>JALXJV020000020.1:3811323-4038823 GCA_024633595.2 Lepomis macrochirus | reverse complement strand
CTGTGTTCCTCTGTCTGTATCTGATTGTGTGTGTTCTGAAGGATCAATGTCATTTATCATAAATTATTTGTAAAAACACATTGAAATGAACAGAATCCAAAAAATATTTTACATATTTAACAAGTAAACCTCATTCATTTAAAACAAGTATTAGTTGAGAAGATCTTCTGTACATGAATATAACTATTTACCAACAATTATAAACCTATAAACCTTCGAGGATATCGAGGCGTAGCCGTGGCGAGGAGGGGCTGTGGTTCGGTGGGCTTGGGATCTCGTCACTGCTTTTTGCGGATGATGTGGTCCTGATGGCATCATCGGTCCGTAGCCTTCAGCTCTCACTGGATCGGTTTGCAGCAGAGTGCGAAGCGGCTGGGATGAGGATTAGCATTAGATTTTCTAAATCTGTGGCCATGGTTCTCAGCAGGAAACTGATGGAGTGCCAACTCCAGGTAGGGAATGAGTCCTTACCCCAAGTGAAGGAGTTCAAGTACCTCGGGGTCTTGTTCACGAGTGAGGGGAGACTGGAGCAGGAGATTGGCAGGAGAATCGAGACAGCGAGGCTGATGTGCACTTCGCTTTACCGTACCGTTAGTGACGAAAGAGAGCTGAGCAGTAAGGCAAAGCTCTTGATCTACCGGTCAATTTTCGTTCCTACCCTCACCTATGTTCATGAAAGCTGGGTCATGACCGAAAGAACGAGATCGCGGGTACAAGCAGCCCGAAATGGGTTTCCTCAGGTGGGTGGCTGGTGTCTCCCTTAGAGATAGGGTGAGAAATTCGGCCATCCGTGAGGAGCTCAGAGTAGAGCCGCTGCTCCTTTACGTTGAGAGGAGCCAGTTGAGGTGGTTTGGGCATCTGGTAAGAATGCCTCCTGGACGCCTCCCTAGGGAGGTGTTCCAGGCACGTCCAGCTGGGAGGAGGCCTCGGGGAAGACCCAGGACTAGGTGGAGAGATTATATCTCCACGCTGGCCTGGGAACGCCTCGGGATCCCCCAGTCAGAGCTGGCTAATGTGGCTTGGGAAAGAGAAGTTTGGGGTCCCCTGCTGGAGCTGCTGCCCCCGCGACCCGACCTCGGATAAGCGGATGAAGATAGATGGATGGATATAAACATTATTTTTCCCTCAGTCTCATACGGATCCAGACTGTTTCATTTCCTCATTGATTCCGTCCGTATCAATGCATGCATCACAGCGCAATAGTTAGCAGAGGTTTACTGTGCATCAGAATCTAAATCCTGCTTGGATATCAGTTTGTTAGTCAGGACAATTTAAGGTTATTGCTTTTGTAGCGGCTGTAAACGACGCAAAACAAAATTTGCAGCCGCGAGAGGCTAAACACTGAGAGATGGAAAACTCTGTGACGCGCAAAAACTAAAGTCCACTCAACGATCTGAGTTCAAGCATTTTATTTACAGTTCAACGCATAAAACATTACAACTGGCACTGCAGTTGCCAAGTCATAACAAATTATTGAGTGATTGCGAGTGCGTGAGTGCGGTCAACAGAAAGTGTTCGCTCCCAGGCTCACCCCCTCTCTCTGTCAAAGCCCAAAAAACCCCACAGGTGAACAGGTGAAGCAAACAAATAGACCACTATTACTTCCGCCCAAACCCCTGTGGACACGCCCACCACCTACAATCCGAGTGCAGTGAATATTATGAATGAGACCACAAACATACAACATATGGGAGATTTACAGGTGGCTCCTACATTCCGGCCCCTAATTATTTTAACATAATAATTAAACAACTGCACATTATGTAGGAGGTCAACAATATATATTTTCTTCCAGAATAAGAGTCTGTTTGAAGGTGTCTTTTCTTCTTTAGACCAAACCAAAGAAAGAGGCCGAGTCTTTTGTCTTTGTAGAGTGATCTTCACAATCACTTAGTCAGTCATGTAAAGGGAAAAAATGGTCCATATAATAGTGTCAGGGTCAAAGTCTTAAAATAAAAAAAAAAGTCAGCTAGATATCCTCATGGCTCTTCTGCTTCCTGAAGAAGGCAAATCGTGGTGATTGGCCTGTCCAAATAACTGGTCTTTGTCCTGATTCGCACTTGACGAACAAGTCCTCTTCTGTCAGGGATAGTTTGCACGATCCTTCCTGTAAGCCATGAGTTGCGGGGTGCTGAGTCGTCAATTATGAGCACAATATCTCCAATAAGGAAGTTGCGCTTGACATCAGACCACTTCTGACGCTCCTGAAGAAGAGGCAAATATTCCTTTATCCACCGTTTCCAAAACAAGTCAGATATGTACTGAACTTGTTTCCATCTGCGACGAGCATAGATGTCCTCCCTTTTGAACTGACCCGGTGGCAATGATGGCTTGGTCTTGAGCAGCAAAAGATGGTTAGGGGTTAATGGCTCCAAGTCATTGGGATCAGTGGATGCCTTGGTAATGGGACGGCTGTTAATAATAGCTTCTGCTTCACAGAGAACTGTGTGAAGACTCTCCTCATCAAGGGTCTGCAACTTCAGGGTGGAATTCAAGACCTTCCTCACAGACCTTATCAACCTTTCCCAAACCCCTCCATGATGTGATCCTGTAGGGGGATTGAAAATCCACTTAATTCCTTTCTGAAGGAGAGTGTTGTTGATTAGAGCAAGATTCCAACCTTCCATTGCCTCTCTCAACTCTCTCTGCACCCGGCGAAGTTGGTTCCATTGTCTGGCGCTAATTCCAATACTTGTCCACGTCTTGCTATAAAGCGTCGAAGAGCATTAATAAAGGAATCTGTGTCCAAGGACGATGCAACTTCAATGTGGATCGCTCTTATGGAAAGGCATGTGAAGAGAACCCCATACCTCTTCAATGTACTCCTTCCTCTCTTAACTTCAAAAGGTCCAAAGTAGTCAACTCCAACCCGAGTAAATGGAGGTTCATCTGGAGAAACTCTGTCCCCGAGGTAAATCTGCCATCTGCTGATGCCCTGGAGCTGCATGCAGTCGTCTACAGACAATACATTTAGACAGGGTTTTCCTTATAGCCACACTAGCCCCTGGGATCCAATATCTTTGGCGCAGGCTAGCTAGCATATGGTTACGACCACTGTGTCCCACCTCTTGATGTATATGCTGAAGAATGATGTCAGAATGTGTAAATCTTTTGCCAATATGGCAGGATGCTTAGATTCTTCCCGGCATTGCTGCTCTGCTAAGTCGTCCTCCAACTCTCAGAATACCATCTTCGAGTATTGGATTGAGCTTGTAAATGTGACTAGTTCTTTTCACACTTTCTCCCTTTTGCAAGCTGTTGAATTCTCCTGGAAACCGCTTTCTCTGACAAAACTTAATAATCTCCATCTCAGCTCTTATGAGTTCCTCAACTGAAAGAAGACCACTGCCAGTCTGAGCCTTGATACTCTGCATCTCCTTTTCTA
Organism: Lepomis macrochirus; assembly: GCA_024633595.2. NCBI lineage: Eukaryota > Metazoa > Chordata > Actinopteri > Centrarchiformes > Centrarchidae > Lepomis > Lepomis macrochirus. The sequence continues at coordinate 4,035,438 of JALXJV020000020.1, read as the reverse complement.
TTTCTTTCCCCTGTTGATCCTTATCCAAGCCAGAATGAGCAAGAGTCCCGCTCAATTGCTTCCTCTTCTGACTGAAGTACAGAAGTAGACTCTTCAGCTTAAGGATCCAACCAACCATCTTCTTCAGATGGATCCAAGAGGAGAAGTGATTAATCAAGCGACTGACTGCATCCATCTTCTCTTCAGCGTGGATGGCATTCACAATCAAACCCGTCTTGTGATGTTACCGTCACTCCCCCTGGAGGCTAAATCAGCAGGATTGCTTGCAGTGTTAACATATCTCCACTGAGATGGATTCGATACACTCAGTATTTTTGAGACCGGTTGGCTACAAAGGTACGAAACCTTGAGGTCTCATTGCTGATGTACTTCAGTACGGAGGTACTATCGGTCCAAAAAATTGAGTCCTGAAGTTGCATATGCAGCTCCTTCTTCCACAGCTCATCCATTCGACTTGCAACCATGGCAGCCGTCAACTCCATTCGAGGGATGGTGATTGATTTTAATGGAGCCACTCTGGCTTTACCCATTACAAAGGCACAATGAACTTGTCCGTTTATGTTGTTCAATAACAGGTAAGTCACGGTTCCATAACCACTCTCACATGCATCTGCAAAGTGATGTAACTGAGCAGAAATCACTTTCCCAAAATCTACTGGTTTTAGACATCTTTCAACTTCAAACTTTTCAAGCTGCCAGAGCTCTTTCAGCCAACTTTTCCACTCCTGTGCAGCGGAGTCTGGTATACGGTCATCCCATCCAAGGTCCTTTCTGCACAAGTCGTGAAGGATGTTTTTGGCAGATAAGACTACAGGTGCCAAGATTCCTAAGGGGTCATAGATTGAACTGACCGTGGAGAGGATCCCTCTTCTGGTTAAGGGTCGATCTTTGATGAGGACTTTGAACTTAAAAGTGTCAGACTGAACACACCACTGTACGCCCAATGCTCTTTCTACAGGAAGTGTGTCATTTTCCAAATCCAAGTCCTTAACCTCTTTTGCTCTCTCTGTTGCAGGTATAGCTGCCAACACGCACGTCTATTGCTAATCCACTTCGTGGAGTTGAAAGCCCCTTTCGAACAAAGAGCACGGAGGTCTTGGTAGAGTGCTGTCAGCCTCCTCCTCAGACGCCACTGATACAAGGCAATCATCCACATAGAAATTGTGCAGGACTGTTTCTATTACCTTAGGACTGAATTGCTCCCGATTATCTTCTGCACACTTTCTGAGAGCAAAGCTTGCACAACTTGGCGAAGATGTGGCACCGAACAGATGCGCAACCATTCTGTGCTCCACTAGGCTCTGTTTATGGTCCCCATCCGGCCACCAGAGAAACCTCAAGAGATCTGAATCCTCAGCTGGTACTCTGACCTGGTGAAACATAGCTTCGATATCTGCCATGAGTACAACAGGCTCCTTTCTGAATCTGGTCATGACTCCAATTAGCAGGCTGGTAAGATCAGGTCCCTGTAGGAGTTGAGCGTTCAAAGATGTTCCCTGGAATGTAGCTCCACAGTCAAAAACAACTCTGATCTTTCCTTTCTTTGGGTGATATACACCATGGTGTGGTATATACCATACCCTGCCGTCACTCCGTTCTAGATTCTCAGTTGGTATCTTCTCTGCATAGCCCTTGGAGATGATGTCATTCATAAATGCTGTGTAATCCATATGAAATGAAGCATCCCTTTCAAACCTCCTTGTGAGACTCAGAGCGCGCTGTTCGGCAACTCTTCTGTTATTTGGCATGTTCACATCCCCTTTTCTTAAAGGTAAGCCAACACTATAATGGCCATCCACCAACATAGCAGAATTTGTAACGTACTCCATGAACTGACGATCTTCCCTTGATAAACCCATCTGCTCATCCTGACTACATTCAGGAAAATCTGCCTTTAGCTGCTGCTTCCACAGATCACTGAGATTTGCAATAGAGATCCTATTGACCGTAACATCTGGCTGTCCACAAGTAGTTTCTCTACTTCCATCGCCTCTAAGAGGTCCATTTACAGTCCAGCCCAGCATGGTTTTGACTGCATATGGGCCCCCTTCCATGCTTCGAACGACTTGCCACGGCTCCAGTGCTCTGGGCACGTTGGTTCCAATCAGCAGGTCAATATCTGAATCAATCTCCCTTATCTGGACATTTTTTCAGATCGCGCCATCGTTGGAGGTCTTTCTGGCGAGGAATGTTGCCTTGATGAACAGGCATGTTTTTCTGGGTGTAAATATCAGGCAGTTCGCAAAAACAATCGCTGTCCAATTCAGCCACTTCCAAATCTGAAACAATATGGCTTCCAACGACCTTCTCCTGACCCATAGTTCTGAGGAGAATACCAGTTTTTCGTCCCCTGACATTCAGCTTGTTCATCAGCCGCTCCGTGCAGAAGGAAGCCGAGCTCCCAGGATCCAGGAAGGCATATGTAATTAACACCTCATGCCCCTTCCTAGGTTTAACTTGAACTGGAACTATGGAGAGGGTACAGTCTTGGTCACCGGGCCCCTGTGAGACCACTGGATTGAACAGAGATCAAGGAACTAACCACTGCTGTCTCAGGCTCTCCTTTGGTTGGCACTAAATTAATTTCTTTCTCTTTTGGATGAATGTGGAGCACAGTAGGGTGCTTCAGACTGCATACTTTGCACGAGAGACGCTTCCTACAGTCTCGACTCATGTGCCCAATGCACAAACAGCCAAAACACACACCATGTTCCTTTAAGAAAGTAATCTTCTCGTTATGCACCCTCTTTTCCAACTGGCGGCATAGATCCAATACGTGCTCACCTCCACAAAACATACAAGCCTTCATTCCAGCTGAACTTCCCTCCTTTAACTTTGTTCCAGGTTCAACTTTCCTTTCCACTGTTGCAACTGTGGTAGCGAAGCTACTCCTCTTGGCTCTAGAACGAGGCTCAAACCTAGATTTTCTTGCATCCTTGTTTGCTGTTGTTGGTGTATCCTGTATATCTCCGAATAGTGGATCACTTGCTATCTTCACTTGTCTTTCAATGAAGCCGACGATGTCTGTAAATGTGGCTCTCTGGCCACGCCTTTCCTGCAACTCACAAGCCACAGTTCTCCATCTGTCCCTATGTTTATAGGGCAACTTCTTCACAATGGTCAGCATTGTGGTAGGCATGTTCAACTCTTCCAAGTATTCAACATCTTCCATGGCGTTACAACATCCTCGAAGAAAAGACTATATGCCTGTAGAGATTTCACATCTTCAGATTTTATTGGTGTCCATGAAAGAGCCTTTTCCATATAGGCTGAAGCAATTTTCTGTGCATTCCCAAAATGCTCTTGTAGCAAAGCCTTAGCCTGGCCATATCCTCTGTCATGTGTCATATGTTGACAGCTTCTGACAAGCTCCCTTGGCTGCCCCCTGGTGTACTGTTCAAGGAAGTACAAGCAGTCTTTAGGATTGTCAGCCTTCTCTTCGATGCTGTGTTCAAAAGCCCTCATGAAGGTGTGAAATTGCAAAGGATCACCGTCGAAAACCTGAATGTCTCTTTTAGGCAAAAATGAAAGAGATTGTTGCTGAACCAATAAAGCAGTTATTTCATTTTGTTTTTCCAAAACTGTAATTATTTGACTTTGATCACTGCTGTTTGTCGCCAGTGTTGCCGATTGAATCCTGTGCTGAAGCAGTGGACGTGACTGTATTGTCCCTTGATGTCTCGTGTCTTCTGAACGTCCTGACGATGTGGGTTGAGGTTGTGGTGGTTGAATTACATTGTCCACTTGACGTTTTGTACCCAAGAAATGTGGATTGGGCTTTTCAATTATTGGGATATTTGTATCAGGGACAAATGTTTTTGCATCAGCACTAAGTGTTTTGGTTTTCCTTTGTCTCCTTTCTAGATAAGAATTCATGCCATTGGACTTCAAAGATGGGTGACTTGAAACACGAGACCCTCCTGAGCCTCTCAGCACATTCACTTTGGCCACTGATGCTGCAATTTCCACTTCAAGTTCAAACTCTTCCCGTTTTTTCCTTAGCTGCTCCTCTTGTTCTTCTAATGCATGTTTGTCTTTTAACAGTCTTTGTCTTGCAATGAGAGCAGCCATATTTGCTTCGGCTTTAATGCGTGAGGATGATGTTGTTGAGACACTGGACCTTGTTCCAGCCGAGCTCCGCCTACCATTTGAACCTTTACTTCCTGTGTTTGACACACTATCACTTGGATTGATTTCATCGTGTGTGACAGAAGCTTGAACATTTTGCTCAGAGTGATTTGAAACATTAGACTCTTTATCATCATGATGTTCATCCAACTTGTGCATTGTTTCCTTTTGTGTTACAAATATGGGAGCATCATTTGTGACGTGAGCAATAGTACGGCTTGTTTGTCTCCCTGTTTCAGAAAGCCATGCTTTTGCATTCTCCATAAATCCATTATGGCATTTTAGTACATTCACAAACCATTCATTTTGTTTTTCCTGTTCCTCCTCAGGAAGTATGGAAATCACAGACTCATGTAATGCAGTAGTTTCATCCACCATTTGACTCATTTTCTCAAGATGAGATCGTACTTGTGGGGCATTATCATCCTTTTGCATGAGATCCTTTATTGTCTTTATTAGACCTTTGATTTTGTGAACCTTTTTTCTACGTTCGTTTTGTAGTGTTTCAATTTTATTCCCCAAAGCCTTGGAAGTGAGTTTAATTTCTCTCTTTTGTTCATCCATTTCTGAGCCATTGACATCTGATCCACTTGTTGCCATTTCCCAGAGTACCACAAATCATCCAAGAATCCACGCTATTCAATCATTCAATCAATCAATCACTCCACCGCTGCCTCGTAAACCACATCCAAAGACCAACAATAAACAACACAAGCAAGCAACAATGCGTCCCCTATGGACAAGCGGCAGTAACATATTTACACTGTGTTCAAATAAACAACTTACACAGCACAAATTGCCACCATGTTACTACATACCGCTTCAGTTGCTATGTTGATTGCGGCCGGGTCTTTATCCTCCAAGCGGTAATGAATGAACTGCCATCCAATACAGCGGAGCTCCAAACATTTCCGTGTTTCCTCGGTTATCCAAAGCGTCCCGTTGTGATCCACGGAATCCGTGATAAGCAGCTCGTTTCCGTAGAACACCACTCTGGTTTAATACGTTTCTGTTGACTAAATGTAGCGGCTGTAAACGACGCAAAACAAAATTTGCAGCCGCGAGAGGCTAAACACTGAGAGATGGAAAACTCTGTGACGCGCAAAAACTAAAGTCCACTCAACGATCTGAGTTCAAGCATTTTATTTACAGTTCAACGCATAAAACATTACAACTGGCACTGCAGTTGCCAAGTCATAACAAATTATTGAGTGATTGCGAGTGCGTGAGTGCGGTCAACAGAAAGTGTTCGCTCCCAGGCTCACCCCCTCTCTCTGTCAAAGCCCAAAAAAAACCCCCACAGGTGAACAGGTGAAGCAAACAAATAGACCACTATTACTTCCGCCCAAACCCCTGTGGACACGCCCACCACCTACAATCCGAGTGCAGTGAATATTATGAATGAGACCACAAACATACAACATATGGGAGATTTACAGGTGGCTCCTACAGCTTTAATGCTCTATCACTTAGCGGCTTTTGCCCTCCCATTCAAATCACCCTCAGCTCAGAACAAAACCTCTTCATGTTCTTCTTTTAATACACTCAGAACACAGCTGTACGTTTGTTGGAGCAGTTCCACTGAATGTTTATTCAGTGGACACGTAGGATCAATTTATATTCATCTTTCACTCCTGGTGTGATTGGCTGGAATATAATTCCTATGATGTTGGAGAATATATGTAAATATTTCTGAGTGAGCAGGATGGCGACGCAGCTGCTGACTGTAGTTAGAAAATAGTTTTCTTTAAATAGGCAGCAAACAGTCTGACCAGTACTTCACTGACTGTTTAAAGTCACTACACTATCTGAAGTAGCTGAAATTAAGAATGTTGTTGAGCCAAGATCCAAACAGAGCTCTAAATTAAAATCCTGCTGTTGGTTTATAAAGCGCTGAATGGTTTATGGCCAAAATACATTTCTGATCTTTTTCTTCGTTATGAACCATCAGACCTCTCAGCTGGTCAGGGATCAGGTCTGCTTTCTGTCCCCAGAGTGAAAACTAAACAATGAGAAGCAGCGCTCAGTTTTTATGCTCCGTATATCTGGAACAAACTCCCAGAAAACTGCAGGTCTGCTAAAACTCTCAGTTCTTTTAAATCAAGACTGAAGACTTTTCCTTCAGTTAAATTAAACGTCAGTCTGTAGATTGATCATTTACACTGCACTGTGACTTTTACTGTTCTGTTTTATGTTTATTTAAATTTCTATTTAACGTTATTTTATTAATATTTCATTATTTTTTTAAATTTCCCTGTGTTGCACTTTGAATTGTTGAAATGATACAAATAAATTAGCTTTGCCCTACGTCCACAGGATTAAAATGGAGGCCTTCTATTTACCTGTTGCCATGGTGAATCATAGAATCAAAGCTCCTTAGGTGATGAGGTTTTCATTCAACACACACCAGCTTCACTCAGAGAGAACAGACTCAGTTAATTGAACTGACTCTGATCAGCTGTTGTGGAGTTTTCCATCTCAGCGTTCATCAGCTCAGAGTTCAGGGTTAGGCTCAGTTTGTTAAACCTTCGTTCTGAAACAGGGCTCAGCACAAAGACTGGAAGTCATGCAGACCCACATATTTTGTAAATCAGAAAGAATGATGTGGAGGTATGACATAACTTCCTGTTTTGTGGCAACCTACAGGAAGTACTAAATGATACCTGATACCTAATACTAAATAATTTTGATCAAAGGGTTTATAAAGTCTCAGACTCAAATCAGCTCATCAGAATTCTAAGCAGCAATGGGCGTGGCCTAAATGATCACATCCAGATCAATTCAGGGAATGCATAAAGTTAGGTTTTTAATGTGAAATTTAAAATGTGAGACTTGGAGGCCAAAATGCATTAAACTTGATTATAGCTCCACCTGCTGGTAGACAAGTTTCATGTTTGCACCTGAGGTGTCAGCAGCAGTCTGAACCTGTCCCGTGAATTTCTCTTTCATAACTGGGTGATAATCAGAGAGTTCCCAGCAGGGCTGGTAGGGGAGACCGGGGATGGTTGTAACATGGGTCAGTTTAACACGCCCAATTTCTCTAATTCATGTTTGTTAGTGTTAATGTTTTAGCTGTAAGGTAAGCTACTTCATGGCTACAAGAGTCTGGGTTATAAAATGTTTAGTTGTATTAATTTGTTTTCTTAGAATTTTAGTATGCTGCAGACTAAGTAATGTTTGTTATTATTATTATTATTATTATTATTATTATTATTATTATTATTGTTATTAAGTTCATATGTAATATGTAACTCCAGGACCCTGTTTCAGAAAGCAGGCTTAACAAACTCTGAGCTTTTCTCTGAGCTCTGAGTTGATTGAGCCTGACGGAAGCACCTGTGTGGGGATGATGATCAGTGGAGCTCAGATACTACAATTCACCATGGTAACGGGTAAATAAAGGCAGAGCCTCCGTTTTGATTGAGTGGAGCCATAAATATGAATGCTGCCAATGCGGACCATGATAGGCTCTAAAACGCAGGAGTGGAGGATCAGTATGTTACAATATTATATTTTATGCAGCGTTGCTCATTTATCATTTTCCAGACTGGGATTTCCTTAATAAATCATAAAGTGTTCTCCTACAGCCTGTTACATTCAATTTAAATAGGAAGGCTATATATATATATATTAGGGGTGGGCATAGATTAATTTTTTTAATCTAGATTAATCTTGAAATTAATCTAGATTAATCTAGATTAAAATGGCTCATTTGAATTCTGCCGAAGGCATTGAGAATATGTGTGCGAACGGGTTTCAAGCCAGGCTTTAAGCCAGGTGGCGCATTAGACCAGGGGCTCATCTCCTGTTTCCAAAATGCATCACAAACTGCTTGAGAAAGCTGTTCTACTATGATAATTGGTGATGAAAATAAATGATGTTCAATAAGATGTACTTGTGTGTAGCGTGTGATGTGCTTTGCGTTTAGGTGGTAGGCTACTTGAGACTGGAAGAACTCCTACAGTAAACTAATTCCGCATTGCACAAGGTGCAAACCAGGTGTTGTGCCGAGTTTTGCCTGCCTGCCGAGAATTGCATGCACCTTCAAATAATGCTTTTAAATGCTGTAAAATTCTTTGTGGACTTCATCAATGATGATAAATTGATTTGAAGTATATATTTTATGAACGTTTAGAGTCTTTAATATTTTAATACACTTAGTAGGCTAGAAGGACCATTCCTTGACATTCAGTACATATATGTGGTGATAAAGCTGTTTGATCAATGAGCACAGCAAAGTGTCTGAGAAGGACCTAAAGAGGTGGATGCATAATTCGGCAGATCAGATTTTGTAGGCTCCCTGCCGAGATTTGCATCCACCTCTTTTCTCAGCATAGATGACCGTTAGCACCCGCGAGGTGCGTGCGATTCTCGGCAGGCAGGCAAAATTCGGCACAACACCGGCGGCTTCAGAAATGTTCAGTACACAAAGTGCTGTCCAACAGCTGTCTGTGGACGTGTTGCTACAGTTAGTGTGAGTAAAACCGCATAATGCGTTTTTTAATCAACCGGCGTATCAATAACTAACCTGGCTAGTTGTAAACAAACAGCTGGCCAAGCGAGGTTGTAACTGGAGCGCCGTCAACTTCGGGTGTGACGTCATTCCCAGCTCCGACCTCGAGGTAGCGCAGCAACAGCTGCATCCATGTTAGCACGTCACGTTTGATGTGGTAATTTCACAGTAGGCAGACACACAGGTTCGAAGACTTGTTCTCACCCCCTACAGTGCAATTCGGCGCTAAAATATCAAGGTGAAAGTCATCATAGCTTGCGTAGTATAGACCCAGCGATATTTTTTTTGTCGCCCGATAATAGTCTCACGTTAACGCAGCCGTTAACGCCGATAACGGCCCACCACTAATATATATATATCAAGCTGTAAATTGACGGGACAAAAGAAATCGGCTACCTGTTTATGAAAATAGGTAGCCTATAAGACACAGTTTAGTCATGAATTTGCAGGTTAGCCTATAAATGTATTTATTTTTGCAGTGGAAAATGCGTCTATGGTTTCAAACTGACTGTAAAGTTTTAGACGTCTATTTTACATTTTTAAAATCTTGCTAATTTTGTGTTTTATTAATGCTGTCAAAACACATTCAGACTATCAGCAGCTAATAATGAAAAACTCACTTTTAAACTACATTTATTTGCTTCGCTGCACCACAGTCATCCTCACTCAGAAACAGTCACATTATCTCCAACATGATATCTACGATAGGAATGAAACTGTCAGTTCTTTTAAATCATGACTGAAGACTTTTCCTTCAATTAAAGCCTAGGTCACACTACACGATTTTTAGCCAGATTTGCCGGTCGGCGAGCTCACAGCCTCAGTTGCCGGAGTTACTGATCTAGAGTTTATCTGATCTCGCTCTCTGAAACAGAAAACCCAGAGTTTGCCTCATCTCAGGCTGAAAATACTGTGCTTGTTTTGTGTGCCGACGCAAGACAAACAAGAACAAGCACACACACTAATATGCAGTTGGTGCACATTTTGTTAGATTGTAATATTAGGTCCACTACCATGTCACTATTTTGACTGACAGTAAATAGGCTAGCTTTGTAAATCCTATTTTTCACATGTTCCTTGTTACATAATGTTACATTTCACCCCAGCGCATGTTCTGATCCAGACTGTGGGGTGAATTGTAACGTTTTATTCCTTGTGTTTGACACTAAACTGTGCTTCTTCTGTCTGTGTTGCAGAGAGAACAGTTACACCATTTAACAGCAGACACATGGAACTAGTTTGTATCACATTTTGAATGCACTGACTTAAAAGTGCTCCAAGATACAAACAGAAATTACGAAATGTTACAACCATCCCTGGTTTCACACAGCCTCCTCGGTGTTGGACAACAAATTATACATATCAGATCTACAATTGTAACAGAGAGGCAGTGAACTGACCTCAGATACTCCAGCCTGCAGTGTGGACTCTCCAGAAAACCACACAGCAGCTTCACTCCTGAATCCTGCAGCTTGTTGTAATTCAGGTCCAGATGTCTCAGATGTGAGGGGTTGGACTTCAGAGCTGAGGCCAGAGAAGTAAAGCCGATCTCTGAGAACCCGGAGTTCCTCAATCTGAATAAAGAATAGATGACATACCATTAGAAGACAACATTCCTGCTTGAAATCATTCAGTGTTTAGACCTTATTGTCCCCAAGGGGGAAATTCGTTTCAAAGCATCATATACATCAGACAATAACAGCACACAGTAACGACAAACACTAGCCATGTTTCCATCCAACTGTCATGTGAATTTTAAGCGTACTTTTGAAATGTAAAAATAAAGAAAAAACTAGAACTGCACCAGTTGTAAGCGCGCTAGTCGGCCTGGGCGCCTAGCTGACGTCCCGCGCAAGGTCCCCGAATTCGGTGTCGATCGGCCATTTCAAACAGAGGTAAAATGTGGCATGTTTGAAAATCCCATATAAATGAATGGGCTTTCTGATGGCATTTCAGCTTTGATTACAGCGCGCCTTTTGGCCGAAGTGCACGAAATCTTTCATGTGTCATCAGGGCCCCATGGGGAAGAATTGACTAAACTTTTGTGTCAATTGGAACTGTGGTACTGGAGTGAATGTAAGTGAATGGGAGTGTTTATTGATATATGATTAATAGCGCCACCTTTTGGCTGATTGACACCAAATTTCAGATAGGCCTTCAGGAACTCAAATGTTCCGTACTTGTATAGCGCCTTTCTAGTCTTTTCGACTACTCAAAGCGCTTTTACACTACTTCTGCATTCACCTTTCACACACACATTCACTCACTGAGCCTAAGTGCTCAAACAGAAACTACGCATTCACACACTGGCGGAACAGCCGCCAGGGGCAATTCGGGGTTCAGTGTCTTGCCCAAGGACACTTCCACACGCAGCCTGGGGGAGCAGGGGATTGAACCGCCGACCTTCCGATTAGACCCGCTCTACTTCCTGAGCCACAGCCGCCCCATGCTGCATAACTCATGCTGCATAATGTCCACAAGTTTGGTGTTTATCGGCTTTTCCAGGCCTTAGATATGTTATACTTCCTCTTTTTAGCATTTTCACAAATATTTGTTAGGTTGTAATTCGGTGTTTTTTTGTCGGATCAAAATTCCCTCTACAAATTTTTTCCACTTGGTCCAGAGATGGTCCGTGCCAAGTTTCGTGTCGATCGGACTTGCAGCTTCAGAGGAGTTAATTAAAATAGCTTTTCCAGTTTTCACGATTTCACAAAATGTCATTGCACAGAGGCGTGTCATATACCATCGGAATCGGTACCATTCCCCAAATATGTAGACATAAGGTTTATGAATGTGCAATGTAGTAGTGCATAGTTATGAGGCAAAGTGTCATTCACTTCAAAATCCCATTGAAATGAATGGGATTGTCCGTCCACATTTGAGCTTCGATTATAACGCCACCTTTTCCCCGAACTGCACCAATTTTTCAGATATCATCAGGGGCCCATGGGGAACAAATGACCCAAATTTGGTATCAATCGGACTTGTGGTTATGGAGATATAAATTGCATGTAAGTCAATGGGATTTTTTTGACGTGTTTAATCAGCAATAATAGCGCCACCTATGGGAATATTTGCGTCCCCTTTGGGGGCTGGCATCAGGGGACCATGCTGAACAATTCGGCAGTGGTTTCATGTCAATGTGACTTGTGGTTATAGAGGAAGTAATTTTTTGGATTAAACAGCTCCACCTAGGGGCTAGTTGTACCAAATTTTGTAGAGACCCTCAGACGCCTGGGGGGGCGCCCAGAGAGTAAAGCCCCTTCCCCACTGCACGATATCAGCTCACCTCGCCTTTATTTGGTTTTCCATTGTGGAAAAGTTGCACCTGTACCTGCTACCAGGTACTTTTGTTCGTGTCACCTCTGTCGAGGTTCCAAGCGAGCTGAAACAATACTAAAATGTGACGTGAAAACACGGCAGACTGCTGATTGGTCAGACAGAAACGTCACTAATCACTGCATCATCATTGCACACGGCCAGCAACAGAAAATTTTATATTTTACAGTTTTCATTCACACAGTTTCACAGTTTTGAGGTGAGAAATCAGCTGTGTAGATTTTAAATATTAAGTTTTATGAAAAGTGATGGCGGAACAAAATGTGCTTGAAGGTTTTCTGAGTTGTGGAGCTCCGCAAGTGGTGGCGGGGGAAGCCTGCGGCGACCTGCGGGAGGAGCTCGGTTGGCCAGCCGCCCGCCCACAGAGCCCTCTGCTCCCGCCGTCACACAGACAAGCAGCAACAACGGCAGAGGAAAACACAGCTGGAAGGCTTTCATACCGCTTATCTGTCTTTACATTCTGAGGAAGGTTCAAACGTTTTAACTTTAATCAAGAGACAGCTGTTTGTGGGTCGCTGGTATGTGTGTCACATTGAAAATGTTGCAGTTGTGTGTGGCGTTGCTATGACGACAGCTACATTCTCTGGGTAATATCTGCAATGGAAAATGGAGCACAGCGTCGAGTAGAGTTGAGGCGAGTTGAGATGGTACTAGTAATGGAAAAATGCCATAAGATGGTGATTGAGTGGGTTTGTGATGTTCTCTTCTTCTGAGGTTTCAATGCATGCAATGGCTTTAATGTGTAGTTCTGCTAGGTTGGGTGATAAAGAAACAGGTGGAACAATACAATATGATGGGCTGAACAATGCTCTGATACAACAAGACGAGGACATAGTGGTCAACATAGTTCTTTGAGCTTGCAAATGACTTTGGTGGCTCCTTTTTTGGATGCCATGAGTGTGAGGGTCAAAACTGAGTCCATAAAGAGAACCTGACAAAGGTGCCTGGGGAATCGAGGTGCAGGAGGAGGAGCTGCAGCAGGCAGAAGTTACGAGTGTCATAATAGCCAAACATAGACAGGAAAACTACTGAGGGGACCCAAAGGCAGGACACCAGACAGAACTCACTGAATTCCTTGGTGTTTATTAATAATCCAGCAAAGATGGGCAACAGGTTTACTTGGTGATGAAGCAGATAAACAAACAAATGAAGAGTCCAAACAAATCCAAAGGAGAGCAGGCAAGTAAACCAAATATAAAAAAGTCCAGGAAATAGGGGAAACACATAATCCTGACACACAGGAAACATGGAGACGACTTAACAAGTGACCAAGAAAAGTGACAATGGAAAAACTCCTATACAAGAGGAAGGTTACTAACAAGATACATATGGAAACAATAAGGGGGAGCAAATATCAAACAAGCAGGAAAACCAGACTGGAAGTGAACAGAAACGAGAGGAGAGAAAATTGACAAAGTAAAACAGGAAATAGAATCATTAATTACAAGGAAAAACAATCTAAAAGACAGAGTGGGATGACATAATGACAGGAAGTAAACAAGGACACGTGAGAAATTAATTTATCACACACGGAACCAAAATCATCGGCACCACTGAAATTTTACAGTCGGGCCTTAACATTCACACAGTAAAAAGGACCCCTCACCACTCCTTTCAGCTACACCCATCAGGCTGCTGCTTCAGAGAATCTCTGGCCAAAAAGGAACTTAAATAAACTCTCCTTCCCACTGCAGGGTTAATTTTAAACAAGGACAAATAGACGGACACTAGGTTTAATGCAGTTTTGCACACCTGCTCTTATTTATAATGGAATGGTTTGTGTTTTAATATATTTTTATGTCTTTCATTGGTGGATTATTATGTAACAGACAAAGTTTTATGAATTGAATTTAGGACTCATTCAATTACAAAACAATAAAAGCCAGAACCATAACACAGACTGAATTAGCCAGTACAGATGTTTCTTGAGGTTTTAAACCCACAGAAGAAAACTTTAGCATTAAGACACAGTGGATCAGTATAATATCGGCCTTATGTCTGCACTTTAGTGTCATCACAACTTTCACATCGTATTAATCTCAGCACAGAAGGAAAAAATGGTGTCTGACCTCAGAGTCTCCAGTCTGCAGTCTGGACTCTCCAGAAAACCACACAGCAGCTTCAGTCCTGAATCTGGCAGGTTGCTGTTACTCAGATCCAGCTCTCTCAGAAGGGAGGGGTTGGACTTCAGAGCTGAGGCCAGAGAAGAACAGCTGTTCTCTGACATCCAGCAGTCCCAAAATCTGAATAAAGAAGAAATGATGGAGATAAAAATCCATTTCTAATCCAATCAGATGTGTTCAGATTTTAAATGTGGAGCTCAACATTCCTATGTCCTAATCAATGAGCTTTTCCCTAAAATGAGTAGAGGGACTTTGTTGTTAATCACGTAACTTTGTGACGGCCCTGCCTAGTTGGGTGTTTAACTGTGTGGTGTTGGCCAGTTTACTGATTTCCTTTTGTCCCTGAAGGTATCAGTGCCCGTAAGCCAGATTGAGAGCACCTGGGCCAGACGCTCTGGGAGGATAAATACTCTGGCCCTTTTTGCTCTCGCTCTCTCTGATCTGGTCCCACTCCTGCCAGCAGCAGCCACAGCATTCATTTGTTTTGTTACATTATGTTTGTCACCACTCCTCAACACCCAAACTCCATACTTGTCACTCTACATCTTTGATTATTAACTTAGTTATTTAAGTTGTTACAATAAATACAGTATGTTTACTTGGCAATCTGCTGTGTCCTCTCCACATTTGTCATGGCCTTTGAGTCGGGTTATGACAATATTTTATGAAAAATACTAAGACAGATGTTTGCTATAGAATTACACAATGACCAATATGAAATAAATATTTATAATAATTATGCTCATTTAAGTGAATAGAGAGCTCTTTAACACCTGTCCCAGTACTTCTGATGCTCATTTCAAAGCACAGAGCCTCTCCTCATCACCACTGTCAGACACAATCCTTCAAACAGCTGTATTTGGAAATAAGCTTCACCCTCTCTGTCTCTGTTCTGCTGGATGAGAGTCATAGAGTGTGTTTGTGAGAGAGATAGAATTTGTGTATTGTAAAGTTGGCAGGTGACAGTTTTATGTGTTGTAGGACAATTTCCTTTCCTATTCATACTGGAGGGCTTCCCTCCCTGTGCTCCACCCACCTGGTCTAAATCTCCATCCTCCTGTTTTCAATTAACCGGCCCTCCTCTGGCAGCTGAACTCCGGGATGCAATCGTCTACTTATCTGACTGATTGCGAAAGCTGATAGTTGTTGTCTCCTGGATATGCCAGGGATGGCTGTGGTTTAACCTGAACAGCCCGCCTCTGTGTGTTTCTGTTTTTTGTTAACGTGTTTGCTATAGTTAGCCTTAAGGTTAGTTTTGGTTGTGTTGTTTAGTAGGTTAACTCATTTGAGGCATTAGTTCAGTGATTTTGTGGGAGGTGGGCTCTAGGTTTAGGTTAATAACTGCAGTTTCACACATGCTTTATTTCTGCACCAGACTTACTTTTTGGCAGTTTACTGAAACACTAGATTATTGGTGGCTGCCCCTGTGTATTTAGTAGGGATGAGCGAGTACAGCATTATCTGTATCTGTTAACTATATGAATTATCTGTATCTGTATCCATACAATATTTATATGGGTTGATCAGAAATTGTTATATTTATTGCTGATTAGAAAACTATTTACATGACAGCATCAGCATTGAGCTTCAGATCAATGGTTTTGATCACGATAACAATCAAACTATATATAGAACAAGTTTTGCAACAATGAATACAACACATGCGGCTGCAATTATCAAGTAAAATGTAATGAACAAGAGTTTTCATTCTCAACATAACTTTCTTTTTTAACTTTTAATTTTTTCATGAACGATTAATCTGCTCCGAGCAGGTTATGTTCCAGAAAAGAGATTAACTCTGTGAAAACGCTGCCTACTGACAAATCAGCTCTCTGGAAAATGACATCACCATCTGTAGGAAATCCCACAGACTGTTTTAGCCAATAGGCTGCTTTCTGTTTGCAGCGGTGATGTGGAGAAACTCTTGACTATGGCGATCCTACAGAGACTGATTAAAAGCCTCAGGCTAATGTTGCCTACAGGTTTTACAGTACAGCAGGATCAGCCTACTTACTGCCTTTAAATGTCTTTAAGATTTTTTATTTGCTCCCAGTCCGTTTCACACAGCCTGACGCAGCCGTTAAATAAATGGATTTTATTTTTCTTAGGAGAGGTTGAATATGATGAACAGTTTGGTATTGAAATACTAAATTTTAATATGAACGTAGTCTGTTTATTTAGGTTAGTATAGCTTTCTAAGGCCGACTACAGAGACTGTAGTCATGTTCCGGTGAGTTTTCAGCAGCCTAAATGTTCAGATTCAGTCTTTCAAACATTATTTGAGCTCATTTTATGGCATGAAGGGATTTTTCTGTTTCATTGCTTTATGAAGTTAATTTAGATCAATGTTTGGACACTTCTGAGTGTATTAAATAAATTAATCTGATTTTTGAAGTGGCGACAAGTTTTTTTTTTTAAAGTGAGGGAGAACGGCCCGAGTCTTTTAATGTGGAAACGCCGACACACAGCCGAGCTGAAAGAATAAGGCTGATATTTTCTGCAGCTCATAAGAACACTTTATCAACGCATTAAAGACTACGCCTGTTCATTTAGACATTCACACTGTGATTTTCTGTCTCCCTGCATGTGTCAGTTTCAGCCGTGCTACTGTCGTATTTCTGAAGGGTTATAGTTTAATCCTCAATCGTAAAATATGACGCTCTGCTGACAGTGGACCTGTTCATGTCTGTTTGGTCATCTGCTGCTAACACCGCGTCTTTTATGTGAAAGTGTGTGTGTGTGTTTGGGGTGGGGGTGGGGGTGGGGGGGGGGTGTAGCTTAATGTGTGATCAGAATCAGCTTTATTGCCAGGTATGTGTTCATATATGAGGAATTTGGTTCTATTGGATATTATTTTAAATAATTTATTCTAGTGGTGGGCCGTTATCGGCGTTAACGTGCTGCGTTAACGTGAGACTCTTATCGGGCGATAAAAAAAAATATCGCCGTTAATCTATTCTCAAAGTTGGGTTGGGAGCTGGGTCTATACTACGCAAGCTATGATGACTTTCACCTTGATATTTTAGCGCAGATGTTTACCTCGCCGAATTGCACTGTAGGGGGCGAGAACGAGTCTTCGAACCTGTGTGTCTGCCTACTGTGAAATTACCACATCAAACGTGACGTGCTAACATGGATGCAGCTGTTGTTGCGTTCCATTTACCTCGGAGGGCGGAGCTGGGAATGACGTCACACCCGAGTTGATGGCGTTCCAGTTACAACCTCGCTCGGCCAGCTGTTTGTTTACAACTAGCCAGGTTAGTTATTGATACGGCGGTTGATTAAAAGCGATTGTAGCGGTATTTACTCACACTAACTGTAGCAACACGTCCACAGACAGCTGTTGGACAGCACTTTGTGTACGAACATTTCTGAAGCCGCCGGGTTTGCTTCTGGGAAAATTTACTTTTAAGAAGCTTCCCAATGGAAAATTCGACAAGACTAAGGTTGTTGGCACCTTGTGCAATGCGGAATTAGTTTACTGTAGGAGTTCTTCCAGTCTCAAGTAGCCTACCATCTAAACGCAAAGCACATCAAACGCTACACACAAGTACATCTTATTGAACATGATTTATTTTCATCACCAATTATCATAGTAGAACAGCTTTCTCAAGCAGTTTGTGATGCATTTTGGAAACAGGAGATGAGCCCCTGGTCTAATGCGCCACCTGGCTTGAAACCCGTTCGCACACATATTCTGAATGCCTTCGGCAGAATTCAAATGAGCCATTTTAATCTAGATTAATCTAGATTAATTTCAAGATTACAGTGAGATTAATCTAGATTAAAAAAAATAATCTATGCCCACCACTAATTTATTTATACCACAACTACTTACCACAACTACTTTTATTTTCAAATACAGCAAGAAAGTGTTACGCACTCAGTGCCTGAAGTAAAAAAAAAAACTCGTTAGAGCCAGTTGACAGTTTGAAAAAATCTCTGATGACCAGCAGAGAGAGGGAGAGAGAGAGTGTGTGTGTGCAGTCAGCTACCTAATGAGGATTTTTATTCAATCCGAGCACAGATATTGACTTGTATTACTTGTATAATACTCGTACTCGGCAAAAGTGCTTTATCCGTACCTGACACTCGTTTCAGACGAGTATCCGGCTCAACCCTAGTATTTAGTTTTACAGGTAAGTTTTGTACAGTAAGGTAAGAGGGTTGTTGATTTCGTTCTTTTCAGTTGGTGCAGCTAGTAAGATGATGGGGTTAGTCGGTCAGAAAGGTGGGCTTCTTTGTTCATTTGTTTGATTTGCTGCCACCTGCTGACCTTCCCTTTGTCCCTGCATCACCTTTCCGCCCCGTTTAATTTTAATCGTACTGCTGATCTTCATCCCTTTTTGCCCCTTTGCCCGATTCTATTGACGATATGTTGCTTCCTTCATCCCTAGACACCTACTAGTTGTAACAGTATGTAGAAGTTTCTGTACTGTGTTTTGAAGGTTATGGATAAAAAGACAATGTTCCTTAAAATATGTTGCCTTTTAATGTTTTATATATAGATGTGTCTCACATATGGGAAAGTTATAAATATTGATTTAATATCTCAATAGCAGAACATTGAAAGGTAAATCCTACAGTTTTTATATATGTATATAACAGGAATACAGTTTGAGTTCAGACTGACAAGCTTTAAAAAAGAGCTGTTGTGATTTTTTGCTCAAACCCAGAAAACAAGAGAACTGAAGGAAACTAGACAAGAGCAAAATTTATGAACTGACTTGAACTTCTCCAGTCTGCAGCGTGGACTCTCCAGATATTCAGACAGCAGCTTCACTCCTGAATCCTGCAGCTTGTTGTTACTCAGGTCCAGCTCTCTCAGATGGGAGGGGTTGGACTTCAGAGCTGAGACCAGAGAAGCACAGCTGATCTCTGACAAACTGCAGCACTGCAATCTGAATAAAGAAGAAATTATGTACCGTTAGCAGACAATGTTCCTGCTTGAAATCATTCAGTGTTTAGACTTTACTGTCCCCAAGGGGAAATTGAGACAACAGCACAAAGTAATGACAAACAATGACGGAAAACAGAAGACTCTCAGGCCAGTTCATCAAGACCTTTTATTTAAGGTGGCTACAGCTGAGAGACTCGGGCTTTTCCCAAAGTTGTGGGGACAACTGGCAGGATGAAGCAACAGCTTCTACCGACATTTCATTAATATGGATGTGAGGGGAACGGGGCAGAAGTTGCTGAGTTCTGTGGCCAGGGTTTTTTGGGTATGGGGAATATGGTAGCAGTTTTCCAGAGGGTAGGTATTTTGGCAGTCTGGTACGATTCACAGAAGAGTGAGTGAAGAATTGATGAGTTTCAGGGTGCAGGTCTGTAGCACCTTTGCTGGGATGCAGTCAGGCCCAGGGGGCTTGATTAGATTAATGGCCAAATATAATATATGGCCAAAATAATATAACACAGACAAGCTCAGGACAGGATCGTGACACCAAGCCAGGAGAGAAGGAAGAGGAAATGTGTTTTTAGAGACATGAGAAGTCCTTTCCTCTGAAGCATTACTAAAGCGATGTCCGTTTCTTATGACAGCGGCAGCTGATCACAGCTGGATCAGCTGTCGGTCAGCTCTAACAATAGAGACTTTTGATGTAGTTTGTGTCTACATACATGTGCACTGTGTTTGTACTAATAAAGTCTCACAGTTATCAGTGCAGAGCACCATGATTCTCTGTTAACTGTTTAACAAACACCCGCTCATGAAAAATGATTGCTGTATGTCCTGCTCAGAGGCACAGGACCAAGAACCCAGAATGTGATCATGGTGTCTTGGGATTTAAGTGTTTCAGGGAAATTGAAATGATGTAACTTGTATCAAAGTTGACTCAGTTTTTGGCTTTCCGTTTTCCTCTTCGGATATCCTTTAAAGAGGCATTATGTAGTTTCCAGCAGCCACTAACAACTAAAACCAGTTGTTTTAGATCAGCCCAAGCAAAGTGTTACCTACATGTTGACGTATTTAATGAATACGTGACTGGAAATTAAGCATCTGTGATTGCTCGGGTAGCTTGCAGGTAACGTGGAGACCTAATGTGTAGATGTTACCTTTTGCTCAGGTGAGTTCGAATCCAGCTTGACACGATTTTGTAAAAAGTTTATTTTCTTTCATTTCTTTTTCCGTATGTGGCTGTAATGTAGAGCTCACTTATACAATCATGATCGCCGCAGTAGATTAAAGATGCAGATCGGTTACGACACTATGGGAACGCCTTTAGGCGTAGCAGGTCTGAATGTGAATGAAATCACTCCAATCATATTGGCTTGTAGCTAGAACGGTAGGGTGTGACGGATAACCGGAGGAGTATAAAGGCACACCTGTACACACTCATCATTTGCTTTTTTCTATTCAGCAGGCGTCTGTATGTTGTGTGAAGAAGCTCGATCCAAGCAGTTTGTCTTACCAGAGTATGAAGAAGTCTTCCAGCATGTCCGGAACACAGCAGAACTACAAGAGGTGTGTTTATCCTTGTCCTCAGTTCATCACGAAGGGAGATTCACATGAGATGTGTGTCTCGTGTTTGGGGATGGAGCACGCCCGGGCAGCTCTCGAGGGGGCTGCCTGCGGCCATTGCGAAGCCCTTTCCATACGGGTACTGAGGTCCCGCATGGCTCTCTTCTCCGAGGATGGCCCGATGTGGTCTCCCCGTGGATCTGGCCCAGCGGCCGCTGAGGCAGCCCGTAAGCGGCATCCATGGGGGTCACAGCGTGATTTGTCGGAGGATTTCGGGACGGCTGAGGCCCTTTCCCGACCTTCGTCCGCTGGCTCAGATGTTTCCTTGCCTCATTCGGGAGCCCGTTTTACGGATTCTCCCGCTCGTGGTTTGGATCCTGAGACGCTGCAGCATTCTGACTCCGAGGAGATAGATGTTTAAAATGGAAAATGACTTCCGGGTGTCGGGGCAGCGTCATCAGGCTGCGCCCGACTATGACGAGCTGCTGGAGGTGGTGACTAGAGCCGTGGCGAAGCTCAATATCACCTGGCCACAAGAGGAACAAATACCACAGGCTGGTGGTAGGCTGGATGAGAGATTCCTCAAGCACCATGCGCCACCTCCACGCCGGTGTCTGCCGTTTTTCCCAGATTTACATAATGAGTTTAGTAAATGGATCATGGAGCAGACCCTACTCCACATGGATCTTCACACCCCGAGCACTCAATTACAGTAGTGTAATGGGGGTTAAGGATCACGGATATGGGAGGATGCCTCAGGTGGAAGATACGCTTGCGAGCTATCTCTCCCCTCGACTTGCGTCCTCCCTGGAGAAGCCGGCGTTACCTTGGAAGCCGTGTCGCACTACGTCTACTCTCGTGGGCAAGGCGTACATGGCAGCGGGCCAGGCAGGTGCGAGCTTGCACACCATGGCGGTGCTTCAAGCATACCAAGCCGACCTGCTTCAGGAGATGGTTCAGAAGGGGGATCCCTCTGAGGAAGATCTGGAGGAGCTTCGCAGGACCACGGACCTGTCTCTCAGGGCTACTAAAGAAACAGCCCGCCACATTGGCAGATCCATGTCGGTTCTGGTAGCCACAGAGCGTCATTTATGGCTCAATCTCACGGGCATTTCCGAGAAGGACAGAAACCTCCTCCTCGATGCACCAGTGAGCACAGGGGGCCTCTTCGGTGACGCAGTTGATGCTGTGGTGGATCGGTTCCAGACTATGAAAACGCAAAGCGAAGCGTTCCGCCAGTACCTCCCTCGCCGGTCTGCACCCAAAGCAGCTGAGGCTGCCTGGCGTAGGTCCCTTCCCTCTACAAGCTCCTACCGAGCGGAAAAGAAACAGAGTGTCGCCTCTCGTAGGCCCCCCCGAGGAGCTGGGGCAGCGGGGCAGCGCTCTCAACCCCAGCATTTGGAGAGACGTGATCTGAGGACCGTCATCCAGTCTCGTCGGAGCGCCGGGAAGAGGTCCTGAAGACCGGGGTAGGGGAGTCTTTCCTGGACTGCTGCACATGAGACCCCTGCAGTGGTGGCTAAGGACCAAGGGTTTTTCCCTGAGGGGAAATCCTTTCCGCCTGATTCGGGTTACGCGCGAGTGTCTTCGGTCCCTATCAGTGTGGAGGGAAACTTGGTTCCTGTCCCAAGGGCCCGTTTTGGGAGGGTCCTGTCACCGGCTGGTTATTTCGACAGATGCCTCCCTCATGTGCTGGGGCGCGGTCATGGACGGCGGCTTTGCAAGGGGATCTTGGCAGGTGCATCAGTCATATATCTGGGAGGCATATCAATTACCTCAAGATGTTGGCAGTGTTCCAGGCTCTAAGGAGTTTCCTGCCCGATCTCCAAGGCCACCACGTCCTGGTTCGTTGCGACAACACAGCGGTGGTGCTGCCCGCTATGGTTCTCTCTCGTTCATCCAGCCCCATTCGGTCTGGACACCATGGCGCACACGTGGCCGAGGCTACGTCTGTACGCTTTTCCCCCAGTCGCTCTGCTCCCCGGGGTTCTGGAGCGGGTCCGCCGGGACAATGTCAGCCTACTGCTAGTAGCTCCGTTCTGGCCGACCCGAGTGTGGTTCTCGGACATCATGTCGCTCCTGGACGGCCCGCCATGGCAGGTTCCTCTGAGGAGAGACCTGCTGTCCCAGGCGCAGGGCCGGGTTCTTCACCCTTGCCCCGCCGTGTGGCGGCTGTGGGTCTGGCCCCTGAGGGGGCACAGTACAGTACCTAGAGGCGGGTCTAACAGCCGAAGCAGTCGAGACCTTTCACAGCTCCAGGGCCCCGTCTACGCGAAGGATGTATGGCCTGAAGTGGAGTGTTTTCTCCACTTGGTGTAGGGAGCGGTCGGTGGATCCAGTTACCTGCCCAGTGATTCAGGTACTTGAGTTCCTCCAGGACCGGTTCTCTGCCGGTCTTTCCCCTTCCACCCTCAAGGTGTACGTGGCGGCTATTTCCTCTTTCCACGCCCATCTGAGGGAGGGGTCATTGGGGAAACTGTAATTATTGGATTTCAGCTCACTCCCAAGGCCACCTAAGCCAATGTAAAGAGTCATAAAAGGGCAATAGGCCGTTTAAAGAATAAGATTGTGGAATAAGATAACGTGAGTTGAATGATTAACATTAACTGGCCAGCTAACGTTACCTAACGTTCCCTATGTTAATGCTAATGTTAAGCAAATCAGCTGGGCAAGTTACAACCTTAAAAAAAAAAAAAAAAGCTTTTAAAGTCTTCACTTAAAATCAAAGAGGTTCAGAGTCAGACTTTCGTCTTACCGAGATTGTGCCGATATTAGACATTACTTATACTTTATATTATGTTCATAAAAATACCACCTAACGTTAGACAACCTAGGCATACCTTGGTTGTTACGAGTGGTTATTTGAGTTGCTGTTGCCTTTCTGTCATCTCTGTCCTACTCCTCTGACATCAACAAAACATTTTCGCCCACACAGTTACCGCTCACTGGACATTTTCTGTTTTTCGGACCATTCAGTCTTTCTGGCAACAACAAACATGCCATGTTCAAAGTCACGTAAACTCCATTTCTGAGGCTCTGTTTGAACTTCAGCAAGTTGTCTTGACCACGTCTACATGCTTAAATGCACTGAGTTGCTGCTTTGGATAAAAGTGTCATTCAGCTGACACCTTTATCCAAAGCGACTTCCATTTATATTTATGTCAGAGGTCACACACCTCTGGAGTAACTAGGAGTTAAGTGTCTTGCTCAGGGACACAATGGCAGGTGTCACAGTGGGGAGTTGAACCTGGCTCTCTCACACCAAAAGGTATGCCTCTTATCCACTCCCCCCACTATGATTTAACTATTTGTGTTAAAGAGCAATGGAACAGGTGTACCTAATAAAGTGGCTGGTGAATGTAGCTGTGTCTCACATGTAACAAAATTATAAATATTAATGTATTTTCATAGCACATTGAAGGATAAATTCTACAGTTTCTATTTAAACAGAAATACAGTTTGAGTTCAGACTAAATTTGGTGCCAAACTGTTCAGATTTCCAAACTCTAAAAAGAGGTGTTGTGATTTGTGCTCAGACAAACACATAATGAAGAGAGAAGGAGAACTGAAGCGGAAATTTAAAATGCCAGTAATGGATTTAAATTTGGTATAAACACTGGATAAGAGCAAAATACATGAACTGACCTCAGAGTCTCCAGTCTACAGTGTGGACTCTTCAGTCCAGCAGACAGCAGCTTCACTCCTGAATCCATTAACAGGTTGTTACTCAGGTCCAGCTCTCTCAGATGGGAGGGGTTGGACTTCAGAGCTGAGGCCACGACTTCACAGTGAATCTCTGAGAGTCCACAGCCAGAAAGTCTGTGATGACAGAGGATATAAACTTAAAGTATAATAACATCTGACACTTCATTATAAAAATAGACATGGCTCTCAGGAGGGTCGCTGGTTCGAGTCCAGCTCGGACCGGAATTGGCAGAATGAACCTGGAGGCGTCCCAGCCGCTGACTGTGTAATACGCTGCTGTCTGAGGAAACCAGCTGCTAAATACACAAAGACTGTGGCTGCAAGTTTAATGAGAACCACAGCTTAAATGTGAGCTGCTGTTTCCTCTGCATGTCTTGACTTTAGTGTTACTGATTGCAGAACTGTTGCAGAAAACAAACACACTGTCTGACAGTTTCTATTTACAAACTGTTATCACTTCTCACGTTAAGGTGACCAGACGGAAAAGTAGAAAAAATAAAACAGTCCATTAAATGCTACCAGACAAGAAAGTTAATTAGGACGGAGAGGGGGGGTGTTCTGTTTGCTCAAAAAATAATTGTAGATCTGAAAATGGACAGTCCATATAAAAAAGTTTAAAACTGCAGAGAAATAATACAATAGCAAAAGCTGCATGAAAGCTTTAATGAAAACAACTTCATGTCATTTTAGTTCCAGCAGATAACAGATATTACATGTCTGTCTGAAAAAAAAGTAATTTTGATTCTAGTTTAGAAAACTTTTATTGTTTGTTTTATATTGTGTGTGTGCGTGTGTGTGTAAAGTCTGTATCTTTACTGTAATACTGATGCTTCAGCTTTACAGTGTTGATAATCACATCTGGACTTACCGAGCCTTTCTGCAGTTCCTCACAGCTGGAATCAGTCTCTGTCGTCCCTCCTCTGATGTGTTGTACTTCTTCAGGTCCAACTCATCCAGAACCTCCTCTGACATCTGCAGCATGTAGGCCAGAGCTGAGCAGTGGATCTCAGAGAGTTTCTTCTCTGATCTGTTCTCTGACTTCAGGAACTCTTGGATCTCCTGATGTACTGAGTCGTCGTTCATCTCCGTCAGACAG
Source organism: Lepomis macrochirus (assembly GCA_024633595.2). NCBI lineage: Eukaryota > Metazoa > Chordata > Actinopteri > Centrarchiformes > Centrarchidae > Lepomis > Lepomis macrochirus. The sequence continues at coordinate 4,010,074 of JALXJV020000020.1, read as the reverse complement.
TGGAAGATGTTGATGCTTCTGTCAGGAGAGATCTCATCACTGTTCATCTCCTTCAGGTTGTTGATGGCTCTCTGGATGATTTCTGGACTGTTGTCTGTCCGACCCAGCAGGCCTCCTAAGAGTCTCTGGTTGGAGTCCAGAGAGAGGCCATGAAGGAAGCGAACAAACAGGTCCAGGTGGCCATTTTTACTTTGGAGAGATTTCTCCATGGCTCTCCTCAGGAAGACATCCAGGGATGTCTCTAGGAATGTCTCCACTACTCTTGTCTTCCTGCTGGTGTAACAGTGAAACATGTAGACTGCAGCCAGAAACTCCTGAACGCTCAGATGAACAAAGCAGTAGACTGTTTTCTGGAAGATCACACTCTCTCTTTTGAAGATCTCTGTACAAACTCCTGAGTACACCGAGGCCTCTGTGACATCAAGACCACACTGCTCCAGGTCTTCTTGGTAGAACATAATGTTTCCTTTCTGCAGCTGTTCAAACGCCAGCCTCCCCAGCTTCAGAAGAACCTTCCTGTCAGCCTCGGTCAGCTCCTGTGGACTCGTCTCATGTCCCTCATCGTACTTCTGCTTCTTCCTCTTTATCTGAACCAGCAGGAAGTGTGAGTACAGGTCAGTCAGGGTCTTGGGCAGCTCTCCTCTCTGGTCTGTAGTCAACATGTGCTCCAGAACTGTAGCAGTGATCCAGCAGAAGACTGGGATTAGACACATGATGTGGAGGCTCCTGGAGGTCTTGATGTGTGAGATGATTCTGCTGGACAGCTCTTCATCACTGACTCTCCTCCTGAAGTACTCCTCCTTCTGGCCGTCAGTGAAGCCTCTTATTTCTGTCTCCCTGCAAACACACGAAGGAGGGATCTGATTGGCCGCCGCAGGTCGGGAAGTTATCCAGACGAGAGCTGAGGGAAGCAGATTCCCCTGGATGAGGTTTGTCAGCAGCAGGTTGACTGATGACTTCTGTGTGACATCAGACACAACCTGATTGTTGTGGAAATCCAATGAAAGTCTGCTTTCATCCAGGCCGTCAAAGATGAACAACAGTTTACAGACAGCGAGCTTCTCTGCTGGGACCTTCTGTAATGTTGGATGGAAAACATGGAGCAGCGTGAGGAGACTGTGCTGCTCATCTTTGATCAAGTTCAGCTCCCTGAGCGAGAGCAGAACCAGCAGACTGACATCTTGGTTTTCCGAGCCCTCTGCCCAGTCCAGAGTGAACTTCTGCACTGAGAAGGTTTTTCCAACGCCAGCGACGCCGTTGGTCAGAACCACTCTGATGGGTCTCTGTTGGCCAGGTAAGGCTTTAAAGATGTCCTGGCACCTGATTGGAGCGTCATGGAGGGTCTTCTTCTTGAAAGCTGTCTCAAGCTGCCTCACCTCATGCTGGGTATTAACCTCTTCACTCTGTCCCTCTGTGATGTAGAGCTCAGTGTAGATCCTGTTGAGGAGGGTTCCACTTCCTGTTTCATCACTTCCTTCAGTCACACGTTCACATCTCCTCCTCAGACTGATCTTATGTTCATCTAAAACCTCCTGCAGACCACCTCTCACTAAAGAAGAGAAGAAAGTTGAGACAAAGAAAAGAAACTTTGACAATCTGCTGATTATTTTATTACCAATAAAATTGAATGTAAGAATAACCAGAGTTGTAAAGGTTATAAAGTCAGACACATCCTACAAACCAAACAACCAGCCTGTCCACTACGCTCTGCTACAGCCAATCAGCTTAATGTAATGAAATGTAGCAGGTTCCATGTTTAAGATGTACAGATGTCCAGTCTTACTTTGTACAGAGCTGCTCTGACTGGCTGTCTGCAGTCCAGCTCTGGTTCTGGATCTGTCTCCACACTGGGGACAGGAGGAGTGTCCTGATGAAGCAGACTGGTCCCAGTATGAGGTGATGCACCGTCTGCAGAACCAGTGTCCACAGCTGGTAGAGACTGGATCCTTCAGGACGTCCTGACACAAAGCACAGCAGGACGGCTGCTCCTCCACAGAAACAGGACTCCTCTTCCTCTTTCTGTGAAGACATTTCTTTAGAACTAAAATCATTTGTTAAAAATCTCCAGATGTGTCCGACACTGTGTAGAAGCTCAGATGGTCACAGAGTAAAAGTGTCGTTACTTTTCTGTTTGAATTCAGCTTTCAGTCTGTGATGAAAACCATTGTTCCTTTAGTTCCTTTTATTTTAACTCTCCTGCTTTCAGAAACATTCATTAACAGCTTTTCCTGTCTGACTGTCTTATTAAACACTGAGTGATCTGCCTGGAGTTTGGTATTAATACAAACTCAACACTTCCTGCAGCTCCTTCACAGTAACAGGGTACCAACAGGAATTTTTAAGACCTTTTTAATACCACATAGGATGAAATTTATTATTTCTTTAATGCCTTTGTTGCTTGTTGTTAAGTGATCCTCCTGTGTATATGGTGCCATTTTCTGTTATTTGTTTATAGTGTTGTGTCAAATGAACTTTCCTTCATTTGACCTAATTGTGTGTATGACTCTGGAGGAATGAGTTGTCTCAGTGATTCATCGATTTTCATGCATGCGTGAAGGATCTTGGACTCTTATGTTCACTCGTCACACAGCTATGGAGGACCAGCTCTATCATATTTAAAAATAAATACAGAAATAAATAAATGCTCAATAAATAAATAAGCATACAATTAATTGCCCCAAAAAAATACAATAAACAAATAAATGTAGGTAGAAATTAAATTATACAGTGAGACATAAATGTATATATCTCTTTTAAATAGCTTCTTTATTTATTCACCTTTGTAATAATTACCTTATTTATCTTCAACTTTATTTATTAATTACTTATTTTTTTAAGCATTTATTTATGTGCTTGTTATAATATTTTTGTCTGTTTTATTCTTCCTTTGTATTTTTTTACCCTATTTATTTCTTCAATGCTATTTATTTCTGCCTGTCGTTTTTACATTTCTGTATGCATTTGTGCCTCATTATGCAAATGAGGAGGGGCTGTGTCTTAAGGGGTCAACTTCTGCCCATTGGTTGGTTAGCATTTTACTGCATTGGTCGAATCTACATGGCTTTTACCCGCCATAAAGCATTGTTTAGTAATGTCAAACTCAGAAGGCAGACGTTCAGTGTCCGACCTCTTAATGAAGCTGCTAACAGACTGGAAGAATTAGAACGCTGTTAGTTTGAGATCTGAAACGTTTTTCTCTGGTCCTTTGAACATTTTTTCCAAGTATATCCAGCTGCAGCCTGCAGACCGTGAGATTGTGACGGAAGTTGAACTTCCATATATGGTTTGTCCCAGAAGACACTGCGCACAAAACGTGATGACGTTTATCTCGGCTCACGTACAGCATTGATCTTAATGCAAACTGATTTATTCTTTAGAAGCCAACAACAGAACTTTAAATACACTTCTGAGAATTTTTTTGGCGAGAAATCAACTGTGTAGATTTTGAATTAATTGTATGCTTATTTATTTATTGAGCATTTATTTATTTCTGTATTTATTTTTAAATATGATAGAGCTGGTCCTCCATACACAGCAGCTGCATGGGCTCCGTCAGCACAGGAAACAGAACTGATTAGTTCACGGTTCATAGCAACTGTGGGTCTCCATGTTTGAGTCGTTCATCTGTCATGTGACAGCTCCTACTGTGCAGCAGGAATGAGCTACTCGTTCACCGCTCACATGGCTCCTCCTCAGTCTTTGGTTCATTCTGCAGGCTGAGTGACTGCAGCCGGAGAATGAGAGGCAGGTCGGCCGTCAGTCACTGGACTGACATTATAGAGCTATTTTGTTAATGACGTGACATTTAATGAAGCATAACATTAATACAGCGCAGTGATGCTGTGCTAAGTTATAGTTTTAACAGCCGCACTGTAACTTTAGTCCTGCTAGGTGACTGGTGAAAAACCTGCAGTGTTTGAGAGCGATGTGCTCATGTTTGTTTCTCTGTCTGCAGAATCAGGACCTGATGTGGCCCTGAAACCAGAATCAGGACCTGATGTGGCCCTGAAACCAGAATCAGGACCTGATGAGTCCAGACCTGCCAAACTGCTGCGTTTATATAATGTTTTAATATTTCTTTGTTCCTCAATATATTTACTGTAAATCTGATATTAATATTTACTCATGATAGGGACGTTAGGCTGCTGTATGAACGAGCACGTTAGAGATAAAGACAGTAATTATATACATCAGCCTTTATGTGGCTTCTCTGGTTGTGTTCTCAGGAAAGATTGTGACAAAGGAAGGATTTAGCTGAACTTTACACACTTGTCCATTCTGAGTCCACCAGCTAACATTAGCTTGTTAGTAGCACGTCAGAGAGGTTTTGTTTTTTTTCCTATCAGCTGACTGATTCGAGCTAGAGCTTTGATGCCAGAGTTTGTGCACCGCGAACGCTTCACAGTCCAGAGTGTAAAGGTGCTTTCAGACCAAAAGCGAAGTGAGCGTTGGGGGCGGTGCATTTACATACTGTCAATGCAAATACGCATAAAGCTGCAATTTCCTGTCGGGCGGTGTGAAGGAAGCGCTGCCGGCGACGCAAAGTCTGAGTCAGAACAGCCTTTCTGCGTTGAGATTATCCAGACATCAGCAAGATATTTTTCCATTAAGCCGACTAAATGCACTGATTTTCATGCTGTTTGAGATGATAGACTGCCTAAAAATCTAAACACTCTCTTGGAAAAAGATGAATGTCTCTTTGGAAAATAATCGTCCTGTGGAGCTACAATCTATTTTTTATTCATGTGTTCTCCAGCTGAAGTTAATCTAAAACACAACAAAAGTTGAATATCACTCATTTTCACTCCTGGCAACTAAAAAGAGACAAAACTTATCTGATGTTATTTTTAAGTTACATATTTTTAAGTTACATAACCAAGTCAGACTGTGGCTTTACAATCTACATTACGAGCAGCCTAAACTGTGTCTAATCTGTTCGGTTAATATTTTCATCTTCAGTTATTGCCACCAGCATTTAGTCCCATCAGGTTCCAGCTGAACAAACAGACCTGTAGCTGTTTAAAATGAATAACAGCCTGCAGGAGAATTCAGCACTGTATCATTCATTAAGGAAATTCCACTCTGGTAAATGATGAATGAGCAACACTGCATAAAATGTAATAATGTCAACATAGCGATCCTCCACTCCTGCATTTTAGAGCCAATCACGGTCTGCGTTGGCAGCGTTCATATTTCTAGCTCCACCCCATTAAAATGGAGGCGCTGCCTTTATTTTCATGTTGCCATGGTGAATCGTTCTTTTTTAATATATGTGAAACAACTTTTATTATACTGAAATATTAAAAGTTGTAGAAATTTGTGTTGGACGCCAGCCAAGGTAACCTGACAAGTCGTTGTGTCGGAGATTCCCACCCACAAAGGATCCATGTAAAACAACAGTATAGCCTCAAAAGTAAATATGACACGTTTCAATGAAACTGAAGAAACGCTCACACACAAATCAATTTTGAAGTAAATCAAGAAAATATATTGTTAACAACACTTAAAGAAAAACAGGGCGTTGTTTCAACAAATAACTCAACCAGTCAATACAATCAGAAATAACAGAAACCCTCAGTCCCCTGGGGATAATAAGTTCAGCTCTGTGCACAGGAGGGAGAAAGAAAAACACCCAGCAGCAGCAGCTCGCTCCAGGACCAAAAATTCATCAATGTGATTCAGTTCAACCAAAGATTGTTCTCCTAAACCCCTGTCACGTTAACTTCTTACAAAAATTGTGCCTGCGGTGCGGGAAACATACGTGACTCAGCGTCAGTCGGTGAGTGACCTCGCCTGTCAGTCAGGACAGCGGGTTCACGCGTGACGTTTCCTCCGTGAGATCTCCGCATCTTTGCCCGGCTTACACAAACGCCTAACCCAATTTACGCCTGCTTTAACTAGGGATTACTCGCGGAGCCATACTTCCGACCAGACACACCGATCGCCGGCCGGTAAAACGCCCTTTTGCGTCACTAACGTTAGAAACTAACATGCGACCTGGCCGCCGCCGATGCGTTCGCGGTCCGAGTTAAATGTAGTTTTCCCTGTTATCACGTTGTGTGTGAACACTTAGCAAACCTCCGCGAGCAGAGCGTTGCCTGGATTAAATTAGCGTTTGGTCTGAATGGCACCTAAAGATACAAACACTGATGTAAACAGTAACCTGTGCTGCCGTATAACATCCAAGTCACACCAAACGGAGGAAAATGTGAAGTCACACACACGAAGTAATTATTTATTTATGATGTTACTGCGTTAATTTAATCCTACGAAAGGACAAAAAAAACTTAAGACCTTCATAAATGAACTTTTCTTGTGTATGGCAGTTTTAAGGCCTTATTAGTAGAATATGAAATTTAAGACTTTTAAAATAATTTTAAGACCCCACAGGTTCCCTGAGTAAAAGCCTTTTGCTGAATAGTTCTAAATATTTACAGCAACTTCAACATGAGAGAAAATATATGAAGATTTTCTTGAAGTGTAAATCCTGAACTGGAGGTTCTCAGGTGTTTTGCTCCAGAAACAAAATCAGATCCATCTTAGTTTGAAACAGTATCTGCACTAATAGTTCTGCATCATGAATATAAATCTGTTAGCAGAACATTTTGTCTTCATCCTCAACCCATCATCTTCCATCAGGTCAGTTTACAGTAAAAACTGTCTCTTACTTTGTGTCTGAGGGTCCAGGTTCAGGACTGAAGTCTGGAGGTTTACGCTTGGACCAGTCACTCTTCAGAGACAGACAGCTGAACTCTGGTCTCTGTCTGCTGGACTGAACTCTGCAAACACCAAGATGTTTTTATTCATATCACATGAATCCTTGATAATAAGAGAAAAATGGCAAACAGAAATATTTGGATAACAGATGTTAGCATTAGCAGTTTTCTTACTTTGTGCCCGAGGGTCCAGGTTCATTACTTAAGTCTGGAGGTTCATCTTTGGACCAGTCACTCTTCATATGCACACAGCTGGATCCTGCAGACTCTGTTCTGTCCTCCTCTTCCATCTTCTTGTCTGAAGTCGGTCTGAGAGGTAAAACAGTAACACTGACTCTGAGCACATGTAACCGGCTCACCCCGAGTACGTACTGCACGGTCCTGACTCGCACCGGCGACCTCGGGCACGGGAGGCGGACACGCTGACGAGGAGGCTAAAACCCATGGGCCCTAGCGTCGGACGCCAGTGCGTCTCTTAAGGTGTCGGAGAGTGAGGTTTACTCACTGCACTGCCTCGCAGGCTTCCGTCACACTCAGATCACAAGAATCAAGAAATAATGGCGCGTTCGAGACTGGTAGGAACTGGGATATTTCCCAGTTAAAACTTCTGATTTCTGACCTCAAAGCGTTCCAGGTGCATGGTGGTGCATGACGCCAAAAGTGAACGAAAATCATGGGTGACCATGACAAAGTGAACACACAGTTGCACCCTCAGCAGTGCTTTAGGTGTTAATTAAAAGGATGGCAGTTTAACTGCAACAACTGAAATAAATAGCCCAGACGTTACTAGTTATGTGTAGCCTACCCCAAGTTGGTAGCCCTGAAGTAAGTCAATGTTGTCCGTTACACTTCCTAATGTTTTGGCATTTTTACCAATAACTTTTATGCAGAAAAGACTTTATGAGATTCTTTACCGTAGCCAGCTACCGTATGTGTAAAACATATTTCTACATCAATATACATGCAGAACAGGTTTTACTACATGATCGTATTTATTATTTTAATTCAATACATGCAAATATGTTTTGTTGCCGTTTAGTTTATGGTTTACCATTTACAGTGTGAGCTTCCATGGGCGCCGACATTGTTTTCTGACGTCATTCAGCTGCTACTCATGAAGTTGGGGCACAAATTTTTTCTCCGAGTTCACAAGTAGGAAATCCGACTTCAAGTGGCGTTCAGGATAGTTTTTCTAGTTGGAGGTCGGAAATTTCCCAGTTTCGAGTTGCCGGGAACGCAGCATAAGTTACAAGAGTCAGACGCAAAACTGAGGTAACAGGAATAAACACACAAACTAACAGCAGCCAGTCAGGACTTTGTGTCCACAGATGGATCAAAATGCTGAGTTCACTCTAACGTTTCTTTCCTCTACAGTCCACAGGGAGAAAACTGACTCAGAGACTTTGACAGTAACATAAAATGTTGGATTAACACTCACCCTGCCTCAGCCTGCAGCTTTCCTCCTTCTGTCTAAATGGAGTCTCCTTTCCTGTTCTCAGCCTGGTCGCCCCCCCTCTTCATTTACAGGAAATCACGTGTGGCTGTCCGTGAATGTGTTTATCAGCGTCTCTCTTGGCTTGAACAGATAAAATTCAAGTGTATTATCAGGGCTGCCAACTTTTCAGAAAACCTTGGAGTGAGAAAATACAAATTTGTGGAGGGGCCCTGTTCAGGGTAGCATAAGACATTTTGTGCAAATGTTTGTATTTGAAGTCAGATGTCATTTTTTTCAACTGATAATTTACTCTACGTTTTATTTATTAAATATAATAGGCTCAATTAATGTGTTATCCTTGTAATAATTATAACTATTTATAAAAATTCCATAAAAACAATATGATTCAAAGGGGGTTCCAGTGGTGATCTTCACCCAGAAAAAATAGAGCATTAAACACTTTATTTCCTGGATTCTGGTGAAATTGTCTGCACCAGTTTATATTGGAAATGTGTTCACTTAAGTAAGGGAAACACAAAATTCTGGCGGCAGGTGACAATTGAATATATAAAAATATATTGGAATATAATGTAGCAAGGCTCTCATGCATTCTGTATTGCTTTCAAATATGTAATCTGTAGTTCTGCTAATTGGATGGAGGACCCAGCATAATATTATTTTAAAGGGCTTTAATGTATGAACGGAGTGATAGAAAAATAGATCCGGGGCTTTTCAAACTATTTACAACCATTTCCCCAAGACACCGTCCTCAGTGTTTTAAACAATGTGGACAGGATGGAGTCAGTGACTAAGTGAGTCAGTGAGGGACATTCACTATAGGCCCCAATACAGCAAATGTACTTTATGGAAAAGCAAGTAAACACACAGACACAGCATGGCTCATTTTAAGCATGTGTTTAACTTGGTGTTGCTCTTCCTGTCAGTGGACAGTGGACACTTCCAAAATTAATTCAGTAGTTGCTTCACGCCCTAGATAGACGCAGATGTGTTTTTTTTGCTGGTAGATTATGAACTTCCTACTTTTTTCATTTTAGCTGATGCTTAAATCCAAAGCTGCTGTCAGAGGTTGCCGCGCCTCTGGAAGAACTAAGGGTTAAGTGTCTTGCTCAGGGACACGTTGGGTGTCTCACAGTGGATTCGAACCCCGGTCTCTCACGCCACTCCTGCCCCATCACCACCCCATCCTACTCAGAGCCCTTTAAAAGACAGAGTCGAGTCATCTCCGTTCACTCCAATGGACCAGTTTTCACAGCAATGGCGGATCATGGAGCGTCTGAATAGTTCCCGGAAGTTAGCATGAAATGCTAGCAGCGCAGCAGAGCAGCTATGCTATCTGGGATGCACGTTTGAAAGGTAAGAAGTGTCAAAAATGAAATTATATATTTTTAGCAAAACTGAATTAAGTTAACATGTGCAGTGAAACATGTTAGTGGATTTCCCCACTAAACTAGAAGATTCAGGGACATTTACGGTTAACAAATTAACATACTGGCAATGGATAAAGTTAGCAGCAGACAATAAACAGGGCAGCCTATTAATTTATTTTAAAATATGTATTTTTGGGGGGTGGTATTTGATTTAATTTAAATATATTAGTGGTGCATGTATGAATAAAGGATGTCAAAAAGTTATTTATTTATTTTGGGGGGGAGATTTACCCCTAATACTAAAAGTAGTATGTTAGCATATTATAAAACAATCTTCATATTACACTTTAATTGTATTAGAGCAGTAGACTCTGGAGGTGGAGGAGCAGTGATGCTAAAGAGTACTGAGTGGACCATGGTGAGATAGAAAACAACACATGAATATACCATTTATAAGAAATATATATACTTCTTATACTTTCTTTCCTTTCTCTCAGTCTCTGCATCCTGTCTTAGCTTATGAGCTTATTTTCCACACAACAATTCAGGTTAATTTACCCACATTAATATTGGTGAACACTCAATTCTTACTGGATATGTTTACTCTAGTTACATAATTACTTTGTACAAATTCATATCACATCATCATCAAAGTTCCTGTGTGTGAGAAATGTTTTAAAAAACAAAAACATTCACTAACAACTTACACAGTAACTGATGCAACATCAGCTGCAAAAGCTGTTAATGAAGTTCCAAAATTTAATAATCCATAACTTTCTTAATCAAACCTTTAGCTGTTTACAAGAAAGGTTGAATTGAGAGCAACTACCTTCTTCTGAAATGTCCAGATTCAACTTTTCTTGGATAAACATGACCTGGATGAATCTTTACAGATGTGTAGGTTTGTCTAACCCTTTTTCTCTTGTTCTCCCTCTCAGCACAAGAATCACAGAGGTTCAGTGGAGCCTGAAGAAGATCTGATGTTTTAATAAAACAAAATATAAAGCCAGTGACGTGTTATTTCTTTGTGGAAAAAGTACCTCACATATTTTATTGTTAGTCTCTTTAGTGATTGTAAGTTTGCTCCTGTTGACCTGATTCAACTATTTTTTCCTCCTCTCCACGTCAGCTGGGAAACCAAACATTCATACTCATTTTTCTGACAGTTCACAGACACAAACCACTTAACATGCTGTTTGCTAAGTTTATTGGAGATTTATTAAATTAATACATGACATTGATAGTCACCTGTCTGTTCTATCTGAAGTCCTAAAGATACATTAGTCAGTAAGCTCAGTTAACCCTGGTACCATGGAATTACTAAAAGGTATGTTAGAAAGGTAAATCTCATCTGAATTTTGTGTGTTTGCAACACTTTCCAATGTAAGGTTTGCCAGAAATGTCCATAAGGTAGGTGATTGTAGCTGTTATTGTCAAAAATATATGTCCTCCTTTTAAAAAAAATAGTAATCTAACTAAATTTATGTGTCAGTGTGCTGTACACATATTGTAAATCAACGCATTTGTGGTTTAAATGACCAAAAATCGCTTAAAATCGCCGTTTTGTCGTTTCTCTCGCTCATTTCGAATTGCCTGTCTAGGACTTCCGGGAACTATCTGCGGTCTCCATGAACCACGTGACGATGTAGCGTTTTGGACCCCCCGCTGACGCAACTCTCTCTTTAAAGGGCTCTGATCCTACTTAAAGCTGGGCATGTTATTTTAAGAATTTTATTGGCTACAGGAAGTGCCAGTCATCGGCGCAATTGCTTGCAATTGGCTCGGCCTACCCATCAAATACTAGGGGCGGGCCCTTTCTTACAGCGCGGGCTTTCGTTGGCTATTGTAGGCTGTGAAAAGGTAATGTGAGCTCCTATTGGGTCGAATTAGCTGTCAGTCGAAAGGTTAGAGTTCAGCGGCTGATCTGCGTACAAAGATCAAATCGGAGGAATTAATACAGTTATGACATATTAGCCACGTCTCCCGGCAAATATGAAAGGATGCAGCAGCAGTCCCGGGGATTTATTGATGGAATAATGTGTTTTGGACTGAATGTTTTTTACGTTCGTCTGGACCTTTGACAACGTAACAACACCGTTTTTTGTTGGAATATAACGTTAATCGATCGGTGGATTATTATGAGACTTCAGAGGTGAGTCGCGTCAGTGTTGATTGTTCCGGCTGGTCTGACGGAGGCGCTGGTTGTAACGTTACCCGCTGTGGTCGAATCACGAAGATTTTAGCTTTCAAACTGTGTTGTGTGCACATAAATGACCGAAAGCTGCCGCCAGGACGTTTAAAGAGGTTTTTAAGTGCTTGTTAGTTACTATGCGTTGTTTATACAGAGGAAAGGATAATGACTTTATATTAATTTAAATAGCTCACTGTAACTCAATGGTAAGAAACTCTGCTATAATTATAATTAACTTTGGTCATCGCGTTTGCCAACAAAAACACTAACGTTACCATGGTTACACTATAGGCTAATCTTCTTCATTCATTATTGTCCATCTTAGCAAGGTTAGTAATAGTAACTTAGTTTAGCTTGTGAATTGTAAAAGTCATGCTAGTGACAGAGCGAATCACAGCAACATTAACATCTCAGCTTAGTAAAAAAAACGATAAAGCGACTTACACTCAGCTGCTCTCACAAAGTGAGACGGGAATGCGAGAAGTCGGTGGAAAGTGAAGTCTCGGTGTAACGTTAGCGGTCTACCGGTAGGAAATGGCTGGATACGTTACTTCTTCTTCATGGATTGGATATGCGGTAGTTTAACGGCTCTGGATCAGAGCTCTGGATGCCAGGTGGAGAGGGGCTTTATTTAGGTGACCATAGGTGTGCCTAACTGTAAATATCCAGTAAGGGCAGCCTGACTGTGCAACTCACAGCGGGAGAGGAGTCCACTTCATTACTGTCACGGTGTCGGATCAGTTGATTCACGCCGCAAGTCGAAGTTATCAGTTAACCTTAACGTTATTATACATTTATTTTTCTAGCCTGAGAAAGTTGATGTGTGGCGTGAGAGCGTGTGAAAAGTGTCAATTGCGTGAGACATTTCCACCATAAACTGGTGCAGACAATTTTACCAGAATCCAGGAAATAAAGTGTTTAATGCTCTATTTTTTCTTGGTGAAGATCACCACCAGAACCCCCTTTGAATCATATTGTTTTTACGGAATTTTTATAAATAGTTATCATTATTACATGGATAACACATTAATTGAGCCTATTATATTTAATAAATAATATGTAGAGTAAATTATCAGTTGAAAAAAATGACATCTGACTTCAAATACAAACATTTGTACAAAATGTCTTATGCTACCCCGAACAGGGCCCCTCCACAAATTTGTATTTTCTCACTCCAAGGTTTTCTGAAAAGTTGGCAGCCCTGGTCACAGTAAAGTACAACGACAGCTTTAATAAAGTTACAGGCACATGTTTTCTGAACTCACCAGGTAGTTCAGCCTCCTCGCTTTCTTTTCTCCAAGTAACGTCCAGCTTTGTCCGTTTTTTATAGAAATATGAAGTCGTAGTCCGACAGAGCTAACACGCTAACAACAACACTGGAACCGGATGTGCTCGGAAGCTGCTGAGAAGCTCCAGTGAAGATAAACGTTGAAATCCCCTAAAACTAAAGTAAAACGCTAATTTAATAAAAACAGTTAACTCCGAGCTCCTCCCCCGAGTAAACGGCGTAGCTGTCAGAACCGAATCCGACCGACTGCGGGGGTTTATTTCTCTGAAGGTTGCTGCGATGCTCCCTGTCCCTCCAGCCCAAGTTTAGCAGCTGTCAGACACCGGCCCCGCCCCCTTCGCGCCGCCCGACAGGAAATCGCGGCTCTACGTGTCTTTGCATTGACTTTGTATGTAAACTCACTGCCCAGAATGCCCGCTTCGCGTTTGGTCTGAAACCACCTTTACACATGTTGTGTATTTTTCTAATTAGGTAATATATGAGCTCAGTATTTCTAAAATTCTGTGGCCCTGACAAACAGCAGAAGAAATGATCGGAGAGGTTGAGAAGCTTCTTGCACACTGCTCAGACAGCTGGAGTTGGTCGGCGTTTGTTGGTGCAATGTGCAAGCAAGCAGGCTGATAACAGCAGAATGAAAATTAATTTAAAAAGCTCTGTTAAATAACAAGAATTGCTCATTTAAATACAAATGCACTTCTCCCCAGATTTTGTAAAATACATCAGCGAGAGCAACAAAACTATATATGTAATTTTTTATATATGCCAAAAATATTTCAGTAGGCAAAAAAATACTCATGGTAAATCAAAATGATCAGTCATCAGGAGATATCAAGCGTCTGTTGGTCGGTCCCTGGACTGATGTTATAAAGTATATAATCTTCCTCTTCAGCAGGAGGATGTGTGACTGAAGATCCACGTCTTCCTGGGGGCTCCTCCTATCTCCTCTGACCTAACCTTGGTGTCTGGAGCTGGGGAGGAGGGTGAAGAGCGTCCCCCCCTGCAGACTGGAGACACCTGGAGCTCACTTGGTAGCACGGACGTCTGAGGCCTGCAGCAGGTGAGGCGTTCAGGAAGGGCTGGGAAACAGCACGTTTTACCCCACGAAAGCTGAGGTCAACGGCAACTGGACTTTGTAGAAGAAAAACTAGAAGACGTTTCGTCCCTCATCCAAGAGACTTCTTCAGTTCTGACTGACTGGTAGGGAAACTCAGCTATTTAACCTCTGTGGGATCGTTAGCTAGAACAGGGGGGGCTACGCCACCACTTGTCCCCCACTTACAATGCTGTCCTTTCATCACTTCCCAGGAAACTGAACAAGCATTTCCTCTTGGCCTCAGGTAAGGATACCAATGATGGTCATTCAGACTTGGCCACAGGTGGCTCGACCATGACAACTGTCGTTACAACAGCCAGGAGCACTAACGAACCAGCAGTATCGACCATCCTAGCTAACGATCCCACAGAGGTTAAATAGCTGAGTTTCCCTACCAGTCAGTCAGAACTGAAGAAGTCTCTTGGATGAGGGACGAAACGTCTTCTAGTTTTTCCTCTGCAAAGTCCAGTTGCCTTTGACCTCAACCTTCACTGGATAACTATGACCTGGATGACTGAGAACCTTCACAGACAGCATGTTTTACATTTAAACTGCTGTAGATGGTATTTAGGGCCCGAGCACGAACCGTGCGAGGACCCTATTGAAACTGTTAGGATTATTTTTATTTATTGATTTCATTTAAAAGCTATAAAGTAGATTAGTAAAATAAACTGGATTTTAGACCTGAAAGCTTTAGTAGATCAACAGGAAATTGCTGCTTTCTTGTGTTTAATACCAAGGATATTGAAAATATTGGGGATTTAGAACTCTGGTTGGACAACATAAGGCATTTGAAGATGTCTATTTTTGTTAGGATTTGGGTTTTGTACTGTCGTTTTTCCTATGTTCTTGGGATATTGTCATGGTTTTGTAGTCTGTATTGTTTTGGTTCATTCGCCTTAAGTTTCTTAGTTTCTGGCTTGTCTCACATCTTAGTTCTCGTTCCTGTACTTTAGTTCTTGTTTTGTGTTTTCCTATTCTGTGTACTTATGATGGTCTGTCTTAGTCCTTAGTCTTTTGTCTCAAAGTTAAATATAGTCTTGTCACCTATTTGGTCCCGTCTCTGTTCATGTCCTTATATTGCTGTCTTTGTGTTTTTACTTTGGTAGATCTGTCCTTGTGCATCCTGTGAACTTTACTTCCTGTTTTATTTTGTTAACTTCCTGTACCTGGTGTCCTTGTCTAGTTTTACTTGATTACCTGATGTGTCTCAGCCGTGCTTCTCTCCCCTGTTGTCCCTCTCTTCCTGCCTGGTCTCGTTAGCCTCATGTCTCTCACCTGTGTTGCTCCCGCCCTGCTCGTTACCTCTGTGTATAAATGTTTGGTGTTCTTGTTCAGTCCTTGTCCGGTCATTGTGAATGTTACCCCCGTCAGTCGTGTTTCCAGTCTCCCCGTCTCGTCTGGCTGTTTTCTGCTCTCCTGTGTTTTGGATTACCTGTGTTGGATTTTGGTTTTGTTTCACATTGGACTTTTATTGGACTCAGCCACTCTTTGTAAGTGTGCTCGCTTTGTGTTTGTCATTAAAACCCTTTGAACTGTACCACCTCTGCCTCGAGTCTGCATTTGGGTCCTCCAACCTGCCACATCACCACAAATCGTAACAATTTTAGGAAATATGTTTACTTTCTTGTTTGATTAAACAAATGAGATAAACATGTCAATCAGTGAGCCTTAGAGCTGCTGGTAGGTGGATTTTGATTCCTTTGAAGAGAGCCACGTTAGCTCTTCCCCCTAATTTGCAGTCTTTATGCTAAGCTAAGCTAACCGGCTGCTACTGGTAGTTTCATTTTTACCTTTAAGTCATGAGAATGGCATCAATCTGAACATCGAACTCTCGGAAAAGGACTCAAAGAAGTTTATTTTCCAAAATGTAAAAGTGAAGAAATACTAATTATTTGCAAATGTTTCAGATGAAGCTGGAAATTAAACAAAATTATCATCAGAGGCAAGAAGCAGCAGGGAGAACGTAGAATCTGATCAATCTAGACCGAGTTTACAAAGAGAAGATGAACACTGATCAGGATGACACGTCCTCTGAAGCTGATCGTCACCAGGACGTAAAACACGAGTTTAACGCCGATGTGTGTCACCTGTATTAAATGTCCTGCCTGCTTGTGTGTGTATATTGGCCTCAGTTCTGTTCAGTCCTCGTGGTGCTGCTGTCTTATGTTGAGTGTTCTGCCTTGTGCTCTGTTTCCCTGTTTTTATTCCCTGTGTTTTTGGATTACCTTGCCTTTGTTGGATTTTCACCTGTGTTTGGACTCTTGCCTCGTGTTCCGATGTAAGCCTGTTTTTTGTTCTATTAATAAATCACCATAAACGGCATCCTCCTTGTCAGAGTCTGCATTTTGGTTCCACATCTCTGTTTCCCTGCTGCTGCACTCAGCCTTTGTGATAGTATGACACCACCAACCATAAATCTCTACTGGGTCACAGGCCCCCATACATTTTTTTAAAATTTATGAAACATGTTAGTATGAGCTTTACAAGCTTCCCTTACTTATCCCGTTATTATTGGCACTGCCATGTCAAAAAGGGCTATGGCTGGATCATGAGCACACATACCTACGTCACCACCAGAGCCAGTCCTGACCTCCCCGGGACCTACAAAATTCTGCTATGGGGCCCTCCTACCGGTCTCATGAGCCACGTAAACAATTTGCCATTGCTGCACAGTCACACCTGACACAGCAGTACTCTCGCTTCAATCCTCCCCCCTGTAAAACAGTCTGTCTCTGTTATAAGTCTGAATGGAAACCTCTTCTAGAAAAATCCAGTGCTGGTTTGAATGGACCTCTGCACACTAACTCAGTCCTCATAAAGTCTTTTAAGACTGGGACCAATCTACTGTTCCATTAGGGTCTGAGCTGCTTGTACCTGATGCTGGCTGTACATCAAGGGCGTCACTTTGTGATTAAAAGCAGTGGGGACTAACAGACTCAACAAACTGATCCGCAAGGCCAGTAACATTGTGGGGGTGGAGCTGCGCTCTCTGTCGGTGGTGTCAGAGGGGAGGATGCTGTCCAAACTAAATGGCATCTTGGACAATGTCTCCCACCCGACTGCATGACGTGCTGCTCAAACACAGGAACACTTTCAGTGCAAGACTCATTCCCCCAAAATGCAGCACAGAGCGCCACAAGTCATTCCTGCCTGTGGCCATCAAACTTTATATCTCCTCCCTCTAAGTGTCTGACACATGGACACTTAAATTTTGAAAACATTATCTGTTTTGTGCAACAACACTTAAACTGCTTAAACTATATAATGTGCAATACTCTGCTGCTACTATTCATTTATTATTACTGTTAACCATGATTCCTTTAACTATGTAAATATTGTACACATCCACACTCCTTACATCTTTTATTTTATATATTTTTACTGATATTTATATACTTCTATATACCACTATTATTTATATTCCTTTTGCCCTTTGTGCAATGTGTGCAACTGTAACACAGAATTTCCCTTCGGGGATCATTGAAGTATTTCTGATTCTGACATTTAAAGGCTCTAATATAACGATATTAGAATAAATATTCACTAATTTAATATGTTTTGTGGGGTTTGGGGGTCCTCCCCCAGAAGATTTTGAGCATTAAAAACACTTAATTTCCTGCATTCTGGAGACATTTATGGTTGAAATGTCTTTCATATAACATTCAGGTCTAAGGTGATGATACAAAATTTAAAAATATAATGTAATATAATGAAAGCAACCTGTTTTTTTAAGCTTAAGTTACTTCCACAGCTCCTGTTACAAGCAATTTATCAGAACCATTTTAACAAATACTCAAAAAGTGATGGGGACATGTCCCCAGCGTCTGTACATCAGCTCCAAGAGTCCATCTGTGGTCCACCTCCCAGAGTTCAGTCCGTGGTCCGCCCGTGGTTTGATTGATCCTAGATTCACCAGATTCTGCTTCAGTGGCCCGACAGACACCACCTCTGTGGGTAGACCAGCCAACTTTGGGCTCCTGTATCCATTCACCTTCCTCAGCTCTGTAGTCCAGTCCATGGTCTACAGCCCAGCAGCCCTATACCTGGTTTGGCCTCCTGAGGGGTTCCGCCTTCGCCGCCGGCCACCTGCCCGACCTCCGCACGTTCTGGTTCAACCATTGAACCTCTGACTTAGACAGTGGCTGAGTTTGGTGAAACCAGAACTAAGCTTAATAATAAAATGTGAGATGGTTATTTAGTCGTATTGGCTTGATCTGACATCAAGGCTATGTTTCAAAATCACATCAGGTACGGTATGAATAATAGAAGCTTCAGATATAATTGTGTTAAAGGATTTATTCATCCATCCATCGTCAACCACTTATCCTGCGTACAGGGTCCCTGGGGGCTAGAGCCAATCCCAGCTGACAATGTCCACCCTGGACAGGTCGCCAGTCCATCGCAGCACCCGTTGAGGACCCATGCAGACACTGGGAGAACATGCAAACTCCACACAGAGGCAACCGGGGTTTGAACCTGTGACCTTCTTGCTGTGAGGCAACAGAGCTAACCACTGCACCACCGTACCGCCCCTAAAGGATTTATTTCATTATTTAATTAGGTTTTGCTCATAAACTGTCAACTTTGTGTATTTTTGTGTAGACATTGCATTGTCTTAAGACAAAGACAAAAAGAAAAGAAAGTCTTTTAGTTTCCCTCTGATGTCCATCAAAAGAGAAACATTTATTTTCACAAAATGCAGAAAAGACATCAAACATGGGTTGTCACTATTTTTTTTTTTATACAAAGAAATCCACCTTCTGTTCTTTTATTCTCAAAATGAGGCTGCTTTAATTTTCTCAATGGCTGGTGAGGTGTAGGCATATAGAGCCTTCTTTCCTCATTAAAATGATTATCTTGATGTCATCATGGAATCCATATAGGAGACATCCTTACAGAAAACAAGTCTTAAAGTTTACTGAAAATTCATTTGTGCACGCAAGATACACAGGTGTCGTCAAGGACGCTTCATTTTTTGGGTTTAATTTACAGCAAAAGAGTCGGATTTATTAAAGAAATAAAACATCTTTCTTACTTAACTTGTACTTTTGTAATATGAGCTAAGCAGTTAACGATGCTGAATGGCTGACTGCACTATGACGTCTTTCACAACTCACACACGTACCGGAGCTAATCAACTACTACAGAGGATTGTTGATCATGATGAACAAGAGCTGAACATCTTTCAATACACTGATCATCACTCACAGGACGTGGAAAACAGTATTGATCCGGTAAACAACTTCTTCCTCAACACTAACAGCAATTGCTTTTATTACACTAATGAACAGTTTAATAGTTCAGTAAATACAGAAAATACATTTTAACAGCAGAAGCCTTTACGCTAACTTTCAAAACATTAAACATTATCTAGATCAGTTCAAACAGCCTTTCAATATTATTGCAATATCTGAAACTTGGATAAACAGTGAAAAGAGCTCAGACTTTGAAATTGAAGGATATGAAATGTTTTGTATTAACAGAGAAAACAAGAATGGGGGTGGTGTCTTTGTATATAGACAAGAAATTTAATCACAAGGTGGTGGAAGAAATGTCTACAGTGGTGGATGATTTACTTGAATGTGTAACAATAGAAGTATGTGATCACCGGGTTCTAGTATCGAGTCATTTAAGGAATGGATGGAGGGAAAATTTACAAAAACAAATCAGAAAGTCATCTGTGGGGATTTCAACACTGATTTGTTAAATCCAAACAATCACAATATGACAGAGGATTTTATCAATACAGAGTATAGTCTATAGTCTATAACATTAATTGATAATATTTTTACAAATGACATAACAATTCAGTTAATGGACTATTGACATCTGACATCAGTGACCACCAACAGCAACTACACATCTATAAAAGACAATAAACCTCTATTCAGACGGGACAGAACTGAAGAGTCTATGGTTGCATTTAAAGATGATCTGCTTTCACAAGACTGGGAAGTAACATATAAGGAAAAAGATATTGATAAAGTATATGGTGAATTCCTAAGAATATTTCAATTATTATACAATAAAAATAAAAAAAGATTACAGAAAACAAAAATATAGTGATAGACTGTGGATTTCAAAAGGATTACAAAATGCTTGTAAAAGGAAAAATACACTTTACAGAGAATTCATTAAACACCAAACCATAGAAGCAGAAAATAAATATAAGAAATATAAAAATAAGTTTATCAAGATTATGAGAATTTGTAAGAAAGAATACTATAGTAATCTATTAGATAATAAAATGGAAAATACTAAACAGTATTATGAGAAGGGGCACGAGACAGTCTAATTATCCCCATTATTTCATTAGTAATGAAAAGAACATTAATAACATGGAGGACGTGGTCAATAAATTTAATAAACATTTTGCAAATGTTGGACCAGATTTAGCTGGAAAAATTCCTAAGTCACAGATAATCGATAACAGATATAATGATCTTATTGAAAGAAATCAAAGTTCAATGTTTCTTAAAGCTGTAGAAGAAAAAAAAATAATAGACATTGTTAAAAAATGCAAAACTAAAACATCCACTGATTGTAACGAAATAGATATGATGATGATTAACTCACATTTTTAATTTGTCGTTTGAAACTGGTCAATTTCCAACAAAAATGAAAACAGCAAAAGTCAAACCTCTGTACAAAGCTGGAGACAAACACCACTTCACAAATTACAGGCCTGTCTCTCTACTGCCACAATTCTCAAAAATTCTAGAAAAACTCTTCAATGACAGATCGGACAAATTCATAGAAAAACACAAACTGCTCACTGACAGCCAGTATGGATTCAGAAAAAAAATAGGTCAACATCATTAGCTTTAATTGAACTCATTGAAAAAATTACAAATTCCACTGACCAAAAAAAAAAAATGGAGTTGGGGTATTCATTGATTTGAAAAAAGCATTTGATACAATTAATCATGAAATACTAATCAGTAAACTGGAAAGGCTCGGGATCAGAGGGATAGTGCTGAATTGGTTAAGCAGTTATTTAAAAAGACAGGAAACAATTTGTGAAGTTGGGTGATAAACATATCCAAACAAAACTGTCTAGACGTATTTCAGTACCGGCTAAAGCTAAGCACATTCTAGATTACAGGTCACTCCACATTTTGTATTGTTCACTGGTGTTACCGTATTTAAATTACTGTGTAGAGGTTTGGGGTAACACATCAAAATTCATTGCATTGTCATGTATGGGTAATATCCTTATGTGCATAGAAGTTTTGAATATATATTCTCATTGATTTCTAGATTCATTATCTATTTAGGCTTATTATTTTGAGTTATTTGCTTACATATGGTAGTAAGGGTCTAAAGGGGTAGGAGTTATACTTCTTCTTACTCCTTTTTGCACATGTAAATAGAGGTTGTTTTCTTTAAGTACCAGAAAGTATGGATTTTTACTTTGTTGTTCATTTGTTTTTACCTCTATTCTTTGTTTCATTGATTATTTTTTTATTTACATGTTCAAAATAAAGATATCAAATCAAAACAAATCACTTGTAGCGGAGGATTATCAATATATCCAAAATATTTTGGCCACCAGACAGGAGAAAAGCCTTAATCTCAACCTGTCACTTAAAACAGTCGATAAGTAGGATATTAGATAGCCAGCTACCTTCGCTACAAACATCAATAAAAGAAAGCCAACAAACACTAATTCAATCACTCCCAATACATTGTATTATATTCAAAGTCAAACAATAATCCACCATATGGTTAGTATGCAAACACAAAATCTTACATTTCCCCTAACGCAATAAAGAACTTTTCAAAATATATCATGCATATACCCAAAGTTAACTGTCACAATTCAAATGATAAAGAAGCGTGTGTGTGTGTGTGTGTGTTTCAGGGGAAATCAGGCAATTAAGTCCATTGAACTCAAAAGGTAGCAGTCCAGTTCAGTTCCTTGAGCTCTGGTGTGTGAGAGGTGTAGATGTGTGGGGTTAGTCCAGATTAATAGAGTTCCACTGAGAGGGGAATAACGGTGTAGGTGTGTGTAGTTCAGTTCAAATGGGGGCAGAAGGGCAGGAGGATAGAGTGGCTACGAGAGTTACAAAAAGGAAGACTTAGCTTTGCTGGTCCACCAGGACAAGGAAGCTCCAGACTGCAACCGAGCAGGTTGAAGAGCAGGTTAACCTGTTTGTCCACACCCCCCAGAGTTCAGCACAGTTTCCTACAGTCCTTGGTTGCTCCTTAAGATCACGTCAAGTCTGGCCAGCACTTCTACATACACTTCAATTTCACTCCGAGGCCCGGATGCCTCAAAACTGGATTAATTCAGCAAACTTTCTCATTCCTCTGAACCTCCCACTCCTCTGTTCTCCTCCATGCATGAAATGTTTGTCATTCCCCTCCCCCAGCTCACAGGAGCCTAATTTATCTCCTCCTGCTCAAACCACACCCCTAATCAGAAGCAAAAAGCCACTCTGACACTCTCCTACCCCTCTCTGCTACACACTCTTAAAGCAAAGGCAAATCATTTTACTACACGGCCTGTTTATGTGTCAGGCATTCAAACTGTTTCTATGAAGCCCCCCCAAGAACCAGAACCAGTGGCTTCCAGTGTCCTTTTCTTCACATGTATCTCATTCTCACAACACAGATTACACGTCCTGACATCTGCAGGGATTATGGGCCATTAAATGTTGGGCCAGAATATAGTCACATAATAATTTTACATCTTTATATTTACATGTACCAGGTTTGTATTGCAGGTTTGTATTTGATCCCAACATACTGAGAATTTTTTCTCTCCCTTGTTAAACAAACTGATTATTTCTCATGCTCACAATACAGCATGTGCTGCAGTGTGTGTGTTGTTTTGTTTTAAGGTAGTTATGTTTAATCAAAGACAAACAATAAGCTTTGTGATTTAAAGATTTCTGAACATATATTTTTGCCACTAATAAAATCACGTGAATAATAAAGACTTCAGCAGAGGAAAAATCTGTAAAAGAAACATGCTGATGAGAAACATTCAGAGTCAGCATGTTTGTAAATGTGCTGACAAAGCTTTCAATCAAACAACTAACATCTATGTACGCTTTATATTTCTGCAGAAAAACTCTGAGCTGAATATTCACACAAATAATGAGACAAAAAACTTGAAAACTAGAACAAAAAAATAATATAAAAAGGACATATTTCTTTCTACAGAGCGGAAAGATTCTCTACGTCTCCAGGCTGCACATGCACCTCGTCATCCCAGCATCCTTTGCTCTTCTCTACCTTCAGCCTCCTCTTCCTCCTACATTACAATAAACACATCAGGTTGGCACTAACATCAGCTGTGTGATTATGTACAGACTGAACTGTATGGTCAGCAGTGAGTTTCTCTAACAGGAGGAGACCCTTCTTCCTACAGAGAACACAGAGACACGGAGCCACCAGACTCGTTAGTCATAACAAACCCAAACCCAAACCCAGCATAAAGAGGTTCAGTGAATGTGGTGTTGAAGGTGTGGATGTGGATCAGTGTGTCAGAGGAGACACTGAAAAAGGACAGAGTGCCTGCAGGATAGTCAACATACACTGCAACTCTGCCAGAGGGGTCGGGGCAGGAGGCCGACCAGGAGTAGCCTCCTCCTCCTTTGTTATTGTGACGGGGAAAGTAATCCCCAGAGCACTCCAGACTCCAGGACTGGTCGTTTTCCCCAAACTTGCAGTCAATCATGTTTCGATATGGATCTCCTCTCCTTCTGATTCCTCTGTAACTCACTGCTATAGAAACCCATGTTCTCCACTCGACCTCCCAGTAACAGCGACCAGTCAGACCTTCTCTACACAGCAGCTGACAGAAGTCAAACCTGTCTGGATGATCAGGATATGACTGATCCTCTTCCACACGTGTCGCCTTCCTGTTGTCTTCAGACAGTTTGATCTCTCTGTGTACTGTGTTTGTGTCAAATGTGAGTTCACAGGAATCTGTTGGAGAGAATAAAGCTGCAGTTATTGATCTATCATCTGCTTATTGATTGGCACTCTGATGATGACATCAGAGCTCTGAATGAGTGATGTCACAGTCTGAAGATGGTTGAATGTGTGCTGCTTTGCGTTCATGAATGAAAGGAAAAACACACTTACACTTTCTCAGACCTGGTCTCAACCATCGGACTCCAGCAGGCTCCACCCTGAAAGGAGGAGGGGGGTCAGAGCAGCATCAAACATGGACGTTACATCGCTCTCATACACATAAGTAAACTAAAATAATAAACACACACAGTCTATTTTATCTGTTGTGTTTTCATCCTGAATCTGTTTTATCTGTTTCTTTGCTTAGTTGTTTGAGGCTGAACTGAAAAGCTGAACCAGGTAGCCGGGCTGCAAACAAGCTTCAGCTCCTCACTCTGTAAACATCTGCTACACTGCTTTGTCTGATGTATCACTATCTGATCATTATTATCAATTCCATGTGAAATAAACTGATAAATATTTTCATTCATTCCAGGAAAGGATCCTAATTGGCCAACGGCTACGAATTATTCCCTTTTCAGAAGACACAACTATTTATCTGTTTATCTGTTATCAATGTTCTAATTTTTGCTCTAAATATGAGAGACATCTGTGTATTTTTGTCTTTTTAATGCAAGCAAAAAAAAGGTTTTGAGAGCATATTTATCGCACTGCAATCAAAAATCAAGTTTGTAATTAAAAATGTCACAAAAAGTTTTAATTGCTAATTTGTCCTCTTTGATTGCAAGTCAAAAAGCGAATCAGAACATTTTGCAGATTAAACCGTTTTGCAAGTGAGAGAGTTTTGCGAGTCAAAAACGGTAGAAATAAGAGTTTCTATTGGTGAGATTGACTGACCAATCATGGGTTTATATTGGCCGCATGGCCACACCCACAATCCCCTCACTCTACAGAGAGTGGAGTTTTTATAGAAACATCTCCTAACTGTTAAGTTTCAAAGACAGGAAAAGTCCTGTGTTCCTCTTACCCAACTGATTCCTTAAATCAGGGGTGTCAAACTCATTTTCACCACAGGCCACATAAGCATTTTGGTTACTCTCAAAGGGCCAGTTGGAACTGTAAGACTGTATAAACATACTTTACTGCATAAACTATTATAGCCTATAACTATCATCTCATCAACTATCGTCTCTATATTTGATGATTTAGCCTATTCAAGTTAAGGACATTTAACCCATCAGATGTAAAAATATAAGCAATCACATTTACTGTATCTGTGTTATTATAACATACATTAATTAATTCATCAGGTTTAGAAACCCAAAATACTCCATCAATCTTTATGTTCTTGAAAAGTATATAACAAAAAACTATTACATTAACTTTTCCACAGAGGGGCAGAACCATTGTAAAACAAATAACTGTGAGCTGCTAATAACGTGTGACAGATGAGGCATTTGATAAAACAGAGGGCAAACATCCAATTAATGACAGGTAGTTTTATTATCTGGAAAAATCCTGATGTGTATTGTAGCTACTTCCTTCATCACAGACACTGGCTCAAAACCAGAGCTTGAAGTGGACAAAATTATTCAGATTCTGACCTGTCCCCAGCGTCCCCAGTGTAAATGATACCGGTCTGTCAATACTTTTAAATGTCCCGCCCCATCCAGGCTGTGATTGGTCGGTTCATGACAAGTGACATTGACGAGCTACATTCAGCACACGGCTGCTTACGGCACCGAACTTCTCTTCTCCCTCGTCTCTCTGCGCCGACAGAGTTTAGCAGGCAGAGAAAACGGGATCAGTGCCACAAAGCGCCCAGAGAACCTGATATGAGAGCAGAGGAGAGGACCGGCAGCTCGGAAGAAGTCCCGCATGCGATGAAAATGTCCCGCACGCCAAAGAGTAAAATGTTGAGGTACCGGTGTAACACCAAAATCTATGACCTATCAGATTCTTTGACTACACCCAAACGACGATGTTTTCCTAACTATAACCAAGTACTTTAAGTGCCTAAACCCAACCAAGCTACAGCCGCTTCACATCGTCAACAAAGCCTCTGGCGCTTAACTTCCCATTTGGGTCACAGAATCTGATAGGTCACACATTTTGGTGTCACACCTGTACTGTGTAGCGGCCCATATCATGCGCTGCTCAAAACACAAAAGACACCGGTTTATCTCCTTGAAACACAAACGTGTTGACTTTCCCATAGGTCATGAAACTGCCTTCTTTCCGCGTAATTTTTTATTGGACATTTTGGGATCGTTTGTATACATTTCTCATCTCCACTTGTTAAAAAAAGCGTAGTTAAATGCGGGTGTGGAAAGACCGCAATCTAGTGGCGGGATGCCGTCAATTTGCAGGTCACAAAATCGCCATTGCATTGTGGGACATGTAGTTTTATTGTTCATGAACACTTTAAAGCAGCGTACACTTTTATTTTAGGACAATCATGAATCTTTTAAGCTTTCGCGGGCCACATGAAATGATGTGGCGGGCCGGATGCGGCCCGCGGGCCTTGAGTTTGACACATGTGCCTTAAATCATGCCGTGTCCTTCCTGTCTCAGACTTTGTACCTGAGATTAAGAAATCTTAACTAGAGCTGGAAACTGGATTCTTTAGTTGGCACTCATTCTGTCAGGCCTGTATCTGTTCAGAACACATACAAGACCGCCTGTGTCCATGACAACGGCTGTCTCCCTGCACTCGTCACTGGCTGGCTAGCTGTGTTAATGGGGCATTATGTAGTTTCCAGCGGCCACTAGCGGTGCCGTTTTAAGATTGCAACCAGGCGTGTGCTCGTACGCGTGCTCGCTTGAACTCATGAGCGAGCAGAATCCGAAACACAACCGCTTTCATACAGAAATCCTGCAATAAACGCAGGAACAGCAGCATGCAGGCTGTGGCTTTTCACTCAGACATGTTCAGGCTCGGTTACTTCAACGTTCCAGTCTCACAGGCGGATCAACACCAGCGCCGTAACGTTACTTCATTCAGCGCAGCGAGACAGCGGCTACAGACAGACAGAGCTGGGAACTCGGAAACTCCCACTGCAACGTTACAGTAATAGTTTTATCAGCTGCAGGTTGAACTAATCCAGGCTCGTTACACGATCACGGTACATTTACTGCATTTAGCCGACGTGCTACATCGTTAGCTCGCCTGCTGCTTTCAGTAACTATCTTTACTATCTGTGAATCTGTCACCGGAGGCTCAGCAGTGTCAGCACAGCTACATGTACTGGATGATAATGAAACGGGTAGTGAGCTGGACTGAATATTATAAGACTTTATAACAGTCAGACCGCAGTAAGTAACTTTACTGTAATTAGAGTTAGTGGATGGCTCTTCTTCCTCTGGGTTGTATATTATGTGGGGCATGTTAGTTACAGCGACTGAGAGGTGGAGAAGCTGTGTACCCATCAGTAAAAGACAATAAATCTAAATTGAACGTTACGAAACAAACAGCTGCGGGTCCGAGCTAAAGTAGCGTTAGCTAGCTGCTCCGGGCTGCATCACTTTTAACCGTTACAACAAAGGCCAAAGTCTATCCGATTCACATTTGGCCCGACGAGCTTCAGCAGATAAAACGATTTTGTTTTTTATCCTCATGTGGAGTTTATGTTGGAGTCTGTGTTGTGCTGGGAGCAGGTCTTTCTTAGTGTTAGCAGGCTCCATGTCGTAAGTTGCAGTGTCGTTGCTGCAGAGTGCAAAGTCAGGACACAGCAAGAGGCTCAGGAGCGCGCATGCACGTGTCTGTCACTGGATTTTGCGGAAAATCCGACCCGGGGCCTTCGAATAGGAATACCTGCCTTCAGAGTTAACAGCCAAACCCGGTAGGTGGATCATTTTAATGTCAGATTACAACCCCTTCGCACACAGGCAATAAAAAAAGGATTCATTTTAGTAGAAAAACTAAATACAGCCCCTTTAATGGACATGAAAAACACCACCTTTTTGGGAAGTTCAAAAAACTTCGCCTGGTCCGATCAAAATGATCGGACCAGAGGAAAGAACAGACAGCGCGCCAATTCAAAATTATTTAAAACAGGAAGTTTATGTAACAAGGCACCACGTTAATAAATACTGACCTGAGAATACCCAGTGTACAGTGGGGAGTCTCCAGTGCAGCAGACAGCAGCTTCACTCCTGAATCCTGCAGGTCGTTGTTATTCAGGTCCAGCTCTATCAGACGAGAGGACTGGGAGCTGAGAACTGAGGACAGAGCTTCACAGCTTTTCTCTGAGAGGTTACAGCCACTCAGTCTGAAGAGACAATGATGAACAAGATGACAAATAACATTTGTGTTGGAATGAATTCACATTTCATACGATGTGATATGTGGGGGATAATACCCAACTAGCTCTACATGCCATGATGGTAATGGACAACACATTACACAACACATAAAAACCAGCCAATGGGAAGTAGAGGGTGGTCAGCCATTCATGTATCCAGAACTAATTTTGATTTCCCTTGTGTCAAACATCATGAAATATAGTCCCTGGGCTTCTAAAGTCCATCAGCCTTCATTGCTAGGCAGAAAGTGGTTCATGAGGCTGGGCTCAAACTGAGTTTTAAACTCCTAAAAAGTTCTGAAACCAGGATAGAGGTTTACTGATTGTTCTCAATCTGAAAAACATAGATCTCCCTGACTAAATGTGTGACTTCTACAAATCTCTAGATTTTCCCTTCTGAATTGGTGTCCTCTCCTCTTCTTTCCCTGAAGTTATCCCTCAGCTTCACAGAACAAAACGTATATAAAATATGTTCATGGAAGGTTACATGATCTAAGAACTGATTAAACACAACTGGTTTAGAAATAATATGAGAAGAGAAAAAGTATGTGGAGTGCATCCATTCATATAAATAAGAATTCAAATGTTCATCAGTTGAACAGGTTGATAAATCCTGACCTGAGAGTTTCCAGTAAACAGTGGGGACTCTCCAGTCCAACAGACAGCCGCTTCAGTCCTGAATCCTCCAGCTTGTTTTCACTCAGGTCCAGCTCTCTCAGATGGGACGATTTGGACTTCAGAACTGAGGCCACAACTTCACAATGAGTCTCTGAGAGTCCACAGCCAGAAAGTCTGTGATGACAGAATATAAAGTATAAATAAAATTATATTAAAATCTGACACTTTAAGATAAAATAGACATGCTCTTTTTGCACTACAAAGCACGTTAACATGAGTGGCTTAAGTTAGCTAGTCAGTGTCTGCAAGTACTCAACACATAATGCTAAACACGCTATGGTCATGTACTGACACATTCAAACTCATCTACAACATCTGTTTTTTCCAAGTACGCTATCTACATGGACTGTATTTACCTCAGTTATGTTCTTGTGTGTTTTTTGCATGTTTGATGCATCTTATTATGTCACTGCATGTGCTTTTCATCTGCCATGTAATTATTTGAGTTAATTGAATGACTCCTATTGTATTGCAGTATAGTAAGTCCTAAAAATTGTATTATTGTAATTTGATGGGTAATAGTTTTTCCTCAAGTAGAGTTCAGTTGTTTAACAGCATATTTTATTCTATAATCACTGAATAAGAGCAAAATATATGAACTGACCTCAGAGTCTTGAGTCTGCAGTGTGGACTCTCCAGAAAACCACACAGCAGCTTAACTGCTGATACCTGCAGGTTGTTGTTACTCAGATCCAGCTCTCTCAGATGGGAGGGGTTGGACTTCAGAGCTGAGACCAGAGAAGCAAAGCTGATCTCTGACAAACTGCAGCCCTGCAATCTGAATAAAGAATAAATGATGGAGATAAAAATCCATTTCTAATCCAATCAGATGTGTTCAGGTTTTAAATGTGGAGCTCAACATTACTATGTCCTAATCAATGAGCTTTTCCCTAAAATGAGTAGAGGGTCTTTGTCATTGTGTTATTGTGGATCATCATAATGTCAGCCTTCTACAGACATCATCCAAATGTCAGCACAACATTCATACACCTATTCATGTCAACACAGATCAATAACATGCTGCTGATCTCAGGCCAGTCTGACATTAGAAAGAAAAACTATATGGATCCTTTAAACAGCTGCATCTGGAAATATGCTATGATCTCCGTGTTCCTTTGTGTGTGTTTGTGTTCTGAAGGATTAATATCAATGATCCAACAATATTTGTGAAAACATATTGGAATCAACAGAAACCAAAAAAACATGAAAATATGAACAACAGGACATTTCCAACTTTATGGATGAAAGTTATGAAGGGCCAGGAATTTGATTCAATTGTTAATTAAACATATCAGATCAACAATAATAACAGAGTCAGTGAACTGACCTCAGAGTCTCCAGTCTGCAGTGTGGACTCTCCAGAAAACCACACAGCAGCTTCACTCCTGAATCCTGCAGCTGGTTGTCACTCAGGTCCAGAAATCTCAGATGGGAGGGGTTGGACTTCAGAGCTGAGACCAGAGAAGCAAAGCTGATCTCTGACAAACTGCAGCCCTGCAATCTGAATAAAGAAGAAATGATGGAGATAAAAATCCATTTCTAATCCAATCAGATGTGTTCAGGTTTTAAATGTGGAGCTCAACATTACTATGTCCTAATCAATGAGCTTTTCCCTAAAATGAGTAGAGGGACTTTGTCATTGTGTTATTGTGGATCATCATTATGTCAGCCTTCTACAGACATCATCCAAATGTCAGCACAGCATTCATACACCTATTCATGTCAACACAGATCAGTAACATGCTGCTGATCTCAGGCCAGTCTGGAATATTGACCAAATTAGACATGCTGTTGTTCTAATTCAATCAGGTGTATAGAATATTAGAAAGAGCTTTTCTACAGAATTCCAAAATGAAATAAATAAAACTTTCAGTACAACCCCAATTCAATGAATTTGGGACATTGTTTAAACATAAATAAAACCAGAATACATGCATTTGCAAATTCTTTTCTACCTATTTTTAATTGAATACACTACAAAGACAAGATGTTTAATGTTCAATCTGATAAACTGCAACACGTACCAAAAAAGCAGAGACAGGGCAACAAAAGACTGGGAAAGTTGAGGAATGCTCAAAAAAACACCTGTTTGGAACATTCGACAGGTGAACAGTTTAATTGGAAACAGGTGAGTGTCATGATTGGGTAAAAAAGTAAAAGTCATTCACAAGCAAGGATGGGGCGAGGGTCACCACTTTGTGAACAACTGCATGAGCAAATAGCCCAACAGTTTAAGAATAATGTTTCTCAATGTACAAGGAATTTAAGGATTTCATCATCTACGGTCCATAATATCAAAAAGATTCAGAGAATCTGGAGAAACTCTGCACGTAAGCAGCAAAGCCAAAACCAACACTGAATGCCCAGGACCTTTGATCCCTCAGGCAGCACTGCATTAAAAACTGACATCAATGTGTAAAGGATATCACCACATGGGCTCAGGAACATCTTCAGGAAACCATTGTCAGTTAACACATTTCGTCGCTACATCAACAAGTGCAAGTTAAAACTCTACCATGCAAAGCAAAAGCCATATATCAAGAAACGCTGCTGGCTTCTCTGAGCCTGAGCACCTCTGAGATGGACTGATGCAAAGTGGAAAAGTGTGCTGTGGTCTGACGAGTCCACGTTTCAAAGAATTCCACCTAAAAAGCTTCAACAATTAGTGTTCTGAGTTCCCAAACGCTTATTGAGTGTTGTTAAAAGGAAAGGTGATGTAACACAGCGGTAAACATGCCCCTGTCCCAGATGTTTTGGAACATGTTGCAGGCATCAAATTCAAAGTGAGTGAATATTTGCAAAAAACAATAAAGTTTATCAACATTAAATATCTTGTCTTTGTGGTGTATTCAGTTGAACACAGGTTGAAAAGGATTTGCAAATCATTGTATTCTTTTTGTATTTACGTTTCACACAACGTCCCAACTTCATTGAAATTGGGGCTGTAAATATAAAACCGTACAGGGCTCTTCAGCGCCTGTACCATCACTTCTGATGCTCATTTTGATGCTCAGCAATATCAGTTTTAGCCTCTCCTCCATCAACACACAGCTGACTGACCGTGAGCTTCATCCTCAGTCTTTAGAACTGGATCAAATGTGCACTGAGCAAAGAGAGAGGCTTGTTCTCTTAATCTTAAATGTAAACCTGTACCTTTTTGTACAAATATAGAGCATTATTTATGCTCCTGTTTACTGGTGGAGTCAAAACACCAAGTGACATCAATACCTGACAGGAAGCCTCATCACAAGTGTCACCTGTCGCTGCAGACAATACAGACAACTGCATGTGGAAATTAGCTTCACCCTCTCTGTCTCTGTGCTGCTGAATGTGAGTTTTAGAGAATGATTATGAGAGAGGAGTTTTATGTATAAAATTAGAAGTTCCTTTAAAATACTGTGTTCTGAAAGTTATGGATAAAAAGACAGTATTCCTGAAAATGTGTTGAACTTCTTTCCATTTTGTGTATACACTCATTGTCCACTTTATTATTAGGTCAGTGTTTCCCACACATAGGCTTTACTTGGATGGGTTGCCCAGGTAGATTAACAGCTGCCCAAGTAAATTTGTTTTTGATTGCAGCACATATTTGATCTGCACCTCCTCTCACTCAGTCGCTCCCTCTCTTTCTCGCAAACACAGTCACAACAGATCCGTCTGTGAAATGAATGATTAGTATCACCCTGAGCCATGGTTCTGCTCGAGGTTTCTGCCTCTTAAAAGGAAGTTTTTCCTTGCCTGTGTCGCCTAGTGCTGCTCTTGGTGGGAAATGTTGGGCTTCTGTAAATAACTTCAGAGTATGGTCTCGACCTGCTCTTTATGAAAAGCGCTGTGAGATAGCTGTTGTTGTGATTTGGCGCTATATAAATAAAATTGAATTGAAATTGAATTGAGTATCACAAACACCGATGCACAAATCTGTCCAATGGGGACCCACCTACAAAAAAATTATTAGAAGGCATGTAAGGAGCCTAGCTAATTAGAATAGAGATGTTAATCTTAGAATACAGCTGTCGAAGTGTACACAGCGTTGTTTGGAGAGGAACAGGCAGAGCGTGGGAGTAACATGCCGCTGGCCGACAGAGAGCCACTAAACTACGGGCAAGTGTAGATATGTAGATTACATATCTATACTTGCAGCCTGGGTCTCCGTGGATTGTTGTCGGGGCTAGGAGGCGGCGAAGGCGGCGCAAGGAGAGGAAACAAAAACGGGGCCGCAGATCCGGCGTCTTGTTCAGGCTAAAGAAACAACCTCACAAGCCACCTCTTCCGAGCCTGTATCTCTCCAACGCCAGAGCGCTAACGCACAAAATGGACGACCTGGAATTACAACTTGCTGGAAATCGCTTCGTTCGTGACTGCTTTGTTTTGATTATCACCGAAACCTGGCTTCACCCGGACATACCCGACGCTAGCATGCAGCTAGCAGGCCGCTCACTACTTCGCCGGGACAGGACTCGAAGCTCCGGTAAGAGTAGGGGAGGAGGGCTCTGTATGTACAATCACGATAACTGGTGTAATAACGGGACAATCATAGATAAAGACTGCTCCCCCGACCTCGAGTACATGTCTGTAAGATGCCGGCCTTTTTTTCTAACGAGAGAGCTAACTGTAGTTATCATCACGGCTGTGTATATACCGCCCGCATCCATGCTAAAACAGCACTCTCTCTCTTGTCGGACACCATCAACGAACAACTGCGGGCTCACCCTGATGGTGTCCATATAATTGCAGGAGACTTTAATAAGGCCAACCTGAAGACTGTACTCCCAAAATTCTATCAACATGTTAAGTGTCCTACTAGAGGAAACAACACTCTGGATCATGTCTACTCTAACATTAAGCATGCATATAGAGCCATACCCCTCCCCCATCTTGGCCAGTCGGACCATCTCTCTCTCCTGCTCCCCCCAGCCTACACACCCTTTTCACCCACTTTTCAAGCTGCAGGACTGCTTCAGCCAGACAGACTGGGACTTATTTGAACACCAGGAGTTAGGAACATTCACAGGAGCAGTACTGGACTACATCAAGTTCTGCATTAGGAATGTGACTGTGGACAAAACCATTCGGGTCTTCCCTAACCCTGGAAACCCTGGATGAGCAGCCATGTCCGTGCACTCCTCAGGGCCCGCGACGCTGCCTTCAGGTCAGACGGACCGAGCGGCCCTCTGTACAGGGCTGCTCGAGCTGACCTAAGAAGTGAAATAAAAAGAGCCAAAGCGGACTACAAGAAGTGCATAGAGTCCCACCTGTCCAGCAACAACACACGGGAGGTGTGGCGGGGCATACATGACATCACCAACTTCAGGGGCTGCGAAGCAACATCTGGGGACCTGAGTGTGAAGCTGGCAGAGGAGCTGAACTGCTTCTTTGATCGCTTCGAGTCATCACAACCCGCCCCAGCCCTGCCTACACCCCCGCCCACACCCCCACCCGGTTCCTACACTACCCAAGCCCTACCCCCACCCACACCTGGTTCCTGCACCACCCCTCTCAACGTAAAGGAGCATGAGGTGGAACGAGTACTTCTAGCAGTGAACCCAAGGAAGGCTGCTGGCCCAGATGAAGTTCCTGGCAAAGTGCTCAGGGCATGCGCCCACCAGCTTGCCCCCCATATTCACCAGGATCTTCAACCTCTCACTGGCCCAGGCAGTCATCCCGCCTCTGTCTAAAATCAGCCACAATCATCCCAGTGCCGAAGAAGTCTCCCACCACCAGCCTAAATGATTACCGTCCCGTGGCCCTCACCCCGATAATCATGAAGTGCTTCGAGAGACTTGTTCTTCAACATATCAAGGACCACCTCCCCCCAGATCTGGACCCCTATCAGTTTGCATACCGCACAAACAGATCCACAGAGGATGCCATCGCCGTAGCTCTCCACTCTGCGCTGAGCCACCTGGAGAAGCCGCAGAGCTACGTCCGGATGCTCTTTGTGGATTACAGTTCCGCTTTCAACACAATCATCCC
Source organism: Lepomis macrochirus (assembly GCA_024633595.2). Lineage (NCBI taxonomy): Eukaryota > Metazoa > Chordata > Actinopteri > Centrarchiformes > Centrarchidae > Lepomis > Lepomis macrochirus. The sequence continues at coordinate 3,975,078 of JALXJV020000020.1, read as the reverse complement.
GGACATTCTCATCTCCAAACTGGCCACTCTCGGCCTCCCCCCTCTCACTTGTGCCTGGATAAAGGACTTCCTCACCAGATGGCCTCAGACGGTAAGACTGGGCCCCCACCTCTCCTCCACTCGCATGTTGAGTACTGGCTCCCCACAGGGCTGCGTGCTGAGCCCGCTGCTGTACTGCCTCTACACCCACGACTGCAGCCCGGCCAACAGCAACAACCTCATCGTCAAGTTTGCTGATGACACCACAGTGGTCGGACTTATCTCACAGGGAGATGAGGCAGCCTACAGAGAGGAGGTCCTGAACCTAGTAGCTTGGTGCTCGGAGAACAACCTAGCTCTGAACACCAAGAAAACCAAGGAGATCATCATCGACTTCAGGAAAAACAGCACCGACCTAGCCCCCCTGTACATCAACGGCGAGTGCGTGGAGAGGGTCCACACCTTCCGGTTTCTCGGCGTCCTCATCTCCGCTGACATCACCTGGACAGCAAACATCACAGCGGTCATCAAGAAGGCCCAGCAGCGACTGCACTTCCTGAGGGTCCTCAGGAAGTACGACTTAGACCCCAACCTGCTGCTGACCTTCCACCGCTCGTCCACTGAGAGCCTGCTGACCTACTGCATCACAGTCTGGTACGGCAGCTGCACCGTGGCAGACAGGGAGAGGCTGCAGAGGGTTGGGAGGTCAGCACAAAGGATTATTGGCTGCCCTCTCCCCTCCCTGATGGACATCTACATCTCCCGCTGCCTCAGCAGAGCGGAGAACATCATCAAGGACAGCTCCCACCCCAGCTCTGATCTGTTTGACCTGCTGCCCTCAGGTAGGCGCTACAGGTGCATCAGAGCACGGACCAATAGACTCAAGGACAGTTTCTTCCCAAAGGCCATAACCACCCTGAACTCACACATGCACTGACTCCTCTCTACATCCCCCCCCCACACACACACACACACAGCCCTCGATTTCCTCTTCACTCCAACTTTACAATAGTCCTGTAATGTTCTGACACTTTACATAAAATACCTCAAAGGCCACTGGAATATGTGCAATTTATATTTCATATATTTCATATCACATTATCGCTCACATTTTACATACAGTGCAATATTTTTCTTTACTTAACCATCTGATTTCATTACTGTGAAAAAATTATTTATTACTTAATACTCAACAATTCCATCACTGTGAAATATCGCTCATTAGTGTGCAATAATGTCTATTACTTAGCACTTGACCTTTCATTACATTGCAATATATTTATATATATATATATATATATTTTTTTTTTTACTTATCTGTTTTATATTGTATCTGCTTGAATCTTTGATATGCACATTATAATGTTAAATGTTTGACTTTTTTATACTTTTTCTGATATTTTATATTCTTATCTTATATTTTGTGCCAACACTGTAAAGGGTCTGCTTCAATCTCGTTGCATAAGTACTATGTACTTGCGTAAACGACAATAAAGGCTTTCTATTCTATTCTTCTATTGTAGAAGACTGTCTGGATTCTCCTCTGACAACTATGCCGTTTACACGCAGAAGGAGCTCGGAGTAAACTGCAATCATTAAATTAGCTTGTTACTTTAGCTTTTGGGATTTCAACGTCCATATATTTTCACTGGAGTTTCTCAGCAGCTAGCTTCTGTGCATATCCAATTCCACTGTTGTTGTTAGCGTTGTTTGGCACCCAGAGCTCTGTTGGACTACTACTTCATATTAAAATGGACAACACTGGACATTACTTGGAGAAAGGAAATAGAGGAAGTTGAACTACCTGGTGAGTTCAGAAAACATGTGTCTCTAAGATTTACCTATAGTTCATAATTGAACCGAACAAGTACTTAACAATAGGTAAATCTGATAAAAGACTATTTATATATAAACTTGTATTTAAAAAATACAAATGTATCAAAACTAAAAATATATTTAGCTATGTGTGTAGCAGTGCTGTACACATATGCCTACAGTAGGATGGCAGAACTTGCCCTATGCATGTATGCCAAGCTTTGTGTGTGAGTAGGCTACTCCTTTCAGCTTATGAATGGTGTTTTGTGTTTTAATTGTTTGTTGCACATTTTAATGCCTTGATAACAGGGGTACTTGAAGCCCTGTGGCTCAAGGCCAGCCATTTACACCATCATAATGGATGATAGCTTTCCGTCCAGATCCAAAATATAGAAAAGCATCTCTAGTCCGTATCTTAGTTCAGTTAGCCAAAGCTAAGCCCAGTTGTGGACAGTAACAAAGTAGTAGGCTACTGTACTTAAGTAAACAAGGTATTTGTACTGAACTCAAGTATTTTCTTTTCATGCCACTTTCTACTCTTCAACCATCACTCCAACCAAGGTGGTGAGAAACTTGGGTGTCATGATTGACCAGCTGTCCTTTTCAGACCATGTTGCTGCTGTCTCTAAGTCATGCCGCTTTGTTCTATACAACATAAGGAAAATCAGGCCCTACCTCACTCAGTATGCCACCCAGCTTCTGGTACAGACCATGGTTATCTCTCTGCCCTCCTAGCAGGTCTTCCAGCTTGTGCGGTGAAACCCTTACAAATGGTTCAGAACGCAGCAGCGCGTCTGGTTTTTGATCAGCCCAAAAGGACTCATGTCACTCCATTACTCAGTGACCTCCACTGGCTTCCCGTGGCCTCCAGAATCAGGTTCAAGTCACTAATGCTGCATACAGAGTGACCACCAGGTCTGCACCCATCTACCTAAACCCCATTATACAAACCTACGTTCCTTCTCGGCCTCTACGCTCCTCCAACGAACAGAGCCTGGCTCTGCCAGCCCTTCACACAAAGCGATCCCAGTCCCTGTTCTCATCTGTGACACCATGATGGTGGAACGAGCTACCACACGCCATCAGAGCAGGGGGCGTCCCTCTCTAACTTCAAGAAGCTCTTGAAAACTCATCTCTTCTGAGAACACTTTCTCTTATAACACCTCTAACTAACTAACCTCTAACATGCACTTCCTGTGCTCTTCTTCTTCTGTCCCCTACAATTATCTTGTATTGACTGCACTTTTTTATTCTGATTGCACTTTCTGTTAACTTTTACTTCCTTCCCTAGGTATTTACCCATTGGTGGGATATGTGCTATTAGCTCTTACTAGTAAGTAGTAAATAGGAGGCGGCTTTGCGCGTGCATGTGCGCGTGCACGCGCACCATGCGCGTAACAGTCGTGCACGTGAATTAATTTGTCATTAATTTGTGATTAATTAATAATTTAATCAAATCTCAATTAATAAAAAAATTAATTACTTTTGAATTAAAATATGGATTAAAAAATATGAAATTATAATTTAAAAAATTAAATTAAAAAAATTAATAAGTTAAAAAATATTAAATTATTAAAAAAAAAAAAAAAAAAAAAAAAGATAGGGTCATGCTGAGGTCAATCACCAAATGGGATGGGGGTTTTGTATTAGGGTATGTCCGGACTCATCCTCTATTAGCAACGGTGAGGGTCGATCGCCAAAAGATGAAGACCGGGATGTGTGAAAAAGGGGGTATTGAGTATGGGTGTATATCTGATGTTATCCTGAATCTTTACTTATTCTTGTATTGGAAGTATTTTGACATATTATGTGTGTGTGTTGTGAGATTCATTGTTAATGCGTTTTATTTCTTGACATCGCCTCATGTAGAGCAGTCATTGTTTGTCGGGTTTATCTTTACTACAAGGCCCACTTAAGGGCAGCAGCAATACCGCTACAAAACGTAACTCTAACAAGTCACCTCTAACTCAACTCATGCATTAAAGCCGAGATAAAAGCGTGTTCGTGAGCGGCGCTGTGTTTTATTTCACACATAGCCCGTATTATGGGCTGTTGTATTGCAAACAACGTGTCTAGTTCAATGCGTGTGCAATTCATAGAACCAGACTACGGTGAGTATCTGTCAATATAACAGCAACGCCTCGCTGATTGACCGACATGACATTCCAACCGTAATTGTTGTACGCAGTAGTTTCACATAACATCGCCACGATCGCCAATCCCAATAGACAGAACAGCCCCTTTACTCGCGGTTTCAAAATGTAATTAGTCATATGAACGACAACTATCTGTATAAAACATGATATTAAAACCCAGAAACATATAACAACACATAGCCTAATTTATAAAGTATCATGTGTGATTCATGCATTTGGGAGGTTTTTAAAATAAATTTAAAACAAGACACTGCAAAGCAATGCATTGTGGGACTTCCTGCGGGGCGCGGCTTTTAAAGCATCGTTCGCATTCCAGTACTTTGACACTTTAATTCTTTAATGAAATACATGGGTTGATCGCTGTAATGTTATATGTATAGGACTTACAAAATGTTTACAAATTGCGCGCAGTGATTATTAGTGTTCATGTAACTCTCAGGGATCAGGTATACCCCGCTTCATCGACAGAGAGGAGGAGGAGAAAACACATGATTGAAGAGTGTAAACCGCCCAGCAATCCGCGCCTGTGTTTAAACATGTATTTAAAGTTACACAAAGGTCCGCCGCTATTTATCGCTCTTGATTTAAAACTGATTATGCAGGAGAACAACAAAACGCAGATTCTCACAAAATGTTTACAAATGCTGCGGTGATTATTAGTGTTCATGTAACTCTCAGGGATCACGTGATACCCCGCTTCATCGACAGAGAGAGAGGAGAAAACACATGATTGAAGAGTGTAAACCGCCCAGCAATCCGCGTCTGTGTTTAAACATGTTTTTAAAAGTTACACAAAGGTCCGCTCACTTAACAACGCCGAGTAAAAGAAATAGCCCATGACTTATTGATAATGAAATAGGGTGGCGATATTTTTTGCTCGTTTTAAACCCATGGTAACACAATGCCTCAAATCCACGCAGTTAAATTTATCTGGCCATCCGTTAAAGCATCATTCGCGATTCCACTACTTTGACACTTTAATTCTTTAATGAAACACGGGTTGATCGTTGTAATGTTATATGTATAGGACTGATTATTGTCATGTGATATGTATGATGCTTTACGGACCAGTAAAAGCAGTAAAAACGATCTGTATTGAATCTTCCTGCAGCGGCGACATCACTGAGCTGATTGGGTCCCATGCAGGCCTGATACGCAACAACCGGGATTACCCGCCGTATGAATAGAATATGAACCAAACGTATCCAGCGTCTATCTCTGCATAAACTATAGGGGTGGAATCAATCAAACATGCGTCTGATTGATTAGAAAGGCTTTAGGCTTTAGTCTACCACACCGTAACAACGTATCAAATACGCCAGTGATTATTCATCGTTCTTGATTTAAAACTGATTATGCAGGAGAACAACAAAACGCAGATTCTCACAAAATGTTTACAAATTATTAGTGTTCATGTAGCTCTCAGGGATCACGTATACCCCGTTTCATCGACAGAGAGAGGAGGAGAAACACATAATTGAAGAGTGCCGCCATACGCACTTCTCGTCTGTGTTTAAACATGTATTTAAAGTTACACAAACGATCCCGTTTCATTGACAGAGAGAGAAGCATTTTATTTTAGACCTAAGTTAAAACCTTCTCAGTAACAACATGTTTCAAACCGCTGAAGTGATTTTTTTCGCTCTTGATTTACTGATTATGTGAGAGAACAACAAAACACCGGATTCTCACAAGATGTTTACAAATGCTTGTGTGGTTATTTTATTCTTCTGTAATCTCGGATGGTAATGAAATAGGTTAGTGATATATATATATTTTTTTTGCTCGTTTCAAAAACTCTTGGTAACACACTAATTCAGATGTGTGAGTAATTGTTTTTATTTTCTGTGGTTCTTACGACACGTGAATTAACCTGAACGTAAGGCTCCCGACTGTAACTCTTAAACTGCTATGCGATACTGTAACTGGGGAGGGTAGCCTATGTCTGCAGCCTGTGTTTAGTGACTGAGGATGGGGGGTGAGAATAGAATCAACGGCTAGACAATGGTTCGACATGAACGCATGCAGGCGGATGTATATTCGCGCGTCTATCTCTGGATAAACTATAGTGTCGGACTAACTGGCATTGTAGGATAAATCTGTGAAACTAGACCGTAGATGCTTTATCTTTAGCAGTGTAATATAAGGTACTTTAGTCTAGCGGGCCTGATTGTTCTTCGCTCTTGTTTTAAACTCCAGCTGTGGCAGGAAGGATCGGTAAAGATCGCCTCGCTTATTAAAAAAGTGCCCAGAAATATGGACTACGCAAAACTTTATGACACCAGCTACTAATATCCTCACCGTTTGAAGAGAGAGTAAACCAAACGCAAGTTCTTTTTGTGTTTATTATCCACAGTTATGGTTCACGCCCCATATTGTCTTAAAATATGTATGGCTTTTTGTTTGTTTCACTTTTTTATAGCGAACTTCAGGGGAATCAATCAAACAATCGTCTGATTATTTAGAAAGGCTTTATGCTTTAAGCTACATCCTACCACTCAGAGATAATATATCGATACACAGTTTTAGGACTATTAACTATTCAGTCATAAAAAGGTTTTCGAACTAAAAAATAAAACATTTGCCAAGACTTCAAGTAGTGTACACCGTATGCAGAGTTTTTCCTGATCTGAGAACTTTACTTTACTGTACTAAATAGAACTTTACTGTATTGAAATGTCTGTTAGAGACACTGATGATTATGATTTTAGATTACAACATCCTTTTAGTCTATTTGTGTCAGGTCCTTCAAACAGCGGTAAAACGTATTTTGTGAAAATGTTGATTGAAAAGGGTGATAAGCTCATTTCAAAACAGATTGAAAATGTTGTATATATTTTTTTGTGTTGGCAACCATTGTACAGCAGTTATTGAAAATTAGAAATGTGAATTTCATTGATCGATCAACCCACGTGTTTCATTAAAGAATTAAAGTGTCAAAGTAGTGGAATGCGAATGATGCTTTAACGGATGGCCAGATAAATTTAACTCGTGGATTTGAGGCATTGTGTTACCATGGGTTTAAAACGAGCAAAAAATATCGCCACCCTATTTCATTATCAATAAGTCATGGGCTATTTCTTTTACTCGGCGTTGTTAAGTGAGCGGACCTTTGTGTAACTTTTAAAAACATGTTTAAACACAGACGCGGATTGCTGGGCGGTTTACACTCTTCAATCATGTGTTTTTTCTCCTCCTCTCTCTGTCGATGAAACGGGGTATACGTGATCCCTGAGAGTTACATGAACACTAATAATCACACGCGCATTTGTAAACATTTTGTGAGAATCTGCGTTTTGTTGTTCTCCTGCATAATCAGTTTTAAATCAAGAACGATAAATAGCGAGCGGACCTTTGTGTAACTTTAAATACATGTTTAAACACAGACGCTGGATTGCTGAGCGGTTTACACTCTTCAATCATGTGTTTTTCTCCTCCTCTCTGTCGATGAAACGGGTATACCTGATCCCTGAGAGTTACATGAACACTAATAATCACACGCGCTAATTTGTAAACATTTTGTAAGTCCTATACATATAACATTACAGCTGATCAACCCATGTATTTCATTAAAGAATTAAAGTGTCAAAGTACTGGAATGCTAACGATGCTTTAAAAGCCAGCTACCGCAGGAAGTCCCACAATGCATTGCTTTGCAGTGTCTTGTTTTAAATTTATTTTAAAACCTCCCAAATGCATGAATCACACATGATACTTTATAAATTAGGCTATGTGTTGTTATATGTTTCTGGGTTTTAATATCATGTTTTTATACAGATAGTTGTCGCTCATATGACTAATTACATTTTGAAACCGCGGTAAAGGGCTGTTCTGTCTATTGGGGTTGGCGATCGCGGCGATGTTATGTGAAACTACCGCGCACAACAATTACGGTTGGAATGTCATGTCGGTCAATCAGCGAGACGTCGCTGTTATATTGACAGATACTCACCGTAGTCTGGTTCTATGAATTGCACACGCATTGAACTAGACACGTTGTTGCAGTACAACAGCCCTTAATACGGGCTATGTGTAAAATAAAACACAGCCCGCCACCGAACACGTTTTATCTCGGCTTTAATGCATGAGTCGAGTTAGAGGTGACTTGTTAGAGTTACGTTTTGTAACGGTATTGCTGCTGCCCTTAAGTGGGCCTTGTAGTAAAGATAAACCCCGACAAACAATGACTGCTCTACATGGGCGATGTCAAGAAATAAAACGCATTAACAATGAATCTCACACACACACACACATAATATGTCAAAATACTTCCAATACAAGAATAAGTAAAGATTCAGGATAACATCAGATATACACCCATACTCAATACCCCCTTTTTCACACATCCCGGTCTTCATCTTTTGGCGATCGAACCTCCACCGCTGCTAATAGAGGATGAGTCCGACATACCCTAATACAAAACCCCATCCCATTTGGTGATTGACCTCAGCATGACCCTATCTTTTTTTTTTTTTTTTTTTTTTTAATAATTTAATATTTTTTAACTTATTAATTTTTTTAATTTAATTTTTTAAATTGTAATTTCATATTTTTAATCCATATTTTAATTCATAAGTAATTAATTTTTTTATTAATTGAGATTTGATTAAATTATTAATTAATCACAAATTAATGACAAATTAATTCACGTGCACGACTGTTACGCGCATGGTGCGCGTGCACGCGCACATGCACGCGCAAAGCCGCCTCCTATTTACTACTCTAGTATTAGGCAATAACCAGCCTAGTTAAAGAGGTGGTATTCTGCTCATTTTCAGGTTCAAAATCTTAATTAGGGGTTGTACCAGAACAGGTTTACATGGTTTAATTTTCAAAAAACACCATATTTTTCTCATACTGCACTTTGCTGCAGCTCCTCTTTTCACCCTATGAGTCGTACGCTCCGCTCTTGAGCTACAGAGTGATGCATCTTACTTGTATGCATCATGCTGTACTTGTACAAAATCTTTGTTGGGAGTTGCACATGTGCAGTTCCCAGGGAAGAACTACTAGCCAATCAGAAGCAGAGGAGGGTGGGTCATAAGAAACAACGTAGTGTGATCCAAATCAAAGCCTTCAGACAGCGACTGTAATCTAGCAGACGTAATGTTCAATGCGACGCACACACCAGCGATCCACACAGCTCTTAAAATATATCCAGTCTACGGTTAAAACGTTTGAACCTTCCTCAGAATGTAAAGACAGATAAGCGGTATGAAAACCTTCCAGCTGTGTTTTCCTCTGCCGTTGTTGCTGCAGCGTCTGTGTGACGGCGGGAGCAGAGGGCTCTGTGAGCGGGCGGCTGGCCGGCCTCACACGCTCCTCCCGCGGGTCGCCGCAGGCTTCCCCCGTTGTTGGCCTCTGTCTGGTGCAATGATGATGCAGTGAATAGTGAATATTCTCTCTGACCAATCAGCAGTCGTGTTTTCATGTTACATTTTAGTTTCCCCCAGCTCGCTTGGAACCTCGACGGAGGTGAGGTGATACGAAAAAAAGTACCTGGAAGCAGGTACAGGTCCAACTTTTCTACAATGGAAACCCAAACAGGGGCGGTCGAGCCAAAGGGCTTCTGCTCAGACTAGCTTGGTTTGAGGGCATGCCTGACCCCGATAGCCGCTGGCGAAGCTTTATGATGCGTTTGTATTGTGATGTCACAAGTCAAGGAAGTGAAGGGCCGGACTACAAACGAGCTGTTTTCATTTCAGAGCAGAGTTTCTGTGGGAGATGGGAACTCCCTTTGGGCTTTTTCACTTTGCAAACCTGTTACAGCACAAAAAAGAACATAACTCAATAAAATAGAGGGAAAAAGCCAAAAAGCAGAATACCACCCCTTTAAAGGGGCATTATGTAGTTTCCAGCGGCCACTAGCGGTGCGGTTTTAAGATTGCAACCAGGTGTGTGCTCGTACGCGTGCTCGCTTGAACTCATGAGCGAGCAGAATCCGCAGCCCGAAACACAACCGCTTTCATACAGAAATCCTGCAATAAATGCAGGAACAGCAGCATGCAGGCTGTGGCTTTTCACTCAGACATGTTCAGGCTCTGTTACTTCAACGTTCCCGTCTCAGAGGCGGATCAACACCGGCGCCGTTACTTCATTCAGCGCAGCGAGACAGCGGCATATCGGCACAATCCTCCCTAAAAAAGGCAGTGAGAGCAGCTATAGACAGACAGAGCTGGGAACTCAGGTAAACTCCCACTGCAGCGTTACAGTAACAGTTTGATCAGCTGCAGGTTGAACTAATCCAGGCTCGTTACATGATCACGGTACATTTACTGCATTTAGCTGACGTGGTACATCGTTAGCTCGCCTGCTGCTTTCAGAAACTGAATCTGTCACCGGAGGCTCAGCAATGTCAGCACAGCTACATGAAACAGGTGTGTGCTTCATTTCTAAGTGAGTTTTGACAATAAGGCAATGAAAATTTGATTTATTAAAATCAAAAACTTACATATATTCCCTTTAAAATAAACAAAATTACACGAAAAAAGATTAGTTCATTTTAGTGAACGAGATTTGACTCGAGTGTGTCAAAAGAGTGACTTTTCCCATCACTAAAACGTACCATTAGTGGCCTATAATATTAATTCCAGCTGGAGAAAACAGCAGTTTAATTTTTGTGAGGTGTTTTCAGTCATTCAATTATTGTGCAAGAAAAATGCTCAACATGGTAGTTGGTCTCTCGTTTGTTTATGTAAACTTGTCAATAATAAAAACTGCATAAAGAACAAGTTCAAATTTCTAAACTGTGCTACGGTGCCTCAATCTTTTTATAACGTTCCGCCTACCCCAGGCTGTGATTGGATGGCACACGAAAAGAGAATTTGACGAGCAACTAATGCAAACAGCTGCATGAAAGGCTGCAGATCTCCCTGCGGAGATTAGCAGGCGAGAACAGGAACAGGTGAGCGTCACGTAGAGCCCAGAAACCCTGATCTGGAGAGGGCAGAGGAGAGTCCCGGTGCGCCAAAGAGTAAAATGTAAAAGTGGCAGGACTGGTGAATACCAGCACACTTCAAGCACAAACGGCTTTTAGATTGTGAGAAATAACAGGAAGTCGTCTCTACCATAACCATGAGCTTCGTGCTGGAGTGTTCAGGCGCATTATTAATCCAGTGCCAGCTGCATGTGTACAATACAGCGGCTGTGGATGAGAGGAAGAGACTGCTGGAAGACAAGACGTCGTATTTAAGTTTGTTTCCTGCTTACTCAACAGTTTGATAAATGGCTGTTAATACACATTTCTTGCCAGAGGAGAGAGTCTGAAACAGACTTTAGTGTTACTGATGCAAAAGAAATAAACACACTGAAATAATCTCTTACATTAAGGTGACCAGATGTAAAAGAAAGCAAAAGCAAACTTTAAAAAGGCTCTCTATTAGTGAACATTACTAAAGTAGCTTTGGAATTGACTTGTTTACAGTTCAGTCTATTAAATCCTACCAGAGAAAAAAAAATTGTAGATATTGTATAGATTCTGATAATGGACATACCGTATGAAAAAGCTAAAGAAACTACAGAGAAATAATAGAATAGCAAAAACGGTATAAAGCTATAATGAAAAAACTTCAAATCATGTTAGTTCCAGCAGATCACAGATATTAAATGTCTTTGTGTCTGTAATTAAAAACACATGTAGAAGTATTTTAATGAGCAATTTTGATTTTAGTTTTAAACTCGTTTACAGTGTGTACGTTTTATATTGTCCTTGTGTGTGAACTGTGTGTGTAAGCTTTACATTGTTGATAATCACATCTGGACTTACCGAGCCTTTCTGCAGTTCCTCACAGCTGGAATCAGTCTCCGTCGTCCCTCCTCTGATGTGTTGTACTTCTTCAGGTCCAACTCATCCAGAACCTCCTCTGACATCTGCAGCATGTAGGCCAGAGCTGAGCAGTGGATCTCAGAGAGTTTCTTCTCTGATCTGTTCTCTGACTTCAGGAACTCTTGGATCTCCTGATGTACTGAGTGGTCGTTCATCTCCGTCAGACAGTGGAAGATGTTGATGCTTCTGTCAGGAGAGATCTCATCACTGTTCATCTCCTTCAGGTTGTTGATGGCTCTCTGGATGATTTCTGGACTGTTGTCTGTCCGACCCAGCAGGTCTCCTAAGAGTCTCTGGTTGGACTCCAGAGAGAGGCCATGAAGGAAGCGGACAAACAGGTCCAGGTGGCCATTTTCACTTTTGAGAGATTTCTCCATGACTCTCCTCAGGAAGACATCGAGGGATGTCTCCAGGAAAGTCTCCACTACTCTTGTCTTCCTGCTGGTGTAACAGTGGAACATGTAGACTGCAGCCAGAAACTCCTGAACGCTCAAATGAACAAAGCAGTAGACTGTTTTCTGGAAGATCACACTCTCTCTTTTGAAGATCTCTGTACAAACTCCTGAGTACACCGAGGCCTCTGTGACATCAAGACCACACTGCTCCAGGTCTTCTTGGTAGAACATGATGTTTCCTTTCTCCAGCTGTTCAAACGCCAGCCTCCCCAGCTTCAGAAGAACCTTCCTGTCAGCCTCCGTCAGCTCCTGTGGACTCGTCTCATGTCCCTCATCGTACTTCTGCTTCTTCCTCTTTATCTGAACCAGCAGGAAGTGTGAGTACAGGTCAGTCAGGGTCTTGGGCAGCTCTCCTCTCTGGTCTGTAGTCAACATGTGCTCCAGAACTCCAGAAGGTTTTTCCAACGCCAGCGACGCCGTTGGTCAGAACCACTCTGATGGGTCCCTGTTGGCCAGGTAAGGCTTTAAAGATGTCCTGGCACCTGATTGGAGCGTCATGGAGGGTCTTCTTCTTGGAAGCTGTCTCAAGCTGCCTCACCTCATGCTGGGTATTAACCTCTTCACTCTGTCCCTCTGTGATGTAGAGCTCAGTGTAGATCCTGTTGAGGAGGGTTTGACTTCCTTTTTCATCACTTCCTTCAGTCACACGTTCACATCTCCTCCTCAGACTGATCTTATGTTCATCTAAAACCTCCTGCAGACCACCTCTCACTAAAGAAGAGAAAAGGGTGTGACACAAAGAAGCTGTTAAAGTTACTGATTGGGTTATTTTATAATCAGTAGCTTGTTTTTTAGCTGAAGTTACTTTTTTTGGACAATGGACATTTGTTTCTTCTATATTTAAATTGCATTGCATGTTTTGTTATTGTGCAAATAAATTTGCCAAAATATTTTTATTTGTTATATATAAAATGGTGAACAAAATCAGCCATTTGAAAAAGTAAATGACACTACAGGTGGGTTCAATATTTAACCAAGTACCAGTCAGGTTGCCAAAAACCTCATCTCCGTTGTTTTTTGACATAATTGTCAACTATGGTTGAAATGGTGATAAAAAGCTGCTGGTACTCGTCGTTCAGATGTTGGAGTGAGCCGAGTGTGTCAGTCGGTACCAGAGCGTTCATTCTAATTTCAGATAAGAGTATGCTATATAGCTTACAGCTTATGTAATATTAATTCCAGTTGGACAAAACAGGAGATTCATTTTTGTGGATTGTTTTAATTCATTAAATCCTTCTGTAAGAAAAATGTTGTACATGTTGGTCTCTAATGCTAAGTACTGACTCCTCAATAATAATTTATGCAGAACAACGTATCTGAATGAGATCAACATTTATAAAGTTTTCTGTAGCACATAAACCTTTTTTTTTATGTCCTGTCCCATCCAGGTCGGGTCAACAAAAGTGACACTGACAAGCTTCTCCCTGTTCTGTCTCCGCCTACAGAGATTAGCAGGCAGGTGAGAACAGAACAGGTGAGCGTCACGTAGCGCCCAGAGAACCTGATATGGAGAGGCAGAGGACCGGCAGCTTGGGAGAAGTCTACTGGATATAGTCAAATAAAAATGTACGCAACTCATCAGTGACGCCGTCCACTGATGGATTACATTCTAACAAAAATGGTCTTGTTACGCTGACAAAGGTCCAGACGATCTGATCCAGTAAAATATTTTGTCCAAAATGCATTTTAACATCAATAAATACCCACGGACTGTTGTTGTTTTGTTTTATATTCACCAGCAGATGTGCCTAATATTCCATGTATTCTCATAACTACAGTTCGCATGTAAACCACAGAAACTTCCCTGCCTACAACAGCCAATGAGTGTCCACGTAGTCATGTAGTGCCCCTCCTCTTTCTTTGTTTATACACCGAGCCACCAAATGTGCTTCACCCATACATATTACGCGGAAGTAAAAAAAAACAACAATAATTTATCAGACATAATTAAATACTGTCGACGTTAAAACGCTCTGCACCAGAATACTTTCAGCCCTACAGACCTTCAGCCTGAAAACTAGAAACTAAATGCAGCTCTTGAAGCAGTTCAGCTTATTTGATGAAGCTGATGTACCTGCATGGTTCTTGTCATTTCTGGGTTGTATCCACATGGTTGAATGTTCTTATTGTAAGTCTCTAAATAAACGTAATGTAATGAAATGTAGCAGGTTCCATGTTTAAGATGTACAGATGTCCAGTCTTACTTTGTACAGAGCTGCTCTGACTGGCTGTCTGCAGTCCAGCTCTGGTTCTGGATCTGTCTCCACACTCCTCCTCCTCAGGACTCCTCTTCCTCTCTCTGTGAAGACATTTCTTTAGTTGATCTTTGTTGAATAGTTCTAAATATTTACAGCAACTTCAACATGAGAGAAAAGATATGAAGATGTTCTCTAAGTGTAAATCCTGAACTGGAGGTTCTCAGGTTTTTTTGCTCCAGAAATAAAATCAGATCCATCTTAGTTAGAAACAGTATCTGCATTAATAGTTCTGCATCAGGAATATAAATCTGTTAGCAGAACATTTTGTCTTCATCCTCAATGCATCATCTTCCATCAGGTCAGTTTACAGTAAAAACTCTCTCTTACTTTGTGTCTGAGGGTCCAGGTTCAGGACTGAAGACTGGAGGATCATGTTTGGAGTTGTCACTCTTCATAGACAGACAGCTGGATGCTGCAGACCCTGCTCTCCTCCCATTGGAGTAAATTCTGCAAACACCAAGAAGTTTTTATTCATATCACATGAATCCTTGTTAAATCCTCTGATGAAATCCAGTCAGGAAGCTCTAAACACACAAACTGCAGCTGCTGTTGATAAATAGGAGGTTTATAAGTTTCTATTAGTCCTTTAATAAAGCTTTTACTGATTTATTTTCTCTTTTCTTTTTCATATTTTGTGTTTTATTGTATTTGCGTTAATGAAAGCACACTGTAAGATGGTTTATGAAAAGTGCTCTATAAATAAAGGTTATTATCATTATTATCAGATTACAGCTTCTCTGGTGACTGACACAGATACTGAGAGGAAGAAGAAGGAGAGGAAGTAGGACTGTTGATATATAAACACAAAGTCAACAGAAAACATGGCAGAGGTAACTGAAAGTATAAATGAGTTAGCAGCAGTTCTCTTACTTTGTGTCTGAGGGTCCACGTTCATTTCTGAAGACTGGAGGATCATCTTTCATGGAGTTGTCACTCTTCATAGACAGACAGTCGAATCCTGCAGACTCTGCTCTGTCCTCCTCTTCCTCCACATAAACACTCATCTTCTGGTCTGAAGTCAGTCTGAGGGGTGAAACAGTAAAACTGACTGTGAGCTCAGAACACAAGAAACAGGAAACAAGTTACAAGAGTCAGTCACAACACTGAGAGAACAGGAAGTGACACACAAACTGCAGCCAGTCAGGACTTTGTGTCCACAGATGGATCAAAGTGCTGAGTTCAACGTTTCTTTCCTCTACAGTCCACAGGGAGAAAACTGACTCAGAGACTTTGACAGTAAGATAATAACATGTTGGATTAACACTCACCCTGCCTCAGCCTTCACTCTAAATGGAGTCTGAACAGACTCTCTTCCTGTTCTCATGAGCCTGCTCACCTCCTCCTCTCTCCGTTCACATGAAACGCACATGTCTGTCTGTGTGCTACATGATGTTTATCTTGGATTTAACAGAGTGAATTAAAATGTATTATTGATTTATTTTATATAAAGCTTTAGTCAAAACTTTGATACATAAATTATGTAAATATTTTAAAGTTACAATTAAAGTGCATAAAACTAAATTATCAACATCAGTGGTTTAAAAAACAAACTCAGACCTGACAGTGAAACTAAACCGGGTTTTATTAAATCAGGTTTCATTATAACGTGTCTGCGGACATTTTAATAATATTTCCCGGCATGTTCTCGGACAGCTGCAGCCGCGGGACCCCAGCAGGGACAGGCCTAACAGTGAATCTCTCTTATCTTTAGTTTTGTTTTCTGCAAACTGCAGATCTTCCAGCCTAAAGAGCTCCTCTTCCAGTTCCGAGTTTTCCATCGTTGGATTTTGTTATTAGCAGAAGCTAACTTTCAACTTTAGCTCTAAATTTAGAACTCAAGGTGTGAACAAAAGTGGATTATTAACGGGAAAGGTCTCCTTCAAAGATATCTATCGACTTTGGCAACGATTGGATCATTTAAGAAGCATTTGTGCAGTAATTCCCACATTTCCGTTAACATTTCAAAATGCGTCATGACATGCCGCCATCTTAAGTCGGCCTTGACAACAAACTGGTTTGTTCAAAGAAGACGCACCACTGAACAGGAAGTAACAGACAAACTAACTTCAGCCAGTCAGGACTTTGTGTCGATGTCAAAGTTCACTCTAACGTTTCTTTTCTTCTACAGTCCACAGAGAGAAAACTGACTCAGAGACTTTGACAGTAACATAATTTAAAGTTTGATTAACACTCACCCTGCGTCAGCCTTCAGCTTTCCTCCTCCTGTCAACTCAAAATGGAGTCTGAACAGAGTGAACTGTTTCAGCTTCAGGTTCCTGTTCTCTTAAGGTTGCTCAACCACTTCCTCTCTCCAATTCAGGAAATGACGAGTGTGTTTGGCTACATGATGCGTTTATCAGCATCTCTCTCTGCTATAACAGATTAAATTAAAATGTATTATTTTAATAACGTTTTGGTCAAAGTGTTGATACATAAATTAAATCTGTTTTGTTTAAGTTACAATTAAAATTCTTATCCTCAGTGGTTAAAAAACAAACTTAGAGCTGACAGTGAAACTAAACTGAGTTTCATTATAACGTGTCTGCAGCAGTGTTACTCTGTTACTCAGAAATTGTAATATATTATTAGTTACTTATTACTCCTAAAAAAGTGAGGATGTGCTGCAGGAATATATGCTCCTCAATCAAATATGATTTTAATACGACTAGTAAAAAAAATAGAAAATCAATATGTGGTGGTCAGCGTTGATAATTATCCAAATTATAGGCTAATTATGGGAAACACTGCTTTCACCCCAAACACAACAAAAAAAAGTCTCTTCTTACTTTTAACTAATATCATATTCATAACAGCAGCAGGGAGAGTGGTTTGTTTTTTTATAAGGTGCCATTTGGGCTTCATAACGGCTGTGGCTCAGGTGGTTTAGCGGGTTGGCAAGATACTGAACCCTGAATTGCCCCTGGTGGCTGTTCCACCAGTGTATGACTGAGAGTGAATGTTAGATTCTGTTTGAGCACTTAGGCTCAGTGAATGAATGCATGTTAATGGTGAATGCAGATGTAGTAAAAGCGCTTTGAGTGGTCGAAAGGACTATACAAATTTACATTTACATTTATTCATCTAGCTGACGCTTTTATCCAAAGCGACTTACAATTGCTAAACATGTCAGAGGTCACACGCCTCTGGAGCAACTAGGGGTTAAGTGTCTTGCTCAGGGACACATTGGTGGATGTGGGGGAGCAAATATGGAGCATTTACATAACTTGGGACAAATAAATAGTTGATTTACCTACAGTATATTTTAAAGTTCTATTATATTAAGCATATATCTAACTTTATGAAAAACAGGCACTTTACTTGTATTAAATATAGATAACATGTGACATGCGGGAAATGTCCAACGTGTTAAGGACATAACTGTCTAAAAGGGTTTTCAGGGTATGATTGCTACAAAAATGACATTTTTATAGAAATCACAAATCCCTCACTCTTATTAGATATTTGTTTTACAATAAAAATATTTTTTAAACATCATTGGCTAGGTCATGTTGAGTAAAACAAGCGCACATAATGAAAAGAAGACTTAGGCTACTTTTCCACTTGAATTATGATAAGTCTCTTGCCTGTGTCGTCAATCCCTTCCACATCTTTATGTAAAGACAAATACATTTAATATTTGGTCATTTCAATAAAGTACAAAGGAAAACTACCAAAATAACAGGGTAGGCAAAACATAAACTATATAAATGTCCACCCTGCTGTTGTTGAGCATAATGGCTAGCATGAACTACAAAACTAGAGCAATCTACAATTTGTCTACTACTGTTTTTGAAATGATTTAATTTGACTGATCTCCTCAAAACTTAACAGGTTAACACGTTATGTTCAAACACATTAAACTGACTTAACAAAAATATCAGAATCAGACAGTCAGAGAGCTAAAAAATCACACAGCTAAGTTTCCCTGCACTGGTGTGACGTCACCAGGTCATCTAATGAGAGTGAGTTCGGTAAAAAAAAACTTTCTTCTTTTTTACAAAAGTTAATAATTTTGATAAAAACAACATTTGATTAAATAGATTTTGATCAGGAAATATAGATAATAATTAACTATTAAGAAATACAGATGTTTTTATAAGCTGTTAGTGTCAGAGCCAGGGGCCAGTAGGGAGGGAATAGTGGAACTAAGTAACCGGTAAGTAACATGTAGAGGGCCCTCAATGAAATTAAAAGTTAGTTTTTATCTGCAATTTAGACATTTTCATATTGTACTAAACTTTTACCGTTGGCTCAATAAATAGTTTGATTATTTATTGTATCTAAAACCATATTAGAGGCTCTCAGGCGCCCTCCCTCCTCTCCAAGGTGCACATGGTTTAGTCCGCTCCTGCAGCAGGGCAAAAACTGTTTAATCTCTAATCTCTGTAAATACTCTGATGCTGATTTGAGGACTTCAATTCAAAAGAAGTAAAACCAGGCGAGCAAAAAGAGAGAAGAAAGAAACCAATCAGAGGGAGAGCAGCTGCTGGGATGTAAAGCAGCTAGCCACACAGCTGTTAGAATAGTTAGCTTGTTGCTAAGTGACGCAGCCTTTAGTCCGAGGGCCACAGAGTGAATCAGCTGCAGGTCCATCGTCACCATCTTCTCATGTTACTGAGGACGTCGTCAGAATCACTGAAGAACTTAGACTGAGTTATAATTGAACTGGACTCCCTGTATTAAGACCAGTTTGAGTGACAGCAGCTTCTCTTCCTGTTTGCAACAGTGGGGCCACCTGCTCCTGTAAATGTATGGACTGTGCCTTGAAGTCTCTAAAGTGTTAATCTGCAGTTATGTTGTCATAAACAGAACTGATCTGCAGAGGCACTTTGGGTTCACAATGTCTGAGTTGCAGTGAACCTACACTATGTTTCTGAAAATATGAATATTAATAATTGGGCAGATTAATATCAAAAACGCTCGTTCAAAATTGGAGCACCGCCTAGAATCCTAATTTGGCCAAGGGGCTAGGAAACCTTGGGTTATAACCAACACAATTAGCTGTTAATAATCAATCAGTCTCATAATCTGGAGAAGAATTCTCCGTGCAGGGACCTGGGTTATAAAACAGTGCACACACACCGTACCTGTGATTCAAGTGAAATATTTATTTACTAACTAAGGTGAAGACAAGTGAAGGGTAAATAAGGACACACAAAACAAACTGATTATATGGCAACAACAAAATGCAACAAACTGAAGTTGAAACAGAGTTAAAACAGGGTTCAGTTAAGTGATTAAAAGATAATGGACGCAGGTTGTGGATCCTAACGTTGACATTATAACTAAATGTTAGTTAGACTATGAATTCTAAAGAGCTCCAGCAACATCAACCAGGACATGTCAGATTTGTGGTTTTATTTGTCATTCTCTTGAAGTGTGTCCACGGTCACCTTTCATTCCTGAGATTTTACTTCTATCTTTTATCTCGTCTCAGGTCATTAAAGTAAATAAAAATGCAACAAGACAAAGGATGATCAAGTTAAAAAAAGAGACTGATCTCAGAGCTGTGACAAAGATGAACTGATCAGTAGTTTAGTGTTGAAATGAGAGACGAAGGAGAAGAAAGCACACAAAGCAAGCAAGGTTTGTCTCGGCTAGTTTCAATATACCACAATCTATCATGCAGCCACCATATAGTTCACCAGTGAACTATAAATCCAACAGCGGGTCCCAGCTTTGGTTTAAACAGAATGTGCTACTGTCTCTGCACTCAGACAGCCGGCGATAAAATCCATGTTACAATTGCACAGTTATAGAACCGACCGTCTATAAACACATTTAAAAAAAATCGGATAGCGAGATTTTGTTCCGTTTTCCGTTTTTAAATATCCTAGCAATCATGAAAAATTGTTTCCTGTTTTCAAAATGAAAATCCGTTGGCTGCAAAGTACGCAGGCCTAGGTAATGTTATTTTTTTATTGATATTCATACCCTTATAGAGACTGCTTCATGATCCGAGTCTTTATCGATGCCACTATCGATAGTTTACTTTAATTTGATAAGGGTTATTTGGTGAGAGCAGACTCAATGGGCAGGAGGTAGGCCTGCAGGTTTTCATTGAGATGGCATATTACTTGTGATAAATAAACAAATATTAAAGTGTGAATTTGCTGCCAACAGCACAGTCACTCTATATAAACTCAATATCTGACACCACAATACTGAGTGATGTTTAGAAAGAATGAAAATCTCAGTCTGCATCAGTCCTTCCTCTCTGCTGTTATTCACTCCCTACAGGTAACGTCACCTGGTCGAAAGAGGAGCAGCTGGTTTATCTCAGCCAGCAGCTGAGTTTTGAAGACTACAGACCAGTCCGTGCTGCAGACAGCTTTCTATTTAGCTTGTTTTTAACATTTGGCTAATTGCAAAGCTAATGTGTGCAGAATGCAGGAAATTAAATAAAAATAAACCTACACTGGGCCTGTTTAACTGCATTTGGTTGCCATCAATAAACAAACACTAGCTTTTTTTTATCTATTGCATTTCAAGTTTAATCAGATCTGGGTAGGCACTCTGGGTTCAGAATATATGAATTAATAAAATACTTGGTAGTAATTGTTTGTCCTTTCTGACTGGATGTCCTCGGGCAAAGCTTGTCAAGTACTCTGTGATGGATGGTTTCTGGTGTGCATTTAGTCTGCGTGTGATCAGGTGTCTTTCACAACCAGCATGTCTGTCTTCCTGCCTCTTCACAGAGCACCCTGTAAACAGATTCCTTTTGACATTTGAAAATAGCTCACATCTCACCCACATACCTGCAACGTGCTCTTTATTTAGTCTAAACCAAGTTTACATGGAAAGTAGCAATAAATCATCATAAACTGGTTAAATCAAAAAGTTAGCTGATCAAATTACAATACATCAATCAATACTTGTTTTATGAGTAATACATTTATTAGGGGAAAACAGCTGTGAATCGTGTAAATAAGCTGTAACAATCACTAAATAAATCATGATTACTTATTGTGGTGTAAATCAGTAAAATGCAAGAGTGAGATTTCAAATCAGTCTCATTTCTACTGTTTCACATCCTCAATCATACATATCATTTACAATTGTTTATTATCCTTACCACATTCTTAAAACATGTTCATTGATAATGAATCCAAAGATTCAGACACATTTTAGTCTTTGGACGCAGGCTCCTGTGGTTAGGCAGCAACACACAGCACAGAAAGCATCTCTGGAACACATCATATGTCCAATCACTTTCAATAAAAAATCATGCTCATTATATTCTCCTACGCAACACATTATACAGTTATTTAAGAGATAACAAGAGAACACATTTCTACTGTCAATACTGAGGCATACCCCCCAAACCATCATGATTGCACAACATCATTATTAGGCAACAATACAAAACATAAATTTAACTAAGGTCACTTTAACAATGTATTCAGCTATTTTACTTCAGCCAGTGTTATCTTATTAAATGATTCCTTAAGGGGGGAAATAAAGAAAATTAAATATAATCATAAGATGATCTTTGTTACATTGTTTTGTAAGAGTGAAGAACATTCAGACACATTAATTAAAGTTAATTAGTTTTTTTTAACTATTTCATATGCATGTACAGCTGATCCTCTCTCAACACCATCACCTTTCTCATCCCTCATTCTCTTGCTGAAAGCAGTTCCATCTGATGAGAGAAGAAGACAGAGAGCAGAAGTCATAAATCAGAGTTTACAGAGACTCCCTTCATCAGCAGTAGTAAATAGGAGGCGGCTTTGCGCGTGCGTGTGCGCGTGCACGCGCACCATGCGCGTAACAGTCGTGCACGTGAATTAATTTGTCATTAATTTGTGATTAATTAATAATTTAATCAAATCTCAATTAATAAAAAAATTAATTACTTATGAATTAAAATATGGATTAAAAAATATTAAAAATATGAAATTATAATAATAATAATATAAAAAAAAAATAAAAAAAAAAAAAAAAAAAAAAGGTAGGGTCATGCTGAGGTCAATCAACAAATGGGATGGGGGTTTTGTATTAGGGTATGTCCGGACTTATCCTCTATTAGCAACGGTGGGGGTCGATCGCCAAAAGGTGAAGACCGGGATGTGTGAAAAAGGGGGGTGTTGAGTATGGGTGTATATCTGATGTTATCCTGAATCTTTACTTATTCTTGTATTGGAAGTATTTTGACATATTATCTGTGTGCTTGTGAGATTCATTGTTAATGCGTTTCATTTCTTGACATCGCCCATGTAGAGCAGTCATTGTTTGTCGGGGTTTATCTTTACTACAAGGCCCACTTAAGGGCAGCAGCAATACCGTTACAAAACGTAACTCTAACAAGTCACCTCTAACTCGACTCATGCATTAAAGAAGAGAAGACGTGGCTGTGAGCGGCGCTGTATTTTATTTTACACATAGCCCGTATTAAGGACTGTTTTACTGCAACAACGTGTCTAGCTCAATGCGTGTGCAATTCATAGAACCAGACTACGGTGAGTATCTGTCAATATAACAGCGACGTCTCGCTCAGTGTTGCCAACTATTTTCAATGGAAAGTAGCTAAAGCCTGCTCGAAAAGTAGCTAAATGTCGCCAGATGGCGTCATGCGTCATTAGCATATTAATGGCGTCATCGCGTTGTATTTGCATTCTGCCTAATTTGTCGGTTACTGTAGCCTACTTCAGTTTATAATAGCGGTTATCTCCCTAAACCGTGCTCATACTGATCAGTAGTGAATATAAGCGCATGCCAAGAAAAAGCGGTCAAATTAAATGTTTTGAATTAAAACAAAGGAGAAGACAGCTGCTATGTGATCACTGATTGGTTCCTTCTAACACAGCGTGCACATGCGCCAGCTCATTCATGTCTATGTTGAGCTGGCGTGCAGTCAGCGGAATGTGCTGCTCCTCTCAGCCGCTCACTGACTGAACAGACACAGCGGGGAAGTAAGACCTCACACTAGCAGTACTGGCGATATTTGGAATTTTGAAAGTTGCTAAGGTTTGTCCAAAAAAGTCGCTAGATTTGTCAGCTAGTCAAGCTTTTTTGAAAAAAATGTAAGCTAAAGGGGTCTGAAAAGTCGCTAAAAATAGCGACAAAGTCGCTAAGTTGGCAACACTGGTCTCGCTGATTGACCGACGTGATATTCCATCCATCATTGTTTTACGCAGTAGTTTCACATAACATCGCCGCGATCGCCAACCCCAATAGACAGAACAGCCCCTTTACTCGCGGTTTCAAAATGTAATTAGTCATATGAACGACAACTATCTGTATAAAAACATTATATTAAAACCCAGAAACATATAAGAACAGCTAAATTATAAAGTATCATGTGTGATTCATGCATTCGGGAGGTTTTTAAAATAAATTTAAAACAAGACACTGCAAAGCAATGCATTGTGGGACTTCCTGGGGGGCGGCTTTTAAAGCATCGTTCGCATTCCAGTACTTTGACACTTTAATTCTTTAATGAAATACATGGGTTGATCGCTGTAATGTTATATGTATAGGACTTACAAAATGTTTACAAATTGCGCGTGTGATTATTAGTGTTCATGTAACTCTCAGGGATCAGGTATACCCCGTTTCATCGACAGAGAGAGGAGGAGAAAAAACACATGATTGAAGAGTGTAAACCGCCCAGCAATCCGCGTCTGTGTTTAAACATGTATTTAAAGTTACACAAAGGTCCGCTCGCTATTTATCGTTCTTGATTTAAAACTGATTATGCAGGAGAACAACAAAACGCAGATTCTCACAAAATGTTTACAAATGCGCGTGTGATTATTAGTGTTCATGTAACTCTCAGGGATCAGGTATACCCCGTTTCATCGACAGAGAGAGGAGGAGAAAAAACACATGATTGAAGAGTGTAAACCGCCCAGCAATCCGCGTCTGTGTTTAAACATGTTTTTAAAAGTTACACAAAGGTCCGCTCACTTAACAACGCCGAGTAAAAGAAATAGCCCATGACTTATTGATAATGAAATAGGGTGGCGATATTTTTTGCTCGTTTTAAACCCATGGTAACACAATGCCTCAAATCCACGAGTTAAATTTATCTGGCCATCCGTTAAAGCATCATTCGCATTCCACTACTTTGACACTTTAATTCTTTAATGAAATACGTGGGTTGATCGTTGTAATGTTATATGTATAGGACTGATTATTGTCATGTGATATGTATGATGTTTACGGACCAGTAAAAGCAGTAAAAACGATCTGTATTGAATCTTCCTGTGCGGCGACATCACTGAGCGATTGGGTCCCATGCAGGCCTGATACGTAACACCGGGGATTACCCGCCGTATGAATAGAATATGAACCAAACGTATCCAGCGTCTATCTCTGCATAAACTATAGGGGTGGAATCAATCAAACATGCGTCTGATTGTTTAGAAAGGCTTTAGGCTTTAGTCTATCACACCGTAACAACGTATCAAATACGCCAGTGATTATTCATCGTTCTTGATTTAAAACTGATTATGCAGGAGAACAACAAAACGCAGATTCTCACAAAATGTTTACAAATTATTAGTGTTCATGTAGCTCTCAGGGATCACGTATACCCCGTTTCATCGACAGAGAGAGGAGGAGAAACACATAATTGAAGAGTGCCGCCATACGCACTTCTCGTCTGTGTTTAAACATGTATTTAAAGTTACACAAACGATCCCGTTTCATTGACAGAGAGAGAAGCATTTTATTTTAGACCTAAGTTAAAAACCTTCTCAGTAACAACATGTTTCAAATCCGCGAGTGATTTTTTCGTTCTTGATTTACTGATTATGTGAGAGAACAACAAAACACCGGATTCTCACAAGATGTTTACAAATGCTTGTGTGGTTATTTTTATTCTTCTGTAATTGATTGACCTCAGCATGACCCTACCTTTTTTTTTTTTTTTTTTTTTTTTTTTTATTAATATTATAATTTCATATTTTTAATATTTTTTAATCCATATTTTAATTCATAAGTAATAAATTTTTTTATTAATTGAGATTTGATTAAATTATTAATTAATCACAAATTAATGACAAATTAATTCACATGCACGACTGTTACGCGCATGGTGCGCGTGCACGCCGCCTCCTATTTACTACTATCAGCTGTCAGTCAGTGATGCAGCACATCCAGTATAAAGACCAGCAGGGACTTCAGTCCTGTTCAGACCAGAAGTGGAGCGGCTGTGTAGCGTAGCCAGCTTCCTTTCAGCTCTCATGTTAACGTATTGGAGTGAACACACTGAGACCTGCAGAGACTTTGGCCATCAGCTCTGTTTACTCTGCAGGTTTCACTCAAGTCCACAGTGGAAATAAAGTGCTGAGAGTCCCTGAGCGCATCATGACTGCAGAGACAGAGATATTCACTGCTCACTGTAACGATGGATTTACTGCTGTTAGGGCTCAAAGCTGTTAAAAACCAGCCGCTCAGTCACATTTGAAGATTTCAGCTACTTTGGAAATACTACAGGACAAATCTGTAAATATGGAGTCTGTTCTAAAAACATCTGGACCAAACTAAAGACACATGGACAGATATATATATACTTTTCCAGAGTGCTCTGGACCTCAGACTGGGCCGAAGGTTTACCTTCCAACAAGACAATGACCCTAAGCACACCGCCAAAATAACAAAGGAGTGGCTTCACAACAACTCCGTGGCTGTTCTTGAATGACCCAGCCAGAGCCCTGACTTAAACCCAATTGAGCATCTCTGGAGAGACCTGAAAATGGCTGTCCACCAACGTTTACCATCCAACCTGACAGAACTGGAGAGGATCTGCAAGGAGGAATGGCAGAGGATACCCAAATCCAGATGTGAAAAACTTGTTGCATCTTTCCCAAAACGACTCATGGCTGTATTAGATCAAAGGGTGCTTCTACTAAATACTGAGCAAAGGGTCTGAATACTTATGACCATGTGATATTTCAGTTTTCTTTTTAATAAATTTGCAAAAATTTCTACATTTCTGTTTTTTTCTATCAAGATGGGGTGCTGAGTGTACATTACTGAGAAATAAAATGAACTTTTTTGATTTTTTGGAAAATGGCTGCAATGAAACAAAGAGTGAAAAATTTAAAGGGGTCTGAATACTTTACGTACCCACTGTATATACACATATATATGTACACACACACACACACACATATATATATATATATACATATACACACATATATATATATATATATATGTATATATATATATATATATATATATATATATATATATATATATATATACATATACACACATATACACATACATATATACATATACACACACACACATATATATATATTTATATATATATATACATACATATACACACATATATATATACATATATACATATACACACACACACATATATATATATATATATATATAAAATCCCCCTCTCAACCCTTGCGGGGTGGTATGTGTCCTCCTCAAGCTCAGGTCCTCTACCAGAGGCCTGGGAGTTTGAGGGTTCTGCGCAGTATCTTAGCTGTTCCTAGGACTGCACTCTTCTGGACAGAGACCTCTGATGTTTTACCTGGAATCTGCTGTTGCCACTCTCCCAGTTTGGGGGTCACAGCCCCCAGTGCTCCGATCACCACTAGCACCACTGTCGCTCTTACTTTCCACATCTTTTCTAGCTCCTCTTTCAGCCCTTGGTATTTCTCAAGCTTCTCGTGTTCCTTCTTCCTGATGTTGCTGTCGCTTGGTGTTGCCACATCTATCACTACTGCCTTCTTCTGCTGGTTTGTCGATCAACCACGATGTCTGGTTGGTTAGCCATCACCAGTTTGTCAGTCTGGATCTTGAAGTCCCACAGGATCTTAGCTCGGTCATTCTCAACTACCTTAGGAGGTGTCTTCCATTTTGACCTTGGGACTTCCAGCCCGTACTCGTGGCAGATGTTCCTGTACAGCTTCCTGGTTATGGCGTTCCATGTACGCACTTCCTGCCTGCATCTTACACCCTGCTGTTATGTGCTGTACTGTCTCAGGGGCATCCTTGCACAGTCTGCACCTGAGGTCCTGCCTGGTGTGGTAGACCCCAGCCTCTATTGATCTTGTGCTGAGTGCCTGTTCTTGTGCCGCCATGATTAGTGCTTCTGTGCTGTCCTTCAGTCCAGCCTTTTCCAGCCACTGGTTGGATTTCTTGATATCAGCCACTTCTTCTATTTGTCTGTGGTACACGCCGTGTAGCGGCTTGTCCCTCCATGACGGTTCTTCATCTTCCTTGTCCTCACCTTCAGGTTTCTGCTGCCTGAGGTATTCACTAAGCCCTTCATCTTTGGGGGCCATCTTCCTGATGTACTCCTGGATCTTCGTTGTTTCATCCTGGACAGTGGTCTTGACACTCACTAGCCCTCGGCCTCCTCAGCTACGCTTGGTGTACAGTCTCAGGGTGCTGGATTTGGGGTGAAACCCTCCATGCATTGTGAGGAGCTTTCTTGTCTTGATGTCAGTAGCCTCTATCTCCTCCTTTGGCCAGTTTATTATACCAGTGGGGTATCTGATGACTGGCAGGCGTATGTGTTGATGGCTCCGGATCTTGTTTTTCCCATTCAGCTGGCTTTTCAGGACCTGCCTCACTCTTTGTAGGTATTTGGCTGTGGCGGTCTTCCTTGCTGCCTCCTCATGGTTTCCGTTAGCCTGTGGCACCCCAAGGTATTTGTAGCTGTCCTGAACATCTGCGATGTGGCCTTCTGGTAGTTCAACCCCCTCGGTTCTGATCATCTTCCCTCTTTTCGATACCATGCGACCACACTTGTCCAGTCCGAACGACATTCCAATGTCGTTGCTGTAGATCCTGGTAGTGTGGATCAGAGAGTCGATGTCTCGCTCATTTCTGGCATACAGCTTGATGTCATCCATGTAGAGGAGGTGACTGATGATTGTTCAGCTCGAATCGGTATCCGTAGCCAGTCTTTGTGATGATCTGGCTGAGGGGGTTCAGGCCTATGCAGAACAGCAGCGGGGATAGTGCATCGCCTTGGTATATGCCGCACTTGATGGTGACTTGTGCAATTGGCTTTGAGTTGGCTTTCAGACTTGTTTTCCACAGCGTCATTGAGTTCTTAAAGAAGGCTATTAGTGTCCTGTTGATCTTGTACATCTCCAAGCATTCCAGTATCCATGTATGTGGCATTGAGTCGTAGGCTTTCTTGTCGTCAGTCCAGGCAGGGCACAGATTGGTCTGCCTGGTCTTGCAGTCTCGAGTGACTGCTCTATCCACCAGTAGCTGGTGCTTGGCTCCTCTGGTATTACTGCCCATTCCCTTCTGTGCCCTGTGCATGTATTGAGCCATGTGCCTACTCATCTTAGCCGCTATGATGCCAGACAGAAGCTTCCATGTTGTGCAGAGGCAGGTTATTGGGTTAACCATTCTGGGTGGGTCCCATCCATCAGCAGTTGGTTTATTTGTACTGCCAGGCGTTCATGGAGTGCAGTTAGTTTCTTCAGCCAGTAGGTGTGGATCATGTCAGGGCATGGTGCTGTCCAGCTCTTCATACCTGTCACTCTTTCTTGGATGCCGTTGGTTCTGGGAGATTGCTGAGATATGTTCTTAGATCAACTAGCCACTGAGCATTGGTGTTGTGGGATGCCTCTTTCTCCCCTGGGTGGATCTGATCTTGTGTTATTACTAGGGGTGGGCATAGATTAATTTTTTAAATCTAGATTAATCTAGATTAATCTTGAAATTAATCTAGATTAATCTAGATTAAAATGGCTCATCTGAATTCTGCCGAAGGCATTTAAAATATGTGTTTCGAACGGGTTTCAAGCCAGGTTTCAAGCCAGGTGGCGCATTAGACCAGAGGCTCATCTCCTGTTTCCAAAATGCATCACAAACTGCTTGAGAAAGCTGTTCTATTCTATTATGATAATTGGTGATGAAAATAAATCATGTTCAGTAAGATGTACTTGTGTGTAGCGTGTGATGTGCTTTGCGTTTAGGTGGTACTTGAGACTGGAAGAACTCCTACAGTAAACTAATTCCGCATTGCACAAGGTGCAAACCAGGAGAATTGCATGCACCTCCAAATAATGCTTTTAAATGCTGTAAAATTCTTTGTGGACTTCATCAATGGTGATAAATTGATTTGAAGTATATATTTTATGAACATTTAGAGTCTTTAATATTTTAATACACTTAGTAGGCTAGAAGGACCATTCCTTGACATTCAGTACATATATGTGGTGATGAAGCTGTTTGATCAATGAGCACAGCAAAGTGTCTGAGAAGGACCTAAAGAGGTGGATGCATAATTGGCAGATCAGATTTTGTAGGCTCCCTGCCGAGATTTGCATCCACCTCTTTTCTCAGCATAGATGACCGTTAGCACCCGCGATGTGCATGCGATTCTCGGCAGGCAGGCAGAATTGGCACAACACTGGCGGCTTCAGAAATGTTAGGTACACAAAGTGCTGTCCAACAGCTGTCTGTGGGCGATGTTGCTACAGTTAGTGTGAGTAAATACCGCATAATCGCTTTTTAATCAACCGGCGTATCAATAACTAACCTGGCTAGTTGTAAACAAACAGCTGGCGGCGAGGTTGTAACTGGAACGCCGTCAACTTCGGGTGTGGCGTCATTCCCAGCTCCGCCCTCCGAGGTAAATGGAACGCAGCAACAGCTGCATCCATGTTAGCACGTCACGTTTGATGTGGTAATTTCACAGTAGGCATACACACAGGCTTGTTCTCGCCCCCTACAGTGCAATTCGACGCTAAAATATCAAGGTGAAAGTCATCATAACTTGCGTAGTATAGACCCAACTCCCAACCCAACTTTGAGAATAGATTAACGGCGATCATTTTTTTGTCGCCCGATAAGAGTCTCGCGTTAACGCAGCCGTTAACGCAGCCGTTAACGCCGATAACGGCCCACCACTAGTTATTACCTTGCCACTGAGAGTACACTTTTTTTTCTTAGGTAACACCAATGCTCAGTGGCTAGTGGATCCTGACTAACCTCTCTTCGTGTTACCTTAATCTTGTCTTCTAACCTTCTCCTCCATGGGGGGTAATGCTCTTTGTGGCTTGTGGTGTTCATCTTAGCCTTGGCAGTCTTGGTCGTTGTACTAGGGGGTCCAGCTTGGCTATGATCTTCAGTCGTAGGTCAGTCGCCCTTATGTTGAGTGGTTCTGTGCCGTAAGGGCTTGTTGATATCAATCTCTGAGTGTGGGGATGATGATGAAATCTCCCCGCTGACCTGTCGTCCTAGCTCCCCCTTGCCGTAGCATATTTGTTGTACCTCATCAATCTCTAGTTGTGATAGGAGCTGCCGTTTGTGGATGTTAGGAGTTGTTTCTTTGTCAGTGTTGATGATGGGTTTCGAAGCATATATCCCATAGTCTTTGCATATAACCCCTCTCACTGGGGTTGCTTGTATAGAAGCATTGCATCAGATCCATGTTTTCTGCTCTAGTCCATGTATGTCTTGTTCCAGTAGCCCATTTCTCATCAGGTTACCCTGGTTCCCTAGCAACTGACGCGGACCTTGTTAACCCGGGCGACGTCCAAGCCGGTATGGCTCTTGTATTTGCGGTTTCACTCACTTTGAGTTGTGGTGTTAAGACTCAAACACCAAACATAACAATGGCCACAACACCAGGAGAACAGCTTACTGCATGTACGTTTATTTGAATATGAATAAATGAATAAAAACAGATACCAAACACCACAAACAGCTGGATGCAGCAGCGAGAGAGCTGAACACTCGCCTGCCAATATAGATCCAGCCCACAAGTCAGCACAGGTGCCAGCCAATCAGATGATCAAAGGGAAAAAAATTAAATCAAACCGCGGGTCTGATGTAGTCTATCCGCTCTCTGAACTTGATTTGAATATCATCATTTTATTCTACAATAATACAAACTGTCACGATATGAGAAAACACATTCATGTACATAATCTTAATCCCTAATAATGACACTAAAGTTTATAGTTAGTATGTTTATGTGTGCTACTTTCATGTCAAAAGAAAAACTAAAATAAACAATTTATTAAAATGTTCAGGTGTTCAGAATAGTGTCCCAGTTTGTAGACCTCAGTGAAGCTTCTATTAAATCCAAACTTTCTACAGATTTTATCTTCTTGTTTCTGTGTTACAAACTATTATCTGTTAAACTGAGAGAAAAGTCTGGTGTTGGTGGTAATAAGCAGAACTTCCAGGTCCAACAAAGTCCAGGTCCAGCTGGAGATCCAGGTGGTGGAGGTGTCCGAATGTGCAGCAGCAGGAGTGGAGGAGTCTCAGTGTGTCTGCAGAGACTGTGTAGACGGACAGAGCAGCAGCAGATCAGTCCAGATCCACTGATGATACTCTGTCACATCCAGAGGAACACACAGGGATGATGGTGGACTTGACTTTGTGTCTGACAGTGGAGCTGATCTCAGAGCAGTTCAGACTGCAGCACTGTTGGGATTCCTCTGTCAGTCACTGCTGGATGAAGCTCTCCTCTCCACTCTACCTCCCAGTAACATGGCCCAGTCAGAGCCTCTCCACACACAAGCTGATGCTGCTGCTTCAACCTCTCTGGATCATCAGGACACAGCTGATCCTCTCTCAACACCACCACCTTTCTCATCACTCACACTCTGACAGAGATCACCTCCAGCTGATGAGAGAAGAAGACAGAGAGCAGAAGTCATAAATCAGAGTCTACAGAGACTCCCTTCATCAGCTGCAATTTGATGAATGAGGACCACTGTCTCTATACATCTTCTGATGCTGTCAGCTGGAATCCAGCTTTATTTCCTGGAGACATGAACACAACAACAACAGTCGTCTTCACATCAACTCAAACACATGATCACTGCCTGTCCTCTCTCTCTCTCTGTCTTTCTGTCCAATCCTGAAGCCTGTCACCATTCTCCTCTCACAGCTTCACTGAGGAAAGCAGCCGCTGAGAAGGTTGGAAGTTTACAGGAAATACTGGATCTCTGCTTTGATACTAACTGTGTTTAGTACAATACTGCTGAAACCAGCATGGACTGAGTCCAACCCTCTACTGACCTCAGAGTCTCCAGTCTACAGTGTGGACTCTTCTTCAGATCAGACAGCAGCTTCACTCCTGAATCCTGCAGCTTGTTCTCTCTCAGCTCCAGCTCTCTCAGATGGGAGGGATTCGACTTCAGAGCTGAGGCCAGAGAAGCACAGCTGATCTCTGACAAACTGCAGTCCCTCAATCTGAATAAAGAGTAAATCATGTAATTTTATTAAACACTGAAAGATTTCAAGCAGGAACATTGTCTTCTAATCTGTTCAGAGCTGAAGAAGGTTTAGAATGTATGTTCAGCACTTTAGTGTCACCACAACTTTCACATCATATTAATCTCAGCACAGAAGGAAAAAATGGTGTCATTTACTAACAGCGGAAATTTTCTACAGTTTCTTAAAGAAACAGAAGTCTTTGTAACTGCAGATTAAATTTAGTACAAGAAACATGAAAATGTGAACAAAAGGACATTTACAACTTTATGGATGGAAGTTATGTAGGAACAGAAATTAGGCTCAATTGTTAATTAATCATTTCAGATCTACAATAGTAATAGAGAGTCAGTGAACTGACCCCAGAGTCTCCAGTCTGCAGAGTGGACACTCCAGAAAACCACACAGCAGCTTCACTCCTGAATCCTGCAGGTTGTTTTTACTCAGCTGCAGCTGTCTCAGATGGGAGGGGTTGGACTTCAGAGCTGAGGCCAGAGAAGCACAGCTGATCTCTGACAAAATGCAGCCCCCCAATCTGAATAAAGAATAAATGATGGAGACAAAAATCCATTTCTAATCTAATCAGATGTGTTCAGGTTTTAAATGTGAAGCTCAACATTACTATGTCCTAACCAATGAGCTTTTCCCTAAAATGAATACAGGGACTTTGACATTGTGTTATTGTGGATCATCATAATGTCAGCCTTCTACAGACATCATCCAAATGTCAGCACAACATTCATACACCTATTCATGTCAACACAGATCAATAACATGCTGCTGACCTCAGGCTTGTGTGTGTGTGTGTGTGTGTGAGTGAGAACTGAAGGATCAATATTAGTGATCAGACTTTCTTTGTGAAAACACATTGAAACCAACAGAAAGCAAAGACTTTTTTCAACTTTGACAAGTAAACTTAATCAGTTTAAAACAAATATTAGTTCAGAGGATCTTCTGTATACAGATGTGACCATTTACCAAAAATTACAAACATTCATTTACTTTAAGGACTAACAGCAGATATTTTCTACAGTTTCTTTAAGAAACACAAGGATTTGTGACTGCAGACTAAATTTAGTACAAGAAACATCAAAATATGAACAAATGGACATTTACAACTTTATGGATGGAAGTTATGTATGAACAGAAATGAGCTTCAATTGTTAATTAAACATATAAGATCTACAATAGTAACAGAGTCAGTGAACTGACCCCAGAGTCTCCAGTCTGCAGTGTGGACTCTCCAGAAAACCACCCAGCAGCTTCACTCCTGAATCCTGCAGCTTATTTTCACTCAGGTCCAGGTCTCTCAGATGGGAGGGGTTGGACTTCAGAGCTGAGGCCAGAGAAGCACAGCTGGTCTCTGACAACCTGCAGCTCCTCAGTCTGAATAAAGAATAAATGATATAACTTTAGAAGATAATGTTCCTGATTAAAATCATAAAGTGTTTAATAATCTGTTCAGAGCTGAAGAAGGTTTAGAATGTAGAAGTTTAGGGTTAGGAACATAAAATAAATAGAAACTCCAAACAGCTGAATCCAACAGGATGCATATAATGCATATTAATATTAATGACAATGTGCTGCTACGTCAATAAAGAGGTAGTGACTTCACCTCCTAAACTCTGCAGCTCCACCAGTGGCTCCATCTATACAAACTCATGTTGTGCAGCCAAACACAAAGCAAACCCCACAGAAGCTGATTTAAGATTCCACTCAAGATCCCAAAGTTTCCAAAGATGTGAAATATGTCTGGATGAACTTTGGGGAAATGTGAACAAAAGACATCTACAATATTTCTTTTAGGAACAGTGGAGTCATCAAATCAAAGCTTCTTCACTTTAAACTATTCAATCAGTATAAGTATCAAATAGCTTCATAACAATGTTGGAAAAACAAATACTGAATCTATTTGTTATTGAATGATAGTTAAAATAGAGATTATTTATTTATTCACTGTATTGTATCTGTATTTTATTAACATTTATTTAAAGGTTCAGTGTGTGAGTTCTAGTGACATCTAGTGGTGAGGGTTGCGAATTGCACCCCCCCTCCCCTGCCCAAATGAGCAGTATAGCCACGGTGCCTGAGACAGGACAAAGATGTCATCTATGAGATAAAAGAGATTGCCATTTAAGAAATCAGGTTTCTTTAGATATATGATGATACATGACAGACAATGTAAGCCTCACTGTTTCTGCACCACAGTCCATTATAAATCACATAATACATTACACAAAGGCACTGCCTGGTGAGAAACAAGGCTCCTCTCACTTTGCTTAATTAGATAAGCAATTTGCAAATCTTACCAAAATGTCTTAAATTTTTTGTAATACAACAGAAACACAAAGTAGTACTAACAGCCATAATTTCAGCTTGTGGTAAAACAGTGCAATGTTTTAATGGGGATTCAGCATGTGAAAGCACAAATTACATATTTGTGTGCACAGTGGGACGCAATATCCAATAACATTTTTTAATGCTAATTCGGAAAGTATTCATTATTGGTCACTTGCTAGGCATATGGTCTTGTGATATATCACCATTAGCAGTAAAAAGAAATACATGTTTTTCACCAAGGCAGTAAGATGTGAAGTTTAGCTGCTGATCTGAGCTTCTCTGCTGTTACCGTTTCATTGTCAATGATATTCATCAGCTGTTTGTCTCAGGTAGGTAAGGGCGCATTTCTGTCCACATAACAAAGCCATTACAGAGCGCTGGAGAAGAACTACATGAAGTTACAATCCAACTCGTGTTTTTTAAAAGAGTAAAAGCTGATCTGAGCTTCGATGCTTGAATCTGCCGTTTTAATGCCATTAGTGATCAGCTGATTATCCCAGTAACATATAAAGCCAAAAGAGCACTGGAGAGAGAGAGAGAAAGAGAGACAGAGAAATGAAATGAATCCAACTAACATAACACCACAAGCCAAAGCACAGCACTGGAGAAAAACCAATTAACAGACCAACTAACAATAAATGTTTTTCTACCAGTCAGTAAAAGTTTAGGTGGCTGATGCTTCCATGCTCTAAGCCAGGGGTATTCAATTAGAAATAGAAGAGGTCCAGTTAGAGAAAATTTCACAAAGCAAAAGTCCGGAA
Organism: Lepomis macrochirus; assembly: GCA_024633595.2. NCBI lineage: Eukaryota > Metazoa > Chordata > Actinopteri > Centrarchiformes > Centrarchidae > Lepomis > Lepomis macrochirus. The sequence continues at coordinate 3,939,306 of JALXJV020000020.1, read as the reverse complement.
CATCAAAACAACGAACTTGCTTTATCATTCAGTACCATAACGTATAGTTGTATCAACATATTTTTAGTCAACAACAGACTGTCAAATCAAATAATATTTCAGTCAGTTTTCACATAAAACTGGAGGGATAATAAATAACTACTCTAATAATAAATTCTAAATTTAAGTAAACTAAAATTTGCCATAAAGTGCATAATTTAAAAAAAAAAGAAATAAAAAGTGTAGCTTGAAGTGATGAAATGTAGTCTTAATCAATTTTATAATAAACACTCAATGCATCTTAACAACCGAACAGCTGTAATGCCTCCTCTTCTCTTTTATTCCCTCTCATAGAGCTACCACTTTCCTACTTTTTCGTGTTCAGTGAGAAGTGTGAGCTCTAGTTTGTCCTGCTAGCTAGGATTGGAGATCTGAGATATTCTGGTTCTGAACTGCCTGTGGGAGGAATGTAGATGGAAGTATTTGTACATTCTTGATTAAAAGCCATGTGAAATCTCTTTTCCCTTTCATCTCCTCATTTCGTGTATTTCCAAAACATTTCTGGTGAATCTCACAGACTCGACTTGCAAGCATCTGAATGCATAGATTTGATTGGCTGAGCAGCATCACATGAGACGATTAGAGCACATGCGATTGGTCTGTGAGTTTCCTGGGCCATTACCCAGTACAGTAAATGCTAGAAAAGCTGCTCGGGTAAGATAGAAATGCTCCGTCACTAGGTAGTAAGTCTCAATAATAATTTGGCTGTTGGGCGGCAGTCCGGAGAGGACAGCGGCTGGGTCCGTATCCGGACCGGGGTCTGCCCATTAATGACCTCTGTTCTAAGCTAACGTTATGGTTTTATTGCCAATTACTATTACTGATCAGCTGATTGTCTCGCTAAGTAACCAGCAAAGCCAAACCACAGACTGGCGAATAAGTGTGAAATAAATCCATATTTCACACCACTGACAGGGGAAACATGGCTCTCTCTGATCGTTGCCAGCTTCTAGCTAAAGCTATCAAACAACAGTTTTCATTTGCATCGCTAAACTCTGACAAAGTTAATTACCTGTCCAGCAGAAAACAGACAACTTCAGCACCGCTTGGAAAACATCTGTCCCACATTAACGTTATAGCCTTCCATCTGGGAAAATACACAAAATCCGTGATTTTTTCTGTCAGCTGACTGTCCCGACTCAGTCTTGCTTTCGGGTCTTGTGCTAAATAACACGTGTGCTCCTCAAATGTCACTTCTCTTCTTACTTCCATTAAACCAGAAGACTACTCGGAGACTGTATTTTTCTATTATTAGTTCCTCTTCTTCTTCTTTGTACATATTCAATGTAGTGACAGGCATGTACGCTACTGGAATTACACAAGGAGAAGAACAACGGCGTGATGACGAAAAACACTCAGTAGTGCTGTTTGTTCGTTGATGGCTATGATACAAACATGACGACAAAATACAGCGACCTCCATAGAAAGGGGTGCCCAAATCTCGATTCATTTTTGATCAGCACTGCCTAGTTTGACAATTTGATCTCAGTTTCACGAGCGCTTGTCTCTCGGTGCGACTGTCCGTGGAAGCGGCCATGTAAAAAAAGAAAAAAAAAAAAGTCCAATCTGTAGTTGTAACAGCCCAGAGCCAGCAAATTAACGGGGAGTTCTGGGTGCAAAAACATGCTCATTTGCAGTCATTACCCACATTGTAATGATACAAAGCTGGATTACATCATCTTCTGTGAGACAGCTGCATTCCAACACAGACCAGGGTGAGTTGTAACAATGACAAACCCTACTGAGGCATTTAGGAGTGGTGCAGGGAGTTACAGTACAAGTTTAGCAGGGAGGTGCGAGAAGCTAAACGAGTGTACTCAGAGAGACTAACGAACCTGTTCTCTGCAAACGAATCCACTTCTGTCTGGAGGGGATTTAGACAGATCCCAACTATGAACCCAAAGTCCTCCACTCCATAAACGATTCTCGCCTGGCAAAGGAGCTGAACCAGTTCTACTTCCGCTTTGAGAGTCGGACTCCTCCGCTCAGCTTCAGCCTCAGTTCACCACTTTCTCCCCTCCCTCTTCAGAGCTGGCCAGCTCCACCCCCCTCCTCTCTCCATCACATTAGAGGGAAGTCAACGGTCTTTTCAGGAGGCCAACAGGTCTGTAGATGATGCAGTAAACATGGCCCTTCACTACATCCTCCAGCACCTGGACTCCCCAGGAACCTACTCCTGGATCCCTGTTTGTGGATTTCAGCTGAACTTTCAACACCATCATCCCGGCCTTGCTGCAGGACAAGCTCTCTCAGCTGAACGTGCCTGACTTCACCTGCAGGTGGATCACTGACTTCCTGATGGACTGGAAGCAGCACGGGGAACTAGGAAAACATGTCTCTGATTCCAGCACCGGTTCCCCTCAAGGCTGTGTTCTTTCCCCCCTTCTCTTCTCCCTGTACACCAACAGCTACACCTCAAGTCACCAGTCTGTCAAGCTCCTGAAGTTTGCAGATGACACCACCCTCATTGGGCTCATCTCAGGTGGGGATGAGTCCGGTGGGAGACAGACCGTCTGGTGACCTGGTGCAAAGCACATTAACATGAGAGGCTGCAGCTCAGCTGGTCAGCTGGTCAGCCATTGATCACAAGGTTTGATACTTGAGCTCCTCCTGTCCACATGTTCTTTCCATCTGCAACTAGCCTCATTAATGATGGTGCACTTCTACACCGCCATCATTGAGCCCATCCATACTTCCTCCATCGCCATCTGGTACTCTGCTGCCACTGCCAGGGACAAGGGCAGGCTGCAGCGTATCATTCGCTCTGCAGAGAAGGTGATTGGCTGCAATCTTCCTTCTCTTCTGGACCTGTACGCCTCCAGGACTCTGAGGCGAGCAGGAAAGATTGCAGCTGACTCCTCCCACCCCGGACACAAATTATTTCAGGCTGCGGTCCATCGGTACCAAAACCTCTCGCCACAGAACAGTTTCTTCCTGTCTGCAACTAGCCTCATTAACAAGGCCCAGGTCCCCTACTGACACTTCCCCCTTGCAAATGATACAAATGTCTCTGCACATGTAAATACCGTTTCATCTTGTGTCGTGCACAGTCCTGGCACGTTGCACATATTTATTGTTGATTGTTGATCTTTGTTGATGTATATTTTTATGTTGTCAGTTTATATATGTATATGTACACAATATTCTCTTCCGTTGTGTTACTTCTGCACGGCACAGATGCAAAATAATGCACATGTATATATCTGCAACGTTGTTCTTCCATTCCTTATTTATAAATTTCTACAGTTATTTATGTTGACTCTATGTTTGTCTATGTGTAGCACCTTATCACCACAGCAAATTCATCGTATGTGTAAAACACAATTTGGCAATAAAGCTCCTTCTGATTCTGATTAAAATCAGAAAAGTTTCTCTTGAAGCTTTTAAAGGTGGAGCTCAACATTGTTCTGCCACAGTCAATGGACTAAACCACAGTAGAAGAAAATAGACCTTAGCATAAAGATCCCCAGTGTGGATCAGTATATCAGCCTTACGTCTGCACTTTAGTGTCGCCACAACTTTCACATCATGTTAATCTCATCACAGAAGGAAAATATGGTGTCTGACCTCAGAGTCTTCAGTCTGCAGTGTGGACTCTCCAGAAAACCACACAGCAGCTTCACTCCTGAATCCTGCAGGTTGTTGTCACTCAGCACCAGCTGTGTCAGATGGGAGGGGTTGGACTTCAGAGCTGAGGCCAGAGAAGCACAGCTGATCTCTGACAAACTGCAACAGCTCAATCTGAATAAAGAACAAATGATGGAGATAAAAATCCATTTCTAATCCAATCAGGTGTGTTCAGGTTTTAAATGTGGATCTTAACATTACTATGTCCTAATCAATGAGCTTTTCCCTAAAATGAGTAGAGGGACTTTGTCAGTGTGTTATTGTGGATCATCATAATGTCAGGCTTCTACAGACATCATCCAACTGTCAGCACAACATTCATACACCTATTCATGTCAACACAGATCAATAAGATGCTGCTGATCTCAGGACAGTCTGGAATAAAGATCAAATCAGACATGTTGATACTTTTGTTACTTTCTGTCTTGAATCTGACTCCAGCTGGTTTCTATGTTTCTGCTATGTTTTCCTGAGTTCCCTCCTTGCTTGTGTGTCTCATGTGACTTTCTCATTTCCCTAATGTGTACCTCTTCGATTCTCAGTCCTCCTGCCTGTGACCCGGAAATCAATCGCCTTATAAAGCACTGTTCTGACAGCATTCCTTAATGTCATTTCACGTTGATGAATGTGATGTGTGGATGGGCAGCAGGATCATAAAAATGAACACTGAATAATGGCTGGCTGAAACAGGGTGAAGCAAATCCCCATTAAGAGAGACTCTTTGCGCATTTAAGCATGAGGCACAGCAGCATCACTTAATATTTAAATCTCGGTCAGTAAGGATCTAATGTTAATTCATGTTCTGTATTCTTCTACACATCCAAAGGTCTCACACACAGTCCAGGTTCATACAGTGAAACTGTTTGGAGTAAAGCTGCCGTCCTCCTGATCAATCCTGAGTTTCATCAGAGCTTCTAAACATTATAGAATCTCAAAGTTTCTTTCTGTTTCCTTGGTCTGTCCTGACAAGTTTATTACTGTTTATTTCTTTGCTGCTTAAAAAAACACTCCTACATCAATACAACACAATAACGAAAGCACTTGGGGGCCGGGGGAAAATGTCCGCTCATTAAATTTGAAAAAAATAATTTATTCAGGTGGTGGTGGATGATTTATGCGTACAAGAGTATTCAGATAATTTCAGAGCTGATCAACCCATCACACCAATTCAGCTGCTATAATTGACCCTTCACTAAGCCACACCCCCCTTAGTTACTATTGGTAAGTCTGACAAACAGACCTGTCGGATTTACCACATCGCTGCTACTGTCTAATACTGATCTACCTGGAGAAATATTGTCTAATTTTTTAAAGGAAAAAAGCAATCTCAGAAAGCAGACAGAAAGGTTTGCATTATACATGTGAAGTAACATTACATTGTAACTAACATTACATTAGGAACAATCCAAACCTAAATTTTTCTGGATTTATTTTAGGTTTTGGAAAGGGAATAAATAGTACTTTTCCCTTCAACCTCTGGGTAGCGACTGTATCTATTCTAACAGTCCCAGGAACAGCGTTTGACCAGATCTTGAAAAATATAGCAATATAAAGCTAGAAAACGACTCCTTTTGCTCACGAGTCAATGGAGTGCAGCCATGAAAGTGTTGGACCTCACACGGTAGCTCCACTTTTATCTTGAGAAGCTGCAGAGCTGCATTCTCTTTTCATTCAACTTACACTGTCAGTTTCCAGCTAAACGGAGGCTTTTTGAAGATCCTTTTCTCTCTCTTTCTCTCTCGCCTGCCATTCACTGGACTTGTGCAGTTTTACATGCATGTGTGGTGTCCAGCAATAATGCTGCAGTGATGTGTTGAGAAGAAATCCGCTTGACACTGTTCTTGATCTCAAAAATTTATTAAATCAAAAGAGTTCAGCATCAATGACAAGCTCTGCAGCAGCTTGGAGAGTGACCCAGCCCGATGACCACTCTGCCTCACTGTTCATTACACATAGCTATATAGGACATGTTCATCTGGTAAGTATCATAAAAAGGTTTGGGTCTGCAAGGTGAGAGGTCAACCCCTTAAAAAGGGTGTAGTACTATTTAGGTTGTAAAACAAGGGGTTAAATGTCAAATTCCATAGACATCAATCACTACTCTTCCTGTAGAAGGTCACTGACCCTTTATCTTGCTGTTACAGCTGCTACTTTGAACTGCTGTGAGTGGAATGCACAGACACTAGATAATTGTTACAGCCAAATGCAAGAGTACTAGATACTACACATGCCGTGCTGCCAACAGCTGCATGCACGTTGCGGTTCCTTGCGGGTCTATTTCAAGTAGCCAGCTATTTAAAAACGATAAAAATTCTTTGTTTTTTTTCTATAACACTGATACATTATCTGAATGTACCCTGAGGTGCAGATAACTGCACAACACCAGTGAAGCTGGGGCTCTCTTCAGCAAGTTCTCATCTGCCACTTCACACATCCGCGCTACGCTTACACATGTGCACTGATGCCCCAGGGTCAAAACGGCATGATCCTTGTTTTGCTGCGAAGCATCGACTGTGAGATTGACAGTCGAATCAGGCTCTGCCCATCGAAGCATCGAATCTTCAACTATTCGGTGTCAGCCCTAATAATAATAATAGTTATTGTCTATACGTCATCCTAAAAGTGTAGTTCTGTGATGACAGGTGTAATTGGGGCTGAAAGCTATTTAAGATAAATGTTACTCTTACTATGTCTTTTCTCACAGGGACTTATGATGAAATATTCACCTCATCTAGCTAAGGGCTGAAATGATCTCTCGTTTACAGGCAAAAGGCTACCAGCAAAAAAAGTTTGTGTATTTCTGTAATTACACAACTTAAATCATGTGACATACCTAACATACTTATTTTAACCCAAGCCACAATCTTCCTCTAAACGTAACACTAATCAATGCTTTAAGATGTTCAAATTGAACCGAGTGTTTCTTGTTACATTAAGCTTTTAAATGTGGAGGTCAACATTGCTCTGCCACAATTACTGGACTAAATTACTGAAGAAGAAAATTGAAAAAAATGGTGTCTGACCTCAGAGTCTCCAGTGTACAATGTCGACTCTCCAGTCCATCAGACAACAGTTTCACTCCTGAATCCTGCAGCCTGTTGTTACTCAGGTGGAGCTCTCTCAGATGGGATGGGTTGGACTTTAGAGCAGAGGCCATGACTTCACAGTGAGGTTCTGAGAGTCCACAGTCAGAAAGTCTGTGATGACAGAATATACTTTATATTAATTAGTTTTAATGTATAAAACTTAAAGTATAATAACATCTGACACTTTATTGTAAAAATAGACTGTGCATTTTGCATCACAAAGCACATTAACATGAGAGGCTGCAGCTCAACTGGTCAGCCATTGATCACAAGGTTTGATACTTGAGCTCCTCCTGTCCACATGTTCTTCCCATCTGCAACTAGCCTCATTAATGATGGTGCACTTCTACACCCCCATCATTGAGCCCATCCGTACCTCCTCCATCACCATCTGGTACGCTGCTGCCACTGCCAGGGACAAGGGCAGGCTGCAGCGTATCATTCGCTCTGCAGAGAAGGTGATTGGCTGATTGACCTGTACGCCTCCAGGACTCTGAGGCGAGCAGGAAAGATTGCAGCTGACCCCTCCCACCCTGGACACAACCAGTTTCTGGTTGGAGGCTGTGGTCCATCGGTACCAAAACCTCTTGCCTCAAAAACAGCTTCTTCCCATCTGCAGCCTCATCAACAAGGCCTGGGTCCCCTACTGACACTCCCCCCTTGAAATGATGCAAATGTCTCTGCACGTCTAAATGTTACTTCATTTTGTGTCACGCACAAACCTGGCATTTTGCACATATTTGTTGACAATTGTTGTTATTCTATATTTTTAAATTTTGTCAAATATATATTTAAGTACACTATACCCTCTCATGTTGCAATACGTCAGCAAATTCCTCGTACGTGTAAAATACTACTTGCCAATAAAGCTCTTTCTGCCAAATGAGAAGCCTGACCGCCACACAGACACCTGTCCTCTCTGTCCTCATCGGTCAGAGACACTCTGTTTCACCGTCTCTCTGCTCCAGAATGCTTAATTCCCTCTGAAGCCACTGTGAGCTGAACTTTATATATGTATATGTGTCCGAGTTAGGTAATCCCAGACGGGCTCTGTGTCTGTCAGAACATATAAAGGGGAGAACCATCAGCAGAGCGATAACACAGGGTTATGCACAGCTGAGGGGCAGGTAGTTTTTAAAATGATTAATATTAAAATAATTATGACTTCATTCTGATAAGATTACGATTTTATTCTCATAATAGCCTGTTATATCTCCAAATATTATTCTGCTAATGTCAGAGGACGTAGATAGTTTCTAAGTTTCAAAATAAAAGCTCTCATCTGGTTCACTATACCTCGCAGGCTACTTTGGTGTTTTTGAACTGAATAGTCCGACAGCAACGTCAATCATGCGCTTGAATAAAGCTATTAATCAAGAGAAGAAGCAGCAGAAAGAGGAAGAGTCGGATTCGCGGGCAAGTTTGTTGCAGTGAATTGAAACGTAAACTTTTCTTTTAAAGGGTGAAATAGGATGAATCTGTGTTCCCACTAAAGACGCTGTGCGCATTTACTCAGGAGGTCAAGAAGCATAACGTCATTAATTACATGAATCTCCCGACACTCCGACAGGATCAGTCAGGATGAACCGACAGCAGCCTCTCTGATCATGAAATTGGTTAAAACACAAAGCCTATAGAGAGGCTGCTGTACGTCCTCTGACATTAGCAGAATAATATTTGGAGATATAACAGGCTATTATGAGAATAAAATCGTAATCTTACCAGAATGAAGTCATAATTATTTTAATATTAATCATTTTAAAAACTACCTGTCCCTCCGCTGTGCATTACCCTGTGTTATCGCTCTGCTGATGGTTCTCCCCTTTATATGTTCTGACAGACACAGAGCCCGTCTGGGACTAAACTGGTAACTCCTTTAGGTACCAGGTACATTTACGAGCGGAGGTAGAAAACTGAAACACTTGTAATCAGACATAGCCTAACTCTCACGAGCCCACACACATCTACATAAATGTTAACTTCAGCACCTCTGATAAAGTGCAGCTCACGGTGACTTCAGAGGGAATGAAGCATTCTGGAGCAGAGAGACGGTCAAACAGAGCAGAGTGTCTCTGAGCGATGAGGACAGACACACAGAGGACAGGTGTCTGTGTGGCGGTCAATCTTCTCACTTGGCAGACGCTTTTATCCAAAGCAGGTGTGTCATGTTATAGCTGCTCTCGCCACTTTGCGGCGGACTGTTAACTGTTTGTGCAGCAGATACACAGATTTGACACTGAGCGACAACATTTATATTAAATGTTCTGATTACAGTTTTGCGAGGGACAATTCAACAAGTACGAGCCCTGAAGCTGTGAGCAGTGCTCTCTCTCTCTCTCTCCATGCTGAGTCGGCCTAACGCTGGGGGGGGGGGTAACATGGTGTTGAATAACATTTGGGGCTGTTGTCAGAACAATAATGATCTCAGCATTTAGCAGTTTTTTTTCAGATAATCTGCATTTATCTTATTGACAAATATTTTATTAAGTATTTTATTCATTCGCATGATTGCCGTTACAGTTCAGTTCAAAAACACTAAAGTTGCCTACGATGAAGATCGAACCAGACGCGAGCTTTTTTTTGCAACATAGAAGCTCGCGGATGGCACCAGGCGGGAGAGGAAGAGACGAGAGGGTCCAAGCTGCAGCCATACAGTCTTTCCACTGAGGGACACTGCTGCGTAGGCTTGTTCCCCGCTTGATCCACAGATTATCCACTGAGCATGTGCAAACCAGAAATGGAAAATGAGAAAGCAGGAAAAACAAAAATTTTCATAATTGGTTCATACAGAAAAACAGAAAAAGGAAATATTGATTCGTTTTTGGTTTGCCAGATTAAATGGAATAATTGAATGATCGGATGATACACGGACCCTCTAGTTTTTGTTAAAAGATTAAAAGCTCTTTTGGACCAAATTATTGATGAAAACCAAACTATATCTAATAACATCAGACTTGTGTTGGACCTCACTGATTACGTTGATCTTAGTGATGATTATGGCTATAAACTGTTTTTAGATTTCTTCAAAGTGTAAGTGTAAATTGTATTCTTCTTACACTTATTATCCATTTATGCAAGTACTTATAATAGTGATATTTTTCCTTTATTATTATTATTATGTCTTACACATTGTTTAAGCTTCAACGTGTTCCTTTTATTATTATTATTCTCATTCTGCTAGTCTGTCCACATGTGTGTAGGGTTTAGGTCAGGGAAGTGGAGTTGTTTTCTGTTCCTCTCCTGTTTTGTCTGGGACCAGGGTCAGCAGGCAGAGGATCTTTTTGTTCCCAAAACATAGATCCCAGACCGTGTAAATGACTATGCACCCCTTTGTTCTTGGCCAGACGTTAGTGACTGTCTTAGAAGACAGAACCTCTAGCCAGCTGATTTTGTTGTAGTACTTCTCTGTTTATTCTCTTTTGTTAAATAAATTCTTCAGAGACAACGGTTGGTTGTAACTCAATTATTTGCCTAACCTCTCACCAGGAATCTAAATTTCCACGACACAAAGCTTTTGACACAGTCGAACACATCTTTCTCTTACAGGCCTTGGATAAATTTGGCTTTGGCACTTACTTTTGTGCAGCCATTAAAAACATGTATAAGAATGCAAATTGCTCAATTAAACTATATGGAGGCACCTCACCTAGAGTTGACCTTAAAGCGCTGTGTCAGGCAGGGGTGTCCTGTCTCACCATACTTGTTTCTGATCTGTGCTCAATTACTCTCTGATTTTTTTTTAAGACCAGCCCCTTGAAAGGTATCACAATAGCTGGAAAAGAAATAATTAGTCAACTAGGTGATGATACCACTTTATTTTTAAACGATGCCTCACAGGTTTCAGATGCTATTGATACAATTAAGACATTCTATGAAGCCTCTGGTCTTTTTTTAAAGTAAGTGTGAGCTGCTCGCCCTCGAAAGCTGCAACGTTAGGTCTATCTCTACCATTCCAGTGAAAGAGTCCGTACCCTACCTTGGAATTGTTATCAACAAAAATGACACCAGATGCTCTTTGAATTTCAACCCAGTGATAGGACATGTACAGAAAAACTTTAACTTATGGCTTGAAAGAGACTTATCTCTTAAAGGAAGAATTTTGCTTACCAAAGCTGAGGGCATATCTCGTCTTACTTATGCAGCCTTATCTCTAGATGTCAACAAACAGACCTCTACGGTCATCGACAACTCAACTTTGTATGGAAAAATAGAATCCACTATAATTATATATATAGTATCCGTACCAACCTTTTTGCCACTGGATCCTTATACGACAACTATTGGCCAGATCTGCTTCTCCTCTAATTTGAGAAACAATAACCAGTATACGTATCCAACAAAGGTTAAAGTCAAGGGCAAATGGACTTGATTGAAGACACTGGAAAATTTTTTAAGACAGATACTGGTCCACCCCAAAGACCGCACACCCAAACACAAGAAAAGCAATCTAGTGTATGCGGTCCAATGCAATGAGGAATGCACAGACCTGTATATTGGGGAGACTAAACAGCCACTACACAAACACATGGCTCAACACAGAAGGGCCAACTCCTCAGGTCAAGACTCTGCAGTCTACTTACATCTGAAGGACAGTGGACACTCGTTTGAGGACCATCAGGTGCACATTTTAGACAGGGTGATTCAAGATGGCGCCGGGGTGGCTGGTTCGCCGCTTGGCTCTCCTGACTGTTACAAGTTTTATACTGTTTTTATTGAGTGTCATCAGGACCACTGACTCTCTGCGGACGTATGACCTCTTAAATATCAAAGTTTTGGTGGATTCGTGTGCTGAATATAACAACAATGGATCTTCAAAGTCGCGTCCCTCTTACCTGGCGACATACCAGAGCACCTGCTCCGCCTTAAGGCCCTGCTTCCCAGGAAATGCCGGCGCAGAAGAGTGCGCAGCGGCAGGCTAGTCAGGCTGAAATCCTGGCTAGCACTCTCTCCAGATTTGGCGTGGTCCCACGCAAGTATCCCTCAAGACTATGAGGCTTGTTTTCACCGCCTGATATCTCGGCGCATCGTCGCTCCTGCTGGAAGCTATTTGGTCCCTGTTGTCGGTGGATGAGTGTCTTTCTGTGCACCATTGCCGACCTCGGCTACGTGGAGTGAACCCAGGCCATCTCCAGCCGCTGAGCCGGGTAGCTTCGGCAGCTAACCGCGTCCAGGCTTCAACTAGTTGTGCGCTTGTGAATGCAAGATCCGTGATGAATAAGTCATTTATTCTGAAGGACTTCTTCAATACGCATTCGTTGAATTTATTCTTTATTACGTAACATGGATTAATCTGGGTGAGTCCACCGCCTTTTCAGAACTGTTACCTCCTGAGTATACTTTTATTAACACACCACGTACAACTGGACGTGGAGGAGGTATTGCCATAATATTAAAGAGTCGCTTACATTGTAAGCCATTGTCGATGGCTTTTTCTTTATTTGAGCTGGGTGCGCGTAATCCTGTTCTGTGCGCGGTGATATACCGGCCGCTAAAGCATAATCATGACTTTATTAAGGACTTTTCTGATTTTATTGCTGTTGTAAGGACAAATTATGATAAGATTTTAATTGTTGGTGATTTCAATGTACACGTCTGTTGCAATTCAAAGGCTATGGCGAAAGAGTTTTTAGATCTGATTGATGGTTTTTCGGATCACTGTCCTGTCATGTTTGATTTTGTTTTAAACGATTTAGTAAAACCACCTGTCCCGTGCGTCATGGCCGCACTTTTAAGCCCGACACCTCCTCGTGTTTTTCTTTTTTTGCTGTTCATGTACAAGCAAACAGCAGCTCCGCTGCCTCAGACACAGAGCAACTAACAAATGTTTTTCTGTCCACCTGTTTTGAGGTCCTGGACACTGTAGCTCCAATAAGAGCCATGCGCCCTAGACCAAAGCCTGAGCCATGGCACTGTGAAGCCACGCGCGCAGCCAGGCGAGAGTGTAGAAGGGCAGAGCGCCGTTGGAAAAAGGATGGGCTGCAGGTGTCTTATCAGATTTTACAGGACAGCTGGAGAAACTATCAAAAAATTGTTAAAGCTAAACAAACACAATATTTTTCAGAAGTAGTTTCTCAAAATGCCAACAATCCACGTGTTCTTTTTAAAACCATTGGGTCTATGTTGAACCATCTACAATACACCTCTATTGAATTTTCACCTGATACTAGTGAGAAATTTTTGGACTTTTTTTAACAGTAAAGTTTCAAATATCAGAGCTAATATATTGCCCCCTTTTTTAAACTTCTCCTTAAACATGCACTGCTCAGCTATTTTTGTCAGTTTGAGCCAGTTTCACTGCCATCTCTTACAAAGATCAATCAAATTAAACCCTCCACATCCCCCACGGACCCTGTCCCTTTTGTACAAAAACAGGGATTGAGCCATTGATTAAGAAAGCTGGACTTGACTCCACAAATGTTTCAAATTATCGCCCTATTTCAAAGCTTCCTTTTTTATCGTAAATTTTGGAAAAATGTGTATTTATGCTGCAACAGTCTTTTCTGGAGGTCCATGGCACTTTAGATATTTTTCAGTCAGGTTTTAAAGCATTTCATAGCACTGAGTCTGCACTTTTAAAAGTTTTTAAATGACCTGTTTTTTAATGACAGATTCTGGTGATTCAGCCTTTTTAGTGCTTTTAGATCTTACTGCTGCTTTCGACACAGTTGACCACACAATTCTTTTATCTTACTTGGAAAACTGTGTGGAAGTCAGGGGGACTGTCTTGAAATGGTTCCAGTCATATATTTCAGGGAGATGCTTCTTTGTTAAAATGGGGGACTCTACCTCATCAACTGCACCTCTTAACTGTGGAGTCCCCCAGTGATCAATTCTTGGTCCTATTCTTTTTGTACTGTTCCTCCCCCTGACATCCCTACTTGTCTGTTTAAATGAAGTCAAAGCGTGGTTAGCCCAATTTTTTTTAAAACTAAATGAGAGTAAAAAAGAGATCATGCAGTTTGGCCCCTCTAACTCCATGATAGACTTGGGCCCCCTCATTGACTTTGTGCATCCTGTTGTAACTAACCTTGGGGTCAAAATAGACAGTGATTTTAAACTTGACAAACAAATAAATGCAGTTGTGAAATCTAGTTTTTATCATCTTCACCTTTTAGCTAAAGTTAAACCGTTTGTCTTTTATTTTTTATTTCTTGTTGCTACTGTAGTGCACTTTATATCGGTATAAATCACAACGCACTTTCACGCTTACAGTTAGTCCAAAATTCTGCAGCACGTCTTTTAACAGGAACCAAAAAGCATGCATACAACTCCAATTCTTGCCTCATTGCACTGGCTTCCTGTACGTTTTAGGATTGATTTTAAGATTTTATTGTTTGTTTTAAAGCTGTGAATGGACTGGCCCAACATATATCTCGGACCTCTTCCAAATTTATACACCAGCTCGGTCACTGAGGTCAGAGGGCCAGCTCCAGCTTGCGGTCCCCAAACTTACTTACTTAAAACTCGGGGGGGGGGGCCTTTTCTGTGGTTGGACCTAAACTCTGGAACGCTCTGCCCCTCCATGTCCGAACAGCCCCTACAGTTGAGTGTTTTAAGTGTAATCTAAAGACACATTTTTATTCTTTGGCTTTTAACTCCGCGTGAGTTGTGTGTTCTTCTGATGTCTTTTATTATTTTATTATTTGTTAATTTTAACTATTTTTTATTTTTAAACCTGATGCTCTGATTTTGTTTTTACAAAGTTTTATATTAATTGTTTTGTATATTTGAATCTTCTGTGCAGCACTTTGGTAACTTTGTGTTTGTAAAATGTGCTATAGAAATAAAGTGGATTGGATTGGAGAAGATGGATGGTTTGAAAGAGGTGTCAAGGAAGCCATCTACATACGGGTCAAGAAGCCGTCATTGAACAGAGGAGGGGGTCTACGCCACCACTTATCCCCCTTCTTACAATGCTGTCCTTTCGTCACTTCCCAAGAAACGTAACCTATTGGTTTCAGGTGAAGATACCAACGATGGTCGTTCAGTCTTGACCTCGGGTAGTCCTAACAACTGTAACGACTGTCGTTACAGCAACCAGGAACACTAACGAACCAGCAGTATCGACGATCCTGGCAAACGACCCCACTGAGATTGAATAGCTGTTTCTGATAGTTTATAATAGTTTCCCTGCCAGTCAGTCAGAACTGAAGCAGTCCTTTGGATGAGGGACGAAACTTCTTCCGGTATCTTCAACCAAGTCCAGTTGCCCTTGACTTTAAATTTCGTTGGATAACTATGATCTGGATGACTGAGAATCTTCATAGACACCAATCTATATGTACTCTGTTTCAAAAAAGAAATGGTCTCTGTTCCAAATGTTGTTCCTTATTGGAAAAACCTTACTCCAAATCTGGACTGGGAAAAAAATTTGGTGCCTACCTTCCAAATATCTATTTTAAATTAAGATTAAGGAAGTATCTTTTAAAATGCCTCCTCCAAGGTATTTCTACGAAGATATATAAAGGACATTGATGTGGACTGCTCATTTTGTCAAATGGCGGAAGAAGACTAATAAAGATAAAGATCATTTATTTTGGTCCCCACTCCTGTACTTTTTTGACAAGACATTTGTTCAGAAGGTCTCCCACTCGGCCCATAAACCGCACCGTCTAACAAGCATGCGCAGTATGTGGCGCTGTGCATGCGGCCCTCATGTCACCCTGGACCAATGACATGTCAGCAATTAAGTGCCTCACTCGAAGAGACGGTTTCCAATCTCCCCGTTTTTCTGTTGCAACTGTTCAGGAGGACACGGTTGTCACATCTTTATCGCTAGTTCAGAGGAGTTTTGCTGGGCTTCATTTGCATTTTTTTCCTTCTATATTCCGTGTGCGTCCTTGAGAAGTGAGTACAGTATTTAGTTTGTTCGATTTATCACGTGTGATGTTTCTGTGTGTTTTATTACCTGTCTCACTTTGTTGCGCATATATATACAATGCTGTGTTGTTTTAATGGTTATAACTAATATATATAGTTTATGTCGGGCTTTCCCTCCAGTAATATAATCGCTACATAGTTTATGTCGGATTTTTTCCTCCCGTTAATTAGCACGGTGTGCGCTGACGGGTCAGTAAGGGACCGCCACAAAATTATGTAGTCTGTGTGTCATTAGTAAGTCTATGCAACAGAGCATTTTCAGGCCAAGTGTGTACAATATTGAAGCTCCCTTATTTAGTCCATGCTTTTCTTCAGGAGTTATTTAATTTTGTTCATTTGTCCTCATGTATGTTATTATTCGTACTTGTTTACATTCATCACTATGTCATGTTTGTTTGTTCTCTTTACAGTTACCACATATTTACAGTTACCACACATACTAATACACATCATAGTAGATTTCATCTGACAATAAACATGTTGCAAGAAAAGGAGTGTGAGAGTGTCACTGGATTGGATTCATCTTAATTGTTCTAACCGGACGAACTGTGGAGGTGTACAACCACAAAGAAATATCCAATAACTTCTTAAGTTCAATAGAGGTCTCAAGTTTGGGAATCAGAAGCCAACACCTCTTTTATAACATTTGTACATTTATCTCCCAATATATTAACTCTGAGTTTGAGCCAATTACATTCCCCCTTCTTTCTGACATAGTCAAGAAACTATGTCCTGCCCCATTGACAGTATTCCTGCACGCTTTTTGAAAGATGTTTTTAAGACTGTTGGATCAAGCATTGTCGCCTTGGTTAATACATCTTTCAGCTCAGGGTGTGTTCCAGATGCTTTCAAACATGCAGTTATACAACCGCGTTTAAAAAAGAAGAATCTGGATACTTCAAATCTCTCTAATTCTAGATATATCTCTAAGCTCCCGTTTGTCAAAAATCTGAGAGTGGTTTTTAATCAACTTCAATCATTTTTAGATGATTTTAGTATTTCTGGATTGAAGCCCAGTCACAATACTGAAACTTCCCTTTTAAGAGTTTTTAATGATCTCCTTTTAGCTGTTGACTCTAGAAACTCTGCTTTTAGATTTGACTGCTGCCTTTGATATGGTTAATCACTCCATTCTCCTATCCCGACTCAAACAGTGTGTCGGCATTAGGGGCACAGCCCTGAAATGGTTCAAATCATATCTAGCGCATAGAAGTTTCTCTGTTCACCTCGGTGAATTTTCTTCAGCTGGTGCCCCTCTTTCTTGTGGGGTCCCCCAAGGGTCCATATTAGGCCCCATGCTTTTTTCACTGGACATGCTGCCATTGGGGTCCATTTTAAAAAAAACACAACACCTCCTTTCATTGCTTTGCAGACGACATACAAATGTATTTACCTGTAAAATCTAATGACAAAGCTGTAACTCAGTCCTTGCTCAACTGCCTGAGAGATCTTAAAATATGGTTGAATCAGAACTTTCTCTGTTTGAATGAAAGTAAGAATGAGGTTGTTGTGTTTCGTCAACCTGGGGATTTGCTTGTGTAGATGTTCTTGGTACTTCAGGAACATATAGTCGTCCATTTACCAAGAATCTAGGTGTGATCTTCGAAAGTGCTTTTAAATTTTAAAAACAGATTAGTTCTGTAGTAAAATCCAGTTCTGATATTCAGTTTTGAAAGTCAAGCCCTACCTGCCATGCAAAGACTTTGAAAGAGTAATACATGCATTTATAACACCTCATCTTGACTACTGTAACTCTTTGTATGTTGGAGTGGATCAGTCATCTATCCATCGGTTACAGTTAGTCCAGAATGCAGCAGCTCGACTTCTAACGGCAACTAAAAAGCGTGAGCACGTTACCCCTTTTTTAGCCTCGCTCCACTAGCTTCGTATCTGCTTTAGGATTGATTTTAAGATTTTATTGCTTGTTTTTAAAATTTTAAATGGGTTGGCACCTTCTTATTTATCAGACCTTTTACATGTACACACTCCGGTCAAAGCACTGAGGTCATCCAATCAGATGCTCCTCGATGTCCCCAGATCCAGGTTAAAAACTAAAGGTGACAGAGCCTTCTCAGTAGCTGCTCCTAATCTTTGGAATACTTTACCTTTTCAAATAAGAAATGCCCAAACTCCTGACACTTTCAAATCCTAGCTAAAGACCTGCATTTATTTATTGGCCTTCAGAGTTCAGTAGTGACATTTTATTTTTTACTTTTTCTGCTGTTGCTGTCATGTTTATTTGTTGTCTATTGTGGAAAGCACTTTGGTCAACTAGTGTTGTTTTTAAATGTGCTATATAAATAAACTTGAACTTACTTTCCTATGACAATGTATTGTTTGTTTTTTTTACATATCCTTCTACAAAGGCAAATCACTTCTTCATCATCAACTTGATGTTATTGCTGGCAAAATCACATATTCACAAATCTAAGTTCTCCAACCATAAAACTTCCTTTGCCATTTTTAGAAACAAAGTCAGATAGAATGTCAAGACAATCCTATACTATACTATCTATTTACTCTGTTTAACATGTTTCAGTGCTGATTTGTGATTCCCTTTATTTCATTTTATTATCATTATTTTTTGCTATGTATTTTTTTGTGCGTTTGTTTTACGGTCAACCCTATGCTCCCCTGGTATTGTATGCTTCTCTGCTTTATATGTTGAACATATTGTATGTCAATAAAAGTTTTAATAAAAATAAAAAAGAACTTTAAACTTAGGATTTTTTTTTATCTGAGTAGAGAACTTAGTAATAGTTTGCAGCAATACTTTATTTCTAATTAATTTTTATTTTATACAGTTTCTCTGACGTGATAGCTATTAACCCAAAACATTCTGTAGACATTTGTAGTGTAACACATGTAGAATTATTTCAATAAGCAGGTTTATTTCTAGTGTGTGTGTGTGTGTGTGTGTGTGTGTGTATCTTTACTGTAACACTGATGCTTCAGCTTTACATTATTGATAATCACATCTGGACTTACCGAGCCTTTCTGCAGTTCCTCACAGCTGGAATCAGTCTCCGTCGTCCCTCCTTTGATGTGTTGTACTTCTTCAGGTCCAACTCATCCAGCACCTCCTCTGACATCTGCAGCATGTAGGCCAGAGCTGAGCAGTGGATCTCAGAGAGTTTCTTCCCAGATCTGTTCTTTGACTTCAGGAACTCTTGGATCTCCTGATGTACTGAGTGGTCGTTCATCTCCGTCAGACAGTGGAAGATGTTGATGCTTCTGTCAGGAGAGATCTCATCACTGTTCATCTCCTTCAGGTTGTTGATGGCTCTCTGGATGATTTCTGGACTGTTGTCTGTCCGACCCAGCAGGCCTCCTAAGAGTCTCTGGTTGGACTCCAGAGAGAGGCCATGAAGGAAGCGAACAAACAGGTCCAGGTGGCCATTTTTACTTTCGAGAGATTTCTCTATTTCTGCCTTCAGGAAGACATCCATGGATGTCTTCACTACTGTTGTGTTCCTGCTGGTGTAACAGTGGAACATGTAGACTGCAGCCAGAAACTCCTGAACGCTCAGATGAACAAAGCAGTAGACTGTTTTCTGGAAGCTCACACTCTCTCTTTTGAAGATCTCTGTACAAACTCCTGAGTACACCGAGGCCTCTGTGACATCAAGACCACACTGCTCCAGGTCTTTTTGGTAGAACATGATGTTTCCTTTCTGCAGCTGTTCAAACGCCAGCCTCCCCAGCTTCAGAAGAACCTTCCTGTCAGCCTCCGCCAGCTCCTGTGGACTTCGCCTCATGTCCCTCATCGTACTTCTGCTTCTTCCTCTTTATCTGAACCAGCAGGAAGTGTGAGTACAGGTCAGTCAGGGTCTTGGGCAGCTCTCCTCTCTGGTCTGTAGTCAACATGTGCTCCAGAACTGTAGCAGTGATCCAGCAGAAGACTGGGATTTGACACATGGTGTGGAGGCTCCTGGAGGTCTTGATGTGTGAGATGATTCTCCTGGACAGCTCTTCATCACTGACTCTCCTCCTGAAGTACTCCTCCTTCTGAGGCCAGTGAAGCCTCAGTACTTCTGTTACCCTGCCGACGCATCTAAGGAGGGATCTGATTGGTCACCGCAGGTCGGGAAGTTATCCAGACGAGAGCCGAGGGAAGCAGATTCCCCTGGATGAGGTTTGTCAGCAGCAGGTTGACTGATGACTTCTGTGTGACATCAGACACAACCTGATTGTTGTGGAAATCCAATGAAAGTCTGCTTTCATCCAGGCCGTCAAAGATGAACAACAGTTTACAGACAGCGAGCTTCTCTGCTGGGACCTTCTGTAATGTTGGATGGAAAACATGGAGCAGCGTGAGGAGACTGTGCTGCTCATCTTTGATCAAGTTCAGCTCCCTGAACGAGAGCAGAACCAGCAGACTGACATCTTGGTTTTCCGAGCCCTCTGCCCAGTCCAGAGTGAACTTCTGCACTGAGAAGGTTTTTTCCAGCCAGCGACGCCGTTGGTCAGAACCACTCTGATGGGTCCCTGTTGGCCAGGTAAGGCTTTAAAGATGTCCTGGCACCTGATTGGAGCGCCATGGAGGGTCTCCATCTTGGAAGCTGTCTCAAGCTGCCTCACCTCATGCTGGGTATTAACCTCTTCACTCTGTCCCTCTGTGATGTAGAGCTCAGTGTAGATCCTGTTGAGGAGGGTTCCACTTCCTGTTTCATCACTTCCTTCAGTCACACGTTCACATCTCCTCCTCAGACTGATCTTATGTTCATCTAAAACCTCCTGCAGACCACCTCTCACTAAAGAAGAGAAGAAAGTTGAGACAAAACAAATTTTTTTGACAATCTGCTGGTTATTTTCATTTCCAAAAAAACTATCAATATAAGAACTAGAGACGTAAAGGTTATAAATCAGAATGGCTGCTTCTTCTGTCTGCCTATGACTGTGTATAAGTGTATGTGTTTAACAGCAGAGACGACAGGCTGAGCCTCAGCAGCTCGTCTGTAGCTCTTCATCTGAACAGCTCACTGTGGTGTTTCCTTCCACCGATCAAATAAGGCAGAACATGTTCATGTCTTTTGTGTAGACCTGTTTTTCTTGAATAGCCACGTTAACAAAGTGCTGCAAATCTCTGTGACAAACTCACTCCATTTCCAATAGCTGCTTCACAATAAAAGCCCTCTGCTAACTTGCTGGTGGAAAGCAGCATGAAATGTTGTGTTTACATCAGCAGCAAATTACGTAACAGTAAAGACAAAAAAACTGATGTCTGAAGGTCCAAACATGAACAGAGAGAGTGAACTCCAAACTAGAGAGATTCACTTAGAAGCTACAAAAGTTCTAACAGGTCCAAGGTTCATTTGTTATGAACAGAGGGTTATACAGCTTGATGCAAGTTGTAATCCCAACTGTTAGGTAACAAAACATCTTTCATCCAATCAGTTTAGTTCCAGATGTGGCTTTGGTTTGAGGGAGGAGACCATCTCAGGCTGGCCACTGTAAATGACTAGAAGCTGACCCGGGATCCAGGTTTTCAGTCACCTCACAAAACCTCTGTAGCACAGGTTAGTTAGCATAATATGTTGTTGATTTCAGTGTTATTTACTCTTTACCACTGCATACATTTTTACACAGTGTTTCTATGAGCTACTTTTAGCTCAGACTGTTTCTCACCCAGGAGGCTCTTGTCATCTCCTGCATAGACTACTGCAACTCACTCCTGGCTGGTCTGCCTGCACGTGCTATACCACCTCTGCAGCTCTTCCAGAATGCAGCACGGAGGCTGGCATCAACCTAAGTTCTGCCACACTACACCACTCCCCCACTGGCTACTGGTGGGTGTTCTTATCCGGTTCAAGTCACTAGAGTTTGCCTACCTGCTGCAAATGGCCCGGACAATCCACTATGCTCTGCTACTGCCAGTTTGCTCCTTCCTCACTATGAGGGGCCCCAGCTACCACAACAGATTCCCACCTGTCTGCTGTCCTGGATCCACAATGGTGGAGCGAGCTCCCCACTGACCTCAGGACAGCAGAAACTCTACACATCTTCAGCCTGAAAACTAGAAACTAAATGCAGCTCTTGAAGCAGTTCAGCTTATTTGATGAAGCTGATGTACCTGCATGGTTCTTGTCATTTCTGGGTTGTATCCACATGGTTGAATGTTCTTATTGTAAGTCTCTAAATAAACGTAATGTAATGAAATGTAGCAGGTTCCATGTTTAAGATGTACAGATGTCCAGTCTTACTTTGTACAGAGCTGCTCTGACTGGCTGTCTGCAGTCCAGCTCTGGTTCTGGATCTGTCTCCACACTCCTCCTCCTCAGGACTCCTCTTCCTCTCTCTGTGAAGACATTTCTTTAGAACTAAAATCTCCAGATGTGTCCGACACTGTGTAGAAGCTCAGATGGTCACAGAGTAAAAGTGTCGTTACTTTTCTGTTTGAATTCAGCTTTCAGTCTGTGATGAAAACTATTGTTCCTTTAGTTCCTTTTATTTTAACTCTCCTGCTTTCAGAAACATTCATTAACAGCTTTTCAGACAGATCTGCCTGGAGTTTGGTATTAATACAAACTCAACACTTCCTGCAGCTCCTTCACAGTAAAAAACTTTTAAATTGTTCTAAATCTTTACAGCAACTTAAACATGAGGGAAAATATATGAAGATGTTCTTGAAGTGTAAATCCTGAACTGGAGGTTCTCAGGTGTTTTGCTCCAGAAATCAAATCAGATCCATCTTAGTTTGAAACAGTTTCTGAACTATTAGTTCTGCATCATGAATATAAATCTGTTAGCAGAACATTTTGTCTTCATCCTCAATGCATCATCTTCATCAGGTCAGTTTACAGTAAAAACTGTCTCTTACTTTGTGTCTGAGGGTCCAGGTTCAGGACTGAAGAATGGTGGATGCTGTTTGGACCGGTCACTCTTCAGAGACAGACAGCTGGATCCTGCAGACTCTGCTCTCTGTCTGTTGGACTGAACTCTGCAAACACCAACATGTTTTTATCAATATCACATGAATCCTTGAAAAATCCTAAACACACAAACTGCTGCTGTTGTGGATAATCAGGAGGTTTCAAAGTTAATTTTAAAGCCTTTCCTGATTTATTTTCTTTTTTATCTTATAAATGTTTTTTAATTTCTTACTTTTATCATGTTTTTTATTGTCTTTGCATTAGTGAAAGCATTTTGTAACATGGTTTTTGAAAAGTGCTCTATAAATAAAGATCATCATCATCGTCATCATCAGATTACAGCTTCTCTAGGTGACTGTCACAGATATTAACACTGCTGCGTTTTGGTTTTAAAGCGGAGACCTTTTGCTACATTTGCTCCGAAAACAAAGACCTAAAGCGGAGAAGTTTTAAAATGCTGCCATCCCTGTTTTTCATTTTTTATATTAGTGAAGACAGGCAAAAAGAGACTGGGTCTCATAAGTCATGCAGAGCAGAAATGCGATGCTGCTGACAGAGTTTTTGACTTGATATTTTTATTAAAATATTTTGTACCGTGCAAATAACACTTACAGCCTATACTTGTACTCTGCATGTCACCGTTTACTTTGTGACTCACAGTCTGTTTTATGGCGCCACACTTCCGTGTTACCTTCAGTAACAGTCCCAGCTCATTATTGGTCCATGCAAAATAAAATCTGGTGCAGTTCTTCATCTGCACTCTTTGACCAATCTCAGACCTTCTGCTTCATGTTCATGTTCATAAACAACTCTGATGCACAGCAAAAACTAAACTAAAGTAAAATAGAGTAGTGTGGACGGGGCCTCAGAGGAAGAAGGAGAGGAATTAGAACTTATAATAAAATCCATACATCGTCAGCTTATCCTGTGCACAGGGGGACTGGAGCCTATCCCAGCAGACATCGGGAAAAAGGCGGGGTACACCCCGGACAGGTCGCCAGTCCATCGCAGGGCCACACATAGACAGACAACCAGTCACACCTAAGGGTCACCAATTAACCTAGCCTGCGTGTCTTTGGATGGTGGGAGGAAGCCGGAGCACCCAGAGAGAACCCACACAGACATGGGGAGAACATGCAAACCCACGACCTTCTTGCAGTGAGGCGACAGTGCTAACCACTACACTGCCCACTTATAATAAAATAGAATTAAATAAACAAAAAGTCAACAGACAACATGGCAGAGGTGACTGAAATGAGTCATATAAATGAGTTAGTAGCAGTTCTCTTACTTTGTGTCTGAGGGTCCAGGTTCAGGACTGAACTCTGGAGGATCATGTTTGGACCGGTCACTCTTCATAGACAGACAGCTGGATCCTGCAGACTCTGCTCTGTCCATCTCTTCCATCTTCTGGTCTGAAGTCAGTCTGAGAGGTGAAACAGTAAAACTGACTGTGAGCTCAGAACACAAGAATCAGGAAAAACTGGTTTGTTAAAGAGTCACAACACTGAGAGAACAGGAAGTAACACACAAACTAACTGCAGCCAGTCAGGACTTTGTGTCCACAGATGGATCAAAGTGCTGAGTTCACTCTGACGTTTCTTTCCGCTACAGTCCACAGGGAGAAAACGGACTCAGAGACTTTGACAGTAACATAATAAAATGATGGATTAACACTCACCCTGCCTCAGCCTGCAGCTTTCCTCCTTCTGTCGACTCAAAATGGAGTCTGAACAGGCTGAACTCTTTCTGTTTCAGGTTCCTCCCTGTCACCTGGATTACCTGCTCAGTGTAGCTCCTCCCCTTCTGCATTTACAGGAAATCACATGAGTTTGTGTGTGAGAGAGTGAACATGTTCCTCCCTGTTCTCATGAGCCTGCTGCTCCTCCTCTCTTATTGTTTCAGGTGAAGCTGAAGTTACAGACAAAAAAGAATCCTGTCTAATTCAGTCCTGTAAAACAAAACCTCTGTCAATGATCACTGATCTTGTGGACTTCAGTCAGTCTGAGAGGGAACCAGTAACACTGACTGAGCTCAGAACACAAGAAGCAGGAGAAACTGTTCAAGAGTTTCAACTAGACTGAGAACAGAAGAAGTAACACACAGTATAATGAAGCCATCCAGCAGCTGCTCAGTCTTCTTTAGATCTGTGCTTGTCTCCCGGGTTAGTATTATCCTCATGGAGACTTAATGTTGGAATAACACTCACGTGGCCTCAGAATGGCTTTTCCTACTTCTGCTCTGCTCTGTTATCTCAGAATGGAGTCTGGAGGTGAAGATCAACAGGATGCTGTCAGAGACCCTAAACAGTTCCACAGGGTTGCATTGTACCACCGATACGTTTGATATTGTACACCAATAACTGCAGGAATGTACCTCCTAACAATTAGATAATAAAATTTGCTGATGATATTAATCCTAAACTGTGACCCTTTTGCTCAATGATTTGGACTCCTCTGCGTACCAAGATAACACAGACCTACAGTATTTGTTAAATGGTGTGAGACCAACCATCTCAATTTAAACATCCAAAAAACTCAGGAGATGGTCTTTGACCTGATGGAAGTTACGGACCATATACAAACCTTTATTTAAACAGGAAATGTCCCATTGAGACACAGTCTTTTTTAAAAGTGAGTCCTGTATAACACAAGTAAAACACAATTTTTCAACCATGAGCTGAAAAACAACACATTACGTAAATTAAAATACAGATTTACACAAAGTTTACAAAATATTTACATAGACAAAAATGCAATGAGTTTAAAATATATAAACAAACCAAATAAAGACTAAATGTAGAGATCTGCCTACCGTTAATAAAAAACAAGTACATACGTGCGTTAGAATGTCAGATATTATTTCTTTTAAAAGCAGCTGAGGAAATTAGCGCACCAATCTTTAGCCTAGACTGGAGTTCATTCCAGGTCAAAGGGCCAAAGTAAGACAGACTCCTCTTTCCTGCTTCAGTCCTCATTCTTGGTACCTTACACAGTAGTCTGTCACTAGATCTTAAATGATATGTATATCATATGAACAAATTTTAAACAGATATAAGAAGATAAAAGACCTAAAATAGCTTTATAAATAAAAATGTACCAATGAAGCATCCTGCGCAGTTTAGTGATGGCCAGTTTACCATACTGTATAAGATGCAGTGATGTGTCTGATAGCATTTGTGATGAACCTGAGAGCCGCATGATAAAGAAGGTCAAGCTTTGACAGAGTAGATGGACATGCAAACTGATAGATGATATCACCATAATCTATCTGAGACAAGAATAATCCTGCAGCCAGTTATTTCCGTGTAGTCCTAAAAAAGCAAGATATTAATTTTATATAAAAATGCCAGAGTAAATTTAAGTTTTGTAGCAAGAGCTTCAACATGTTTTTTAAAGGTAAACCTCTGTCCAGCCAGATGCCCAAGTATTTATAAGTATCAACAAGGTCAATGGCTTCATCAGTTATTATATCTTCATATGTTAATAGCAAGAGCTGGAACTTTAGTATTTATAGGTGCAAATATCATCACCTTTGACTTTTTTGCATTTAAAAGTAGCTTCAAATCAAACAGGACAGATTGTAATGAGGCAAAGTCTAACAAAGTGGCACAGGCAGTCTCAGGTGTAGGGCCACAAGAATGCATAATTGTATGATCCGCATTGTGACAGTTTGACTTATGTGTTGTCCTCCGGTAAGAAGAAGAAGAAAAAACCCCCCGTAAAAGATACCAAGTGAAGCGTGGCGAGCTGCTGCAGTCAATAATATTCCACAGTTAACTTACGCAACCTCGCCCCAGTCTGGTTAGCCGATGGGATGATGCTGCAGTCCAGAAAAGTCCCAACATATAATCCAGCAAAAAGAGTAGCTTTGTTCGTTTGTTGAGTTCATCTGGCACACATTTACACAGAGCCCACTAAACTCCGGGCGCCCCGTGGCAAAACAATAATGAGTGGGAAAAAATACATATAGAAATGTCTTTATAACAATCTGTGATACACCACAGGCTTCTGATATACAGTTGCTTTTTTACACGTGAAGGCAAAACCAATCCACATAAATCATGTTTACCAACACATTAAAAGCTGCACCTGCAGGCAGAATAGGTGACTATTACAGGGTTACTATCGAGGTGCCAGTCAGGTTTCTCTCCTGCCGAGATATTTTGTGTTTTACACAGGATAACATGTTTAACTCAAATGTCACAAAGGGTACATATACTCTGTTATGGACCCTCACGTTGAATGCAACTAGTGAACAATAATGAAAACCACAAGTCAATATGAAATGCAACAGAGGAGACATGTAATAACAAAAGCATATCATAAAACAATAAACACAACTCAAATTTACACTCACGGTGCAGTTCATTTCCGTTCAACAAAGCAGTTCAGTTCAATTCAAAAATGGGTTAAGTCTTCAGGTTAAGTCTTCTGGGGCAGTTTGAATGGGCAGTGATTACCGGTGGTGCGGCATATGAATGGGCAGCGTATATGGGTGGTGCAACCTGATGCATGCAGGTTGTCACAGCATACAAATGATACTGTGAGTATTTAAACTTACTGCAGACATTGTTTATATAGATGACAAAAAGCAAAGGACCCAGATCTGATCCTTGTGGGACACCCTTTTTTTAGGACAACAGGGTCAGATGTTACATTCCCATGCCTTCAGATCCATTCAGAGAAATTACTGTGAAACCAATCTACAGCTCTATGCCCAAAACCAATATTTAACAAGGTTTTGATTAACATGAAATGGTCTGCTGTATCAAATGCATTTGAAATGTCAATGAAAACAGCCATACAGAATAACTTTTTATTAATCGCCGCTTTTGTCATCAATAACTTTTAAAGAAGCAGAAACTGTACTGTGGCCAGATCTAAAACCAGATTGTATGTCATTAAGGATATGTTGTGAAACCAGAAAAGTTTTTAATTGATCAGACACTAAAATCTCCAAATCCTTTGCTAAAACCTAAAAAGATTTGCGATAGGTCTATAATTATTTGTCTCACCAGCTCTCATGGATCACCAGCTTTCAGTAATGCCGTGACGTAAGCCTGTTTCCATGAAATAGGCACTGTATCTGTGTAAATGGAAAGATTAAAGATGTAAGTTTTTTTTTTATTCCAAGCTTCCTGTGAGTTGGGTTCGCCATGGGGAACTTCACCTTTTGTTACCTGGGAATTATGTTGAACAAGAGAGATTTCACCAAATGTATCCTCAAAGATATGTCCTGCCTTTTCAAAATGATCATTAAAAGCATTTAGCATGGCCTTCTTCTCTGTTATAACAGCATTTCCTATTTTCAACTGGTGAGTGAAGCTGTTAACTTTCTTATTCCTAATAGTTTTTCAGAATTTCGAATGGTCATGCAAACTAATTTGTGCCAAATCGTATGTTAGAGGCATGGATTATTTCAGCTATGTCTTTAGAAACCAAAGGTTTTCTCTATTTTTTGTCCTGAATTTCCTGATGGGGCCATGTTTATTTGCAAGCTTTGTGTGTATGTTGCTGAAAAAAAGCTACAGCATCCCCAATGGTAGGGATCAATTCTATGACCATGAGCCAGTAGTCATTAAAAACCTGGAAGTAACCCGGGTGTCCTCATACAAATCTTTAGGTGTCCACATGGACGGTCTTCTTTGCTGGATAGGGGTGTTGATGGTGCAATGGATAAGACACATGCCCCCGGGGGCCAGTCGCGGACAGTTGCAATTTTACGGCCGCTGTCCAAGGTGCTGAACGATTATCTGGACGCAGTTTCGAATCCCAGTCGTGGTAAAGGCTGTAATTCATGATAAAACATAAACAGCTATTTTTATAATAAAATGATGTAAATCCCACTTTGGTAAACACTTTTTCTTATAAATATTAAATAGTAGCCTACTTGGCAGAGAGGAGAATACTAATGTTTGTAGTATTCAATTTTCCTTTCCCTGTCAATGGCTCTGAGCTGCTGCACTACTTATTCAAAATTTCAGTTTGAATCAGCTCAGTTTAAATCGGTTTACTCTGTAATATTACACGGCAAAAATCATATTTACTATCAAGGATATTGTGTTGCATCCAAAGTTAAATTAAACAACAACTTATTGACCTGTTATTCATATTGAAAAAAAGCAAGTTTGAAGATGAAATCAAAGGAAACAAGTTATACGTAAAATCAATGTTTTATTAGATCTACTCAAACACTTGCACATGCTTTCAGTGGAATAAAGAGAATTCTGAAACAAATGATAAATTATAGCATCTGCAAAGCAATGGCACAGAGCTGGGCCTATGTTGTTGAAAAGTGGTGGAAGAATAAGAAGAATACTAAGCAAATCAATCAAACACATTTATAATGAATAATAATAATCAGTTCAGATATCAGTGGGCACAATGACACAAAAAAAGTTTAACTATATATTTATACACAAGGAAATTACAACATAAATTACATTAAAATTACATTAGATTTACACACAGTTCTAATTTAGTTAAGAGTTTGTTCATATTAAGGTGCATCAGCTCATTCACCTGGTTTGTCATGTCAGAGCACCTCAGCTCATGGCCCTCATGAAGCACAGACTTGTAAATATTCTTATTATAAGTTAGGTATGCTGGCAGAATGTTTGTGAAGCGCTTTGGCAGTTTATTGTTAGATAACCAGATCCATGCAGCTAAGGCGTGAAGCAAAGATGCAGTATTGACCACTAGTGACAAAAATCAATCACGACCTTTCCACACAGGCGGAGACTTCAGACAACCTGAAGACACTGGAGCAGGGCTGTGCAATACTGACATAAATACTATCTAGACAGAATCTCAAGACCAAAGCGAAGCTCCTGTGTGTTGCTTGCCAACTGTTGTAGAAAGAGTGAAGGGGGTTAGCCTAGAAGTTAGCATCGACTACTGGGAACAGAACAGGAATGGTTAACAACAGGACATTAACTGTTGGTTACTAATGACATTAATGGAAACAGGTCTTATTTATTTAAAACTGAAGCATTTAGTAAAATATAAAAATATACAATATAAAATAACTTAAGTTATAAAAGTTCTGAGTTCTGTTGTAGCTGTTGTCTTAGTGGGTTTGATTCTGTCATCAGTCTAGCTGTGGTTAAAGCGGATCTTGTTTTTGTGCTGGTACTTCGGCTGGTTCAGGACTGTCATGGACAGCTGAAGCTTTTTGGAGTCTTGATATTCTGTGCAGTGGTTAGTTTGTGATCTTTCACAGCAACAGATTGTTGACAGACAAAGTCGACGTCTAGCTTCATGCAAGTGAGGTCGATCCAAGTCTAGTATTCAATCTAACAACATAACGTTAGACTGCGAGGCTGGAAGTGTCCGTGTTTTATCTCCTGGCTCTGTCTGTTCACTCATTTTTAAAATCCAGTCATGAATCTTTCAGCAGCTGTTGCTTCTTTAACTCTAGCACATGTTTACTGCATGCATGATGCAGTGACTGCACTGATGTGTTTTGCATAGTTCTTTGCAAAGTGAGTGACGTAGCCTCCTACTCCCTACCCCCTATGTAGGGGGTTGGGAGTAGTGCACTATATAGTGAGCTCACCAGCATAAAGAAACACCACTTTCGGACACTACTCGATCGTCTCTCGGCGCCGTTGATTACGTCATTGCTGTCGCACAATTTAAACGCACCATCATCTTTCAGCTGGTGCTGGTACAATATTGAACTTATTTCTCCAAAATTTAAAAAATAAAAGTCATTTCTGGCCGTTTCTGTTATAATGCGCTACTCGACACATGATTATAACTTACAAACATAAATAAAATTAATACACATATTTTATATATATCATTTTCGAGCCACACCGTTTTCTCTTGCCTGTCGACTTTAGGAAAAATCAGATCTACTTTATCAAATACCTTGCTCATAGTACTTTTAAAACTCTGTGGAGATGCCACTCAATATTTATCTTTGTTTGTTTGTTCTCACGGTGATTCAGATTTTGCGGATTAGTAGAAGAAACAGGATTTCTAGACAGAGAAAACGACGTGCTGCTCTTGCTACGCTAGCAAGACGTCGTCAAATTGTAAGTTAAAGATGAAGATGATGCTAGGTCTTTATATTAATATATTTACAACAGACACACAATTGATGTATTCTGTGAACAGTAAACCCTCAGTCAGACTGCGCCCCCCTCCTGGGAAAACTTACACATTTCGTACTCTACTGTCAGTTAGCTTTTACACACATATTTCATTTCACCGTGTTATCAGTTTGTAATATTTTTATTCACAGTGTGAACAACCATCTCATTACTGTTCACTGAACCGTGAAGTTCCTGTCTTGGCCTTGTACTTCAATGGCCAAAGTGACTGCGACCAGACTTCCGCCTCTCCAGAAGCACAGTTGCCCATCTGGTTGACATCCTCCGCCCTCCATTTGACCATGGCTGGGGTCATGACCTAGAGGTTCTTGTGTTCCTGTTTTGGTTAGCAAGCGCAACATCTTACCGGGTCGTCTCAAGAGCGTTTGGCATCCCACGTTCCACAGTCAATGACATCGTCCACAGGGTTGCAACCAAAATCATCAAGCTCAAAAACAGGCTCATCTGCTTTCCACCACCTCACGAGCTTGATATAATTGGTGCTGGCTTTGCACGTCTGGCTGGATCTGCAGCATTCGCCAAGGTTGTGGGCAGCATCGACGGCTGTCACATCCGAGTCAAGCCCCCCAAGCACAGATGCTCAGTGCTATTACAACCGCAAATTGTTTCATTCTGTCCAGATGCAAGCAGTGTGTGACCACCAGTGTCAGTTCCTGGACATATTTGTTGGCTACCCAGGCTCAGTCCACGATTCAAGAGTTTTGAAAAACAGCCCTTTGTATGTGCGTTCACTGTACCCACCTGAAGGCTATTGTATTCTGGGGGATGGTGGATACCCGTGTGTGTCACAGCCCATCACGCTCATCACACCGTACAGGAGCCAGTGAGGAGTGCAGTTGCTGCAAGATTTAACAGGCACCATGCAAAGGCTCGTTCTGTGGTTGAACGGGCCTTTGGCATAATGAAGACCAGGTGGCGGCCCATATTTTTCAAGGCTCTAGAGGTGCACCCTGCTTTTGCAGTGAAGGTTATCGCCTGTTGTGCCATTTTGCACAACTTCTGCCTCAGAGACGGAGACATGCTCGAGCCTGCGGAAGAAGCACTGGGGCCAGAAGACGGAGATGGTCAGGTTCAGCGAGACCAGCAGTGTGGGGAGCAGCTGCGTGGACGCATTGCTGCTGCTCTTTCAGCTCCAATAGCCATTCCTCCAGCTCTTCAGGACCATGACTACAATTTAGGATAGGATTTGGTTCAAGGTTTATTCCATGTAAATAGTTGCCAATAGTGTTCAGTAATCAAATGTATAGCCTGTTATTAATCAGTTATCTAGTCTGTAACTAATCAATCAATATATAGTCGGGTACTAACCACTTATTAATATATAGTCTGGTACTAATCAATTATTAAACACATAGCCTGTAATTATAAATTATTGTTCACTCATTGAAAAGTTACGTCAAAATTTGATTTGAAGATCTTAATTCTCATGTCAGTGCTCATTAAAAAAAATTGTGAAACACAACATACATTTCTTTTTGTCTGTACATTTTTTATTTTTTACATCTTCTCCACTATTTTTTCCAGAAGAATTAGCAGCCTCTCCTCTCTGGCCTCATCTCACCTGGCCCTCTCTTCTTCCCTCTCCTCTGCCCTCTCAAGCAGCTCCAGGACAGCATCACGCCGTTGCCTTTTAGGCGGTGGCCCTGGCTCCTCTCCCCCTGACACACTCCCTGGACTCCTGAGCTCCTGCACACATTGCAATATAATTTTGGTAGCCTACAACTAGTGTTTGTTAAACACAAACCGAAGTACTCACATTTACTAATCTTTCATTATCTAGGACTTAGAGTGGTAAAATACAGAGTTAAATACAATAATCCAAACCTTGTACGTCTTTTTCAAGTTCTCCCACTTCTTGGCAGCTCGGGCAGGAGTCAAAATGCCTAGAAGGCCCATCTCCTTCAACACAGCTCTACAAAACGAAATATGCATTTTGACAAACAACAAACAAATCTGTCAGTATTATTAACGGTGACGGCAATGTAGTCAAATAATAAAAGGTATAATTTCACGTATATGAATACTCAAACTACTCCTTCGCAAGAATTTGACACAACTTACTCCCATCCAGCTGCCGAGGCAAATCGTTTCCCTGAGAAGAGGTGGTCCTTCTCTCTCCTCAGGCGAATAAATGTGGCCACATCATCGTCGCTCCCTGACGAGATCAAAATAAATTGACAATCCATTCTTGCTTTTATTTGTGTTCAACTTCAGTGAAATTTAGCCTCCTACAAATAAAAAACTTGCGGCACATGTAGTTTTAACTTACCGGCGTGACACACGGCAAGTTATCTACTGTACAGTAGAGGGCTAACGCTAGCTAATGTTAGCAAGCTGGGTCGCTAGGCGTGATTTGTGCCGTAATTGCGCAATGCGTGCTTACAATTTATACATGGCTGTAAAACTAATATCATAAGTTAAACAAGACAGATATATATATATATAATATAACTTACATTTGTATGACAAATTGTCACGCTGCTCCCCTTGTCGTCCGTCCGCCATTTTTACGATCAGCGCAATGCATGATGGTATGTAGGGCTTGGTTAGTGACCATCGGTTGTACACTACTTTTCAAAATGCATTCTGGGATACATTGAGTGGACTATGTAGGGTATAATAATCATCACTAGACATTCGGACAGCACTACAAAATGGCAAGCTCACTACATAGGGAGTAGTGGGTGATTTCGGACACAGCCAGTGTCAGTGAGTTCTGGATGTGGAGGCAGACGCTATAATAAAAAGGTCCCTGAGACTGGAGCTCTGTCCGAACCCTGCTTACATCCTGATGTGGTCTCTGTGCAGGTGGAGCAACAAAAGCAGAAGGTCCAGCTGTGAGGACCAGGATGAAAAACAAAAACATTATTAGAGACATGTGGTCATTTTCACACATTGTGTTATTATCACAGATTGTAGAATAAATGAAAACATTTTGGCCACAGAAACATCTTTAGTTATAAAAACATCTTACCCATAGTGCTTTTCCATCGCTGGCACCAGCTCAACTCTCCTCGCCTCTACTTGAGTCGCTTTCGCCCGCCGTCCCCTGTTTTCCAAAGCAGATAGTCCAACCTCAGTGTAGCTGGTCCATTACTGTGTGGAGGCTCAGGGGTATGAGGGGAAGAGGAGGTCTCAGAAGGTCAGAGGGTTCCTGGAAAGGTCAATGTATGGTTCAATTTAAACCAACAAACTGTTTACTGCATCATTTATTTATTAACTTTGTACCATATTTATTTCCCACTGCTGTACATCCTTACAGATATGTAAAAGGCCACAGTTACATTGTTTAGAAGAAAACACAACTGAATATAAAAATCTAAATCTGAATATAAAAAAATACCACCGAGTATCAAAAAATGTGTTTCGGTACCAAAGTTCGATACCTAAAGGTTCTTGTTAACGCCAATGAGCCAATCAGCACGCAGCATTCTTGATGTGCCCACATCTAAAAGTGACTGTAATTGGCTGTGGTGATGTAAACACTAGCTCAAGCCAGTTACGCACAGAGACGTGGCTCGTGGATGTAAAAGACGTGGAGAAAATCAAAAGTGCGGCTTGATGCAACAGCGCGTGATGTAATATTTGTGACATAAGATAAAAGCTGCCAAGAGACGACACGACAAACCTGGTGAAGCCTTTGACTGTGCGTGGAATAAACTTAAGAGCAGAAAGTCGCTCCGTCTTTGCTGCAACCAGACAGAGCCGGTGCATCATGGTCTCAGCGCCCTGCTGCCACCGAGCTGCTTCAACACGCCCACCGTACGAGCGGAGTCGGGCAGCAGCGTCGCTACAAGCAGCACCGTTACTAGTTTAACTACATTTCTCAGCAGCTTGGTGGCAGCGTCGCTGTTTTCTGAATCAAATCAAAGCTTTTATTGGCCGAGCAGCGCGGCAGCTTCCACACACGCTACATTTTCCCAAGGATCAGGAAGTGACGCCGCACACGGACCTGTACGTGCAGCCGGAGGAAGTGACATCACGTAGCGATCCTTGGGCTGATGTCTGCGACTTTGCTGCAGCGGACTAAAGAGTTTCCTCTCTGTTGTGATAGTTGTCGCCTGGACTCCTCTTCCTCTAGTGAGGAAACTTTGAAACTTTTTTGTCGGATCAAAATTTCCTCTACAAACTTTCAGCCTGGTCCAGAGATTATCCTGCCAAGTTTGGTGTCGATCGGACTTGCTGCTTCGGAGGAGTTAATGGAAATAAGATTTTCAGTTTGCTCAATTTTGTGAAAAAAAAATATTCCCAGCAGAAATGGGCGTGGCCTATTCCAGGAGATTCAGCTCGATACCCTGAACGCGTGGATATAAGGTTTTTGATATGCGCCCCCATAGGCGGGAGTTCCAAGCCCAAACGCGTTACCAGCGTTTGGGCTTATAGCGCCCCCTAGAGGTAGAAGTGTGCGAATTTTAGCGTCGGCGGTGACCTGGACCTCCCCTATGAGTTACGTGTCTATAGCACTTAGCGTCTAGGCTGCAGTGGTGGATGATTCAGTATCTTTTCAGGCAAAAAAGGTCAAAGGTCTCTGTGAGATGAATCTTCAGGTTGGTGGATTGTTTTCTGTTGTTTTACAGAAACGAAACAAAAAGACGAATCCAGAAAATTATCATTTGCTGCGGATTTTAAATTCTTGTTCCTTTAACGCAGCTGAGGTGGAAGGATGCAAATAAAATGTGGCTCTGAGCTTTTATTCTGAAGCGTTTGTTTCTGCACCTGCTGCTCAGCGAGGAGAGACGGGCTGCTGTTAATTAGCCTGCAAATTAAATTAATTAAGGTTTCCACATGTTTCATACACAAATACAAACATCTGTTCTTTTAATAACAGATAATTACTGGTATTTGCTGCTGAAGTCTGGAGCTGAAACGTCGCTTCAGTCGAACCTCAAACTTTGGACGTCAACAACAATATTTAGGAAACCTGCACGAAACAAGCCGCCGTGACTTTTACACGTTACTCAGGAGTTACTGATGGGAAGTTAAAGTTCGTCTGAACCGCTGAGTTTTTAGACACAAAAGCTGAAACCATCATTAATTAGTCGTTAGAATTTAATCGATTCTTTGTTTTAATCATTTTTAGAGCAGAAATATTAAATATTTGCTGGTTCCAGCTTCTCATGAGGATTTTGCTGCTCTGTCTTTGTCTTACAGTAAATTAAATGTGTTTCTGTTTTGGAGGACGAACCAAGAGGTTTAAGGACGTCTGAGGAGTTTTTATATTATTAATGTAACATTAACTTTAAATTAATCTGTGATGAAGCTCAAACGCACAGAGGCCCTCCTCCTCCTCCTCCTCCTCCTCCTCCTCCTCCTCCTCCTCCTCATGTTCGCCCGGCTGGTTTTGGGATCTGATCAGTCCTGTTTGGTTTGTGTTCCCACCTGAAGCAACACCAGAGTCCAGAACCCAGAGACATCCAGATTATAACGAGAGCAAAGCCGAGTTTCTGGCAGATTAAAGACTCACTCTAATAACAAATTAATCCTCTAATAACAAACATCAATACTTCTGTACTGGTTCTCTGCTGCTCCTCTAGTTTCTCCCTCCTCCTCGGGTCAAACCTTAAAAACAATTAATAATTACATTAAACTGTAACTGTGTCCGTGCTGGGCGACAAGTCAACATGTAGAGAGAAACGCTGGACATGCAGTTATTACTTTATGTGATTTATGATGTCAGAAATCTGTCAGAACGTGTCCTTCTTCATTAGAGGCTTTTTACTGCAGGAACATAAATCCTGTCATGAGAAGGAGGTGAAATCATTATTACAGCCTTTATGTTGTTCCAGCTGTCCTACAGGTCTTTGCTCCTCCAGTCTAATCTCATTATTATAATATTCATATAGTAATGTTAGAATATTCCTCATGAGATGTGAGTTTTACATCTTTCTAACCTCCTTTGAGTCACTTTATTCTCGCGATATTAGTGATATTTAATGAAATATACAGTGATGTTAAGATGTTTCTTTGCAGAGGAGCTGCAGCCAGTGAAGCTTTTTTAAAACTGACTGAAACATTTAAAAACAGTCC
The DNA here is from genome assembly GCA_024633595.2 of Lepomis macrochirus. NCBI lineage: Eukaryota > Metazoa > Chordata > Actinopteri > Centrarchiformes > Centrarchidae > Lepomis > Lepomis macrochirus. The sequence goes on along the minus strand of JALXJV020000020.1, from coordinate 3,902,653 downwards.
CACAGTTCCAGTAACGACCCTCCAACAATCGTGTTAGTTATGTGGTCCGGGTCCCGGTGCGGGTCTCACCTCCCTTGCAGGGCGTCCTGTGCTGGCTGTGCTGGGCCCGGTAGCCCTCCACCACCTCCCACTCGCCGCTGTCCCTCTTGATGGGAAGCAGACGCTCAGGACGTGGTTACACGGCTTGATGATCTTCAGGATCCCGCGGACCCGCTTCCTCTTCTGCTCGGCGCTCTCCCGGGTCCGCAGGCCCTCCACCAGCTTGTCCTCCACGATGGCGGCGCCCCGGTCGAAGAAGCCCTCCACCATGGTGAAGAAGTTCGGGTCGTCGGCCCGGTCCACGGCCTGGCTGTAGCCGCGGTACCGCAGCAGGGACGCCGGGAGAGCCGAGTCAGCGGCGGCGGAGCGGCCGGAGCCCAGGACGCCGCCCGCTCCCCGGGCGAGGAGCTCTCCGAAACACCGGTACATGTTCTGGTTCTAGCGAAGCGGACCGTCCCGGGAGACGCGCGGGCCGGTTAGCGTTAGAGAGCGTCGGGAGCGAGCGAGGAAGTGAGCGCGGAGTCCGGACACTTGTACCGCAGCAGCGGCTCCTCCTCCTGCCGCCCCCGCTGCGTGACGGCGCGCGTGACAGTTTACCGCTTTTAAACTGTTTATTAACGTGTTTCCTCTCAGCGGAGAGACTCAGAGAGCTGCTGCACTAAAACACGGAGGCGGGAAGTCAAGTTTACTCCTCGGACACGGTCAGGTTTTACTTATTTAACATATTTTCCGAAAAGTTATTTTCTTTTAAGCTAATGTCAAACCAACCGGAACTGATACAAAGGAACTTCCGGTTGAAACATTCAAAATAAAAGCATACATGAATTAAACTTTTAAAGGTTTGGGTGTTTTCACATTTTCACACAATTGGAAATGTATTAAATACTTTAGTTAGTTAGTTTTTAGTTTTAGTTGTTTTTTTAACTTGTACAGGCTGGAACTCTGAGGACACTGAGGTTTGTCCTCTGTGAGTTTCTACCATAGGTGTCATTTACACTGGGGACACTGGGGACACTGGGGGACGTGTCTCCATCACTTTTTTAAAGCAGAATTTGCTAAACGACGTTCTGAAATATAGCTCGCAGTTAAATAGCAAATGAAAATTTTTTTAGAAATTTGCACAGTAAGAAAACATGCAATGCAATTAATATATTGAAGAAACATGTTCAGTGTCCCAAAAAAATTAACTTGAGCTAAAAAAATAAAAAAGGTACTGATTATAAAATGACCCAAAAACATGCAGCACTGATCAGTAACTTTAACGACTTCTTGACACAGTTTCTTTTTGGCCACGTTTTCCGTTCTCTCCCTGTGAACATGACAAAAGATGAACGAAGACTAAGTCATGACTCAGCAGGGACGATGTTACAGGACTAAAGTATATTTACAGGAGAAACCGATCTGAGAGCTGCTCTCACCTTTTATATAAATAAAAACATTTCCACCATAAATTGGTGCAGAAACTTTCACCAGAATGCAGGAAATTAAGGGGAATCACTGCCATATACAGGATATATACAGTATTTCACAACAGTATCTCCCCTCAAAATAACACATCACAAAGCCATTAATGTTCCCACTGCAGTCCTCCTCCAATCCATTTCTTCAGTGTTGTCACATGAAAAGATATAATCAAATATTTACAAAAATTGGAGGGGTGTACTCACATTTTTGAGATACTGTACATATAAATGTGACACCTGCACAGGACCACATCAGAAAGTAATTGTACTTTTGATTTTGACCCCCCCACTTTCATTCAGGGACACATTTTTTAAATTTCGGTTAATTACATGTCTTTGAAACTTTGTTCAGTTTATGTCTTAATTGTTTACTCTTTTTATGTTCATATAAATATTAATACATGTTAAGTTTGCTGAAAATAAAAGAAGTTGTGAGTGAAAGGAAGTTTCTTTTTTTGCTGAGTGTACAGTATACACTGTATGTATGGTGCAGGTTTTAAGACTTAAAACAAATTGTTGAAGGACTTGTAAACAAAAGTACATTTTCTTTGTTGGTGTTTATCTGACTGCAGACATATATGTGTGTTTATGTAAGTATCTTGGTAATTGATTTTCCCAATAATTTGAATGAAACATTTGACAACAAAGAATCGTCCTGTTGCAGCAGAAACATACAATTCAGGTGAAACTGAGTGTAAACTAATCTGCTATATAAAGAAATTATATTTAAAAATACACATTAGATAGTAAAAAAATAACTGAAATGAAATGAGACATTGACTGTCTCCTTTGAATTGTGGTGTTACGGCTCAAACTCCAAACATAATAATGAACACAACACCAGGAGAGTTTAGTGCATGTAAGTTTATTTGAATATGAATAAGTGAATAAAAACAGATACCAAACACCTCAAACATCTGGATGCAGCAGAGAGACCCAGCCCACAAGTCAGCACAGGTGCCAGCCAATCAGATGATCAAAGGGAAACAAAAAAAAAACAGGATGTAACCGCGGGTCTGATGGAGTCTAACTGCTCCCTGAACTTGATTTGAATATCAGGATTTATGTTTATTCTACAATAATATAAACTGTCACAATATGAGAAAACACATTCATGTACATAATCTTAATCCCTAATAATGACACTAAAGTTTATAGTTAGTATGTTTGTGAGCTACTTTCATGTCAAAAGAATAACTAAAATAAAAATGTTATTAAAATGTTCAGAATAGTGTCTCAGTTTGTAGACCTCAGTGAAGCTTCCATTAAATCCAAATTTTCCACAGGTTTTATCTTCTTGCTTCTGTGTTACAAACTATTATCTGTTAAACTGAGAGAAAAGTCTGGTGTTGGTGGTAATAAGCAGAACTTCAGAGAGGGAACTTTATGCATGCAGGCTGGATGCTGCTTTTTCACATCAACCTCCAAAATTAATCAGGAATATAATGTGGAAATTAACTGTGATTCTCCATCAATCCACAAGATGGAGCTGCAACAGAAAGCAGAACAGAAGAAATGTCAATACGCAGAAACAGAACTAATCTGCAGAAGCACTCAGGGTTCAGAACTTCTGAATAAAAGTCCAGATGGAGGAGGAGTCTCTTGGTGTCTGCAGACTGTGTAGAAGGACAGAGCAGCAGCAGAGCAGTCCAGATCCACTGATGATACTCTGTCACATCCAGAGGAACACACAGGGATGATGGTGGACTTGACTTTGTGTGTGACAGTGGAGCTGATCTCAGAGCAGTTCAGACTGCAGCACTGTTGGGATTCCTCTGTCAGTCACTGCTGGATGAAGCTCTCCTCTCCACTCTACCTCCCAGTAACATGGCCCAGTCAGAGCCTCTCCACACACAAGCTGATGCTGCTGCTTCAACCTCTCTGGATCATCAGGACACAGCTGATCCTCTCTCAACACCACCACCTTTCTCATCCCTCACACTCTGACAGAGATCACTTCCAGCTGATGAGAGAAGAAGACAGAGAGCAGAAGTCATAAATCATGCCTCTATACATCTTGTGATGCTGTCAGCTGGAATCCAGCTTTATTTCCTGGAGACATGAACACAACAACAGTCGTCTTCACATCAACTCAAACACATGATCACTGCCTGTTCTCTCTCTCTCTGTCTGTCTTTCTGTCTAATCCTGAAGCCTGTCACCATTCTCCTCTCACAGCTTCACTGAGGAAAGCAGCCGGTGAGAAGGTTGGAGGTTTAGAGGAAATATTGGATCTCTGCTTTGATACTAACTGTGTTTAGTACAATACTGCTGAAACCAGCATGGACTGACTCCAACCCTCTACTGACCTCAGAGTCTCCAGTCTGTAGTGTGGACTCTCCACAAGCTCATACAGAGGCTTCACTCCTGAATCCTTCAGCTTGTTGTTTCTCAGGTTCAGCTCTCTCAGATGGGAGGGGTTGGACTTCAGAGCTGAGGCCAGAGAAGCACAGCTGATCTCTGACAAACTGCAGCGCTCCAATCTGAATAAAGAATAAATGATGGAGATAAAAATCCATTTCTAATCCAGTCAGATGTGTTCAGGTTTTAAATGTGGAGCTCAACATTACTATGTCCTAATCAATGAGCTTTTCCCTAAAATGAGTAGAGGGACTTTGTCATTGTGTTATTGTGGATCATCATAATGTCAGCCTTCTACAGACATCATCCAAATGTCAGCACAGCATTCATACACCTATTCATGTCAACACAGATCAATAACATGAAGCTGATCTCAGGTCAGTCTGGAATTAGAGGAGAGAAAATATAATGATCCTTTTCACAGCTGCATCTGGAAATAAACTTTGACCTCTGTGTTCTTCTGTCTATCTGAATTTGTGTGTTTTGAAGGATCAATATCATTTATCATAAATTATTTGTAAAAACACATTGAAATTAACAGAATCCAAAAAATATTTTACATATTTAACAAGTAAACCTCATTAAGTTAAAACAAGTATTAGTTGAGAAGATCTACTGTACATGAATATAACTATTTACCAACAATTATAAACATTATTTTTCCCTCAGTCTCGTACAAACGCAGACTGTTTCATTTCCTCATTGATTCAGTCCGTATCAGTGGACTCATCACAGCGCAATAGTTAGCAGAGGTTTACTGTGCATCAGAATCTAAATCCTGCTTGGATATCAGTTTGTTAGTCAGGACGATTTAAGGTTATTGCTTTAATGCTCGGTCACTTAGCGGCTTTTGCCCTCCCATTCAAATCACCCTCAGCTCAGAACAAAACCTCTTCATGTTCTTCTTTTAATACACTCAGAACACAGCTGTACGTTTGTTGGAGCAGTTCCTCTGAATGTTTATTCAGTGGACACGTAGGATCAATTTATATTCATCTATCACTCCTGGTGTGATCGGCTGGAATATAATTCCTATGATGTTGGAGAATATATGTTAATATTTCTGAGTGAGCAGGATGGCGGTGCAGCTGCTGACTGTAGTTAGAAAATAGTTTTCTTTAAATAGGCAGCAAACAGTCTGACCAGTACTTCACTGACTGTTTAAAGTCACTACACTATCTGAAGTAGCTGAAATTAAGAATGTTGTTGAGCCAAGATCCAAACAGAGCTCTAAAATAAAATCCTGCTGTTGGTTTATAAAGCACTGAATGGTTTATGGCCAAAATACATTTCTGATCTTTTGCTTCGTTATGAACCATCAGACCTCTCAGCTGGTCTGGGATCAGGCCTACTCTCTGTCCCCAGAGTGAAAACTAAACAAGGAGAAGCAGCTCTCGGTTTTTATGCTCCGTATATCTGGAACAAACTTCCAGAAAACTGCAGGTCTGCTGAAACTCTCAGTTCTTTTAAATCAAGACTGAAGACTTTTTCTTCAGTTAAATTAAACGTCAGTCTGTAGATTGATCATTTACACTGCACTGTGACTGTTACTGTTCTGTTTTATATGTTTTTTTAAAATTTCTATTTAACTTTATTTTATTAGTATTTCATTATTTTTTTATATTTCCCTGTGTTGCACATTGTTGAAATGATACAAATAAATTTGCTTTGCCCTACGTCCACAGGATTAAAATGGAGGCCCCGCCTTCTATTTACCTGTTGCCATGGTGAATCATAGAATCAAAGCTCCAATGAGGTTTTCATTCAACACACACCAGCTTCACTCAGAGAGAACAGACTCAGTTAATTGAACTGACTCTGATCAGCTGTTGTGGAGTTTTCCATCTCAGGGTTCATCAGCTCAGAGTTCAGGGTTAGGCTCAGTTTGTTAAACCTTCTTTCTGAAACAGGGCTCAGCACAAAGACTGGAAGTCATGCAGACCCACATATTTTGTAAATCAGAAAAAATGATGTGGAGGTATGACATAACTTCCTGTTTTGTGGCAACCTACAGGAAGTTCTTATTATATAACATGCACAGTTTTATATTATCTAAATTCTTTCACTCCTGAATCCTGCAGCTTGTTGTTTCTCAGGTCCAGCTCTCTCAGATGTGAGGGGTTGGACTTCAGAGCTGAGGCCAGAGAAGTAAGGCCAATATCTGAGAACCCAGAGTTCCTCAATCTGAATAAAAAAATAAATGATGTACTATTAGAAGACAATGCTTCTAAAGACTTGAAATTACTTCATGTTTAGACTTTATTGTCCCCAAGGGCAAATTCGTTTTCAAAGCATCGTATAATAGAGACAACAACAGCACACAGTAACCACAAACACTAGCCATGTTTCCATCCGTCATGCAAATTTTAAGTGTACTTTTCAAATGTCGCAAAAAAGAAACTACGAAACATGTGCGTTTCCATCAGCTGGTTTGGAGCGAATAAACCAGGCTACGGTAAAGTTATGTCAGTAGTTGATGTTACACATGCCGTCTAATAAACAAGATGAATGGGTTCCAGACCAGAAACAAAACCAGTTGCTTAAAACCTGATGGCAGTTCATCTTAGAAAAATGGAGGTCCTCAGAAATGTCTTTCAGGGGGGCAAGTTGCTACCACCCATGTCTCCACATATCTGAATATCCGGTGTTATGCTGAGTTTTGCATGCCTCCCGAGAATTGCATGCACCTCTAGATAATGCTTTTAAATGCAATAATATTCTTTGTGGGGTTCTTCAATGATCAAATGATGATAAATGATCCAGTTGTGGTGACAACTGGCAGGATGATGTTTAGCAACATCTTCTACAGCCATTCCATTAATATGGATGTGAGGGCAAAGGGGCAGAAGTGGTTGAGTTCTGTGGCCGGGGCTATTGGGTACAGGGATTATGATAGCAGTTTCCCAGAGGGTAGGTATTTTGGCAGTCTGGTAGGATTCACAGAAGACTGAGTGGAGAGTTAATGAGTTTCAGGGTGCAGGTCTGTAGCACCATTGCTGGAATGCTGCCAGGCTCAGGGGCCTTTGCTTAGTTACATCGGCATGGTGCCACACCTCCTCCGCTTCACGGTCTGGTAGGGGGAGAGCTATTAAGAAATATAAAATCAAAGCATCTTCAGTTTAAACTATTCAGCCAGTATAAGCATCATATAGCTGCATAAAGAAGTTAGAAAAAACAAATACTGAATATATTTGTTATCGTCTGATAGTTGAAATGGAGATGATTTATTTATTTATTGTATTATTTGATGGGGAATATAAGAGTTTAAGAAGTTAGTGTCATAATAGCCAAACATACATGAAAATTGTCTCGGGTTACGTAGGTAACCCTTGTTCCCTGAAAAAGGGGAACGAGACACTGCGTCGGTGACGACACTATGGAAATGCCTTTAGGTGTGGCAGGGCTGAATGCGAATGAAAACTACTCCAGTGAGTGAGTGGCTTAGTGAGAACGGTAGGATGTGACGGCGTAACCGCAGGCGTATATAAGCACGCCGGAAAATAGGTACATTAGCTCTTTACTATGAAGCAAGGCACTCCAGGTGGGGAGAGGTGCGGCGAACTGACGCAGTGTCTCGTTCCCCTTTCTCGGGGAACAAGGGTTACCTACGTAACCCGAGACGTTCCCCTTCGAGGGGAACTCGAACTGCGTCGGTGACGACACTATGGGAACGAGATACCCACTATGCAGCGCCGAAAATCCCGCCTGCCCTAGCGTGCAGGCAACCTGTGGGCACGACTAGAGAGAGAACGCTCGGGTGCCGGGTGCGGAGGGAAGGTCCAGACTATAAAAACAAATGAAGGTGTGAGGAGTGGCCCAGCCAGCTGCATCACAAACCTCCTGAAGAGATGCTCCAGAGAGGAGAGCCGTGGAGGCTGCCATGCCTCTCGTGGAGTGAGCCCTTACAGCCATAGGTGAAGGCAAGTTGCGCACCTGATAAGCCAGGGAGATAGTCTGAACAATCCAGTTGCTGAATGTATGTTTGGAAGCGGGGAACCCAGCCTTGGGGGACCCGAAACACACCAGCAACTGGTCTGCCTTCCTCCACCGAGAGGACCTCAGAGTGTACGCACTCAGTGCTCTGACAGGGCAGAGCAAATGAAGTCTCCTGTCCTCTGCCGTCACATGAGGTGGAGGATGAAATGCCTGCAGTACCACGGGCCCCATCACGTTGGACTGCACCTTGGGAATGTATCCCGGAAAAGGGTGCAGGATGGCCCTCCTATTCCCTGGGGCAAACTCCAGGCATTGAGGAGCAATCAATGGGCTCGAAGGGGGCCTCAGCCAATGCTTCAAGAACCACTGTCAGGTCCCAGGTGGGAACTCTGGGGCGAGTTGCAGGTCTCATCCTCCGAGTCCCACGGAGGAATCGTACGACTAGAGGAAGCCTCCCCAAAAGCCCATCCCAACAAAGGGTGTGGAAAGCTGATATATCTATATATATATATATATATATCTATCTATATATATATATATATATATATATATATATGGCTGCCACAGACACCTTGAGGGTGGATGGGGAAAGGCCTGCAGAGAAGCGGTCCTGCAAAAACTCCAGCACCTGAACCACCGGGCAGGTAACTGGGTCCAGCATGCGTTCTCTGCACCATGTGGAGAAAACATTCCATTTGATGCCGTACATCCTCCGTGTGGACGGGGCCCTGGAGCTAAGGAGTGTCTCGACAGCTCCTATCGTTAGGCCCGCCTCTAGGTAGTGCGCCCCCTCAAGGGCCAGACCCACAGCCACCACAGGGCGGGGCAAGGGTGAAGAACCTGGCCCCCTGCCCGGGACAGCAGGTCTCTCCTCAGAGGGACCTGCCATGGCGGACCTTCCAGGAGGGCCAGCAAGTCCGAGAACCACACCCGGGTTAGCCAGAACGGCGCTACTAGAAGTAGTTGGATACCGTCCTGACGGACCCTCTCCAGGATCCCCAGGAGCAAAGCGACTGGAGTAAGTGCGTACAGACGTAGCCTCGGCCACGAGTGTACCATGGTGTCAAGCCCTAGTGGGGCCGGGGGTGTCAGGGAAAACCATAGAGGACAGTGCGTAGTCTCTTGAGACGCAAACAGATCCACGTCTATGGGCCCGAACCTTTCGCACAATGACTCCACCACGTCGGGGTGGAGTCTCCATTCCACGGGCCTCAGCCCCTGTCTCGACAGCAAGTCTGCTCCCTGATTCTGAAGTCCCGGGATGAACATCGCTCTGAGAGAGAGTAGCCTCTGCCGGGACCACAGGAGGATCTGATGCTCCAGTCTGCAAAGAGGGCGCGAGCGCAGACCCCCCCGGTGATTCAGATAGGCCACCACTGCCGTATTGTCGGACCTGAAGTGGAACGTGGTGACCCTGGAGTTCGGGCAGGAACAAGGCCAGCATCTCGAGGCAATTGATGTGCCATGACGAATGATGCTCCTGCCAGACCCCCTGCGCCGAGCGGTCTCCCATGACCGCGCCCCACCCAGTGAGGAAAGCGTCTGTCGAAACGATTACACGGCGACAAGATGCCCCTAACTTGGGTGCTTGGGACAAGAACCAAGGCTTCTTCCACTCTGATAGGGCACGAAGACATCTGTGCGTAACCCGTATCAGATGGAACGGATTTCCCCTCGGGGAGATCCCCTTGGTCTTCAACCACCACTGCAGGGCCCTCATGTGCAGTAGACCAGAAGGTATCACGCTGGAAGCTGCTGCCATGAGGCCCAATATCCTCTGGAAGTGTTTCATTGTGGTGGCGTGGCCCAACTTCACTCTCTTCACCATGGTCAAAATGGACTCGATACGTGCTGGAGACAGATGTGCCTGCATCATTACTGAGTCCCATACCACCCCTACGAACACAGTTCTTTGGGTGGGCACCAACACACTTTTCTTCACGTTGAGCCTCAGCCCCAAGCGTTGAAGATGAGCGAGAACGACATCTCGATGTCGAATTGCCAACTCTCGAGACTGAGCCAGGATTAGACAGTCGTTGATGTAGTTGAGTGCTCGGATGCCCTGGAGCCTCAGAGGGGCCAGTGCTGCATCCATGCACCTGGTGAAAGTGCGAGGAGAGAGCGCTAGGCCAGAGGGAAGGACCCGATACTGGTATGCCATGCCCCCGAAGGCAAACCTCAGGGACTTCCTGTGGGATGGGCGAATGGGGACATGGAAGTGCAGCATCCCTGAGATCTATGGTGACAAACCAGTCCTTGGACGGATGTGACTCACGATGGCGGGGATGGTGAGCATCTTGAACCTGTATCTCCTCAGAGACCGGTTCAGAACCCGCAGATCTAGGATTGGGCGCAGGCCTCCGTCCTTGTTGGGGACGATGAAGTACCGGCTGTAGAAACCCGACTCACTGTCCGGCGGGGGAACGACCTCCACCGCCCCCTTTTCCAGCAGCGCGCGAACTTCCTGTCCCAGCACCGGGCGCTGTTCCGGGCGTACCTTGGTCTGGACCACCTGGGGGGACGGACCCGGAACTGCAGTCTGTACCCCTCAATGACGGTGCTTCTGGTCCTGGCGGTAGGTGCTGGTAGAAGGCTGAGAATCACTTACTGCTCCACCCGAGCGGGGGAAGTCCTGCTTGAAAGCCTCACCCTCACATGACGAAACCTGTCCACCACAGAGTTAACAGCGTTGCCGAACAGGCCAGTGGTGAAGATCGGTGCATCCAGTAGGAACCGACGGTCCTTGTCTCTGATGTCCGATAGGTTGAGCCAAAGGTGCTGCTCGGTGGCCACAAGAGCAGACATGGACCTCCCCACAGCTCGGGCTGTCTCCTTCATGGCCCTGAGCGACAGATTTGTGGCTCTGCGCAGCTCCATCATCTCCTCCTCAGTGGGGGCCCCTCTCTGAGCCATATCTTGAAGCAGGTCTGCCTGGTAGGCCTGCAAGACCGCCATGGTGTGCAGACTCGCGCCAGCCTGGTCTGCCGCTGGCGTCGGGCTTCTGAACAGCCTGTGGCCAATCCAGGCTGAGTTTAGCCACAGCCCGCGTCAACGCTTCCAGCAGCTCATCACAGTCGGTCGCGGCGCTCCTCTGATGACGGAAATCCTCCTCCTCCTCGAGGGCGGTTAGCACGTCTAGCTCCTCAGAGCCAGAGCGCACATGTAAGAAGCCGAAAACCGGGCTCTCGAACGGGAACGAGGAGAGTCGGAGTCAGCAGTTGAAGGCAGAGAAAGGGCATCAGCCGTCTTGAAATCCTCCAGCAGACCTTGCTGCAATCCCCATGACCGAAGCTGCCGATCTACCTCGGTGACCGCGGGGCCTGAGCCACGGGGAGAGCGTATCCTGCTGTCCTCTGAGAAGAGCGTCATGCGGGACCTCAGTACCCGCATGGGCAGGGCCTCGCAATGACCACAGTCATCTCCCTCGAGAGCTGCTGTGGCGTGTGGCAGGCCCAGACAAGCAACACACAGTTCGTGGGAGTCTCCTACCGTGAGAAACCGCGGGCAGGGAGGCACACATCTGCGGAACTGGTTCGACTCAGAGGACATACTGCAACTTCCAGGTGGGTACTTCTTACTAGCCAGGATGCGGGAGCTTTCACTAACAACATTAGCCAACGTGCCTGCTGAACAGAAAAAAGCTAATGTACCTATGTGCCGGCGTGCTTATATACGCCTACGGTTACGCCGTCACATGCTACCGTTCTCACTAAGCCAATAGGATTGGAGTAGTTTTCATTCGCATTCAGCCCTGCCACGCCTAAAGGCGTTCCCATAGTGTCGTCACCGACGCAGGTCGAGTTCCCCTCGAAGGGGGGACTGAGGGAACCCAAATGCAGGACACCAGACAGAACTCACTGAATTCCTTGGTCTTTATTAATAATCCAGCAAAGGTGGGAAACAGGTTTACATGGTGATGATGCAGATTAAAAAAACAAACGAAGAGTCCAAACAAATCCAGAGGAGAGGAGGCAAGCAAACCAATAATAGGGAATAGTTATAATAGGGAAAACACATAAACCAGACACACAGGAAACACCAAGGAGAAGGCTTAACAAGTGACCAAGACCAAGTGACAATGGAAAAACTCCTATACAAGAGGGAGGTTACTAACAAGATACATATGGAAACAATAAGGGGGAGCAAATATCAAACAAGCAGGAAAACCAGAGACAGGAAGTGAAGTGAAGTGAACAGAAACGAGAGGAGAGGAAAAGTAAAACAGGAAGTAGAATCAATAATTACAAGGAAAAACAATCTAAAAGACAAAGCGGGATGACATAATGACAGGAAGTAAACAAGGACACATGAGAAAATCATCACACATGGAACCAAAATCACCGGCACCACTGAAATCCAACTGTCAGAACTAAACATTGACGCAGTAAAAAGGAAGCTTCATCACTCCTTTCAGCTACACCCACCAGGCCGCTGCTCCAGAGAATCTCTGGCCAAAAAGGGAATAAAAACTCTTTCATTCCCACTGCAGGATTCATTTTAAACAAGGACAAATACACAGACTCATGGTTTAATGCAGCATTGAACACCTGCCCTTATTTATCATGGAATTGTTTGTTTTAATATAATTTTATGTCTTTCATGGGTGGATCATTATGTAACAGACAATAAAGTTTTTTGAACTAAATTGAAGACTGGTTCAATTACAAAACCCACAGAAGAAGAAAACAGAATTCAAGAATTAAGATCCTCTGTGTGGCTCAGTATAATATCAGCCTTATGTCTGCACTTCAGTGTCACCACAACTTTCACATCATATTAATCTCAGCACAGGAGGAAAAATGGTGTCTGACCTTAGAATCTCCAGTCTGCAGTGTGGATCCTCCAGAACATCAGACAGCAGCTTCACTCTTGAATCCTGCAGCTTGCTGTTACTCAGATCCAGCTCTCTCAGATGGGAGGAGTTGGACTTGAGAGCTGAGACCAGAGAAACACAGCTGCTCTCTGACAAACTGCAGTTCCAAAATCTGAATAAAGAATGAATGATGGAGATAAAAATCAATTTCTAATCCAATCAGATTTGTTTTAAATGTGGAGCTCAACATTACTATGTCCTAATCAATGAGCTTTTCCCTAAAATGAGTAGAGGGACTTTGTCATTGTGTCTCTACTGTTTCTTCTAATTCATATTAACCATGTGACATTTTATGAAAAATACTAAGACTGATGTTTGCGATAGAATTACACAATGGTCAATATGAAATAAATATTTATAAAAAATATAATAATTTAAGTTAATACAGAGCTCTTTAACTCCTGTCCCAGCACTTGTAATGCTCATTTCAAAGCACAGATTTAGCCTCTCCTCATCACCACTGTCAGACACGATCCTTCAAACAGCTAAATTAGGATTTCAACATTAGGATTTGTAAAATGTTACAACCATCCCCAGTCTACCTGCTGGGAGCCACGCTCTCGGTGTTGGACAACTAATTAAACATATCAGATCTACAATAGTAACAGAGAGTCAGTGATCTTTCCTCAGAGTCTCCAGTTGACAATCTGGACTCTTCAGAACATCAGACAGCAGCTTCACTCCTGAATCCGGCAGGCTGCTGTTACTCAGATCCAGCTCTTTCAGATGGGAGGGGTTGGACTTCAGAGCTGAGACCAGAGAAACACAGCTGCTCTCTGACATACCGCAGTTCCCAAATCTGAATAAAGAATAAATGGAGATAAAAATCCATTTCTAATCCAATCAGATGTGTTCAGGTTTTAAATGTGGAGCTCAACATTACTATGTCCTAATCAATGAGCTTTTCCCTAAAATGAGTAGAGGGACTTTGTTATTGTGTCTCTACTGTTTCTTCTAAATTATATTAACCATGTGACACTTTATGAAAAATATTAAGACAGATGTTTGCTATAGAATTAAACAATGGCCAATATGAAATAAATATTTATTAATAGTATAATAATTAAAGTGAATACAAAACCTTACAGAGCTCTTTAACTCCTGTCCCAGCACTTGTAATGCTCATTTCAAAGTACAGATTTAGCCTCTCCTCATCACCACTGTCAGACATGATCCTTCAAATAGCTGCATTAGGATGTTAAAAATGTTACAACCATCCCCAGTCTACCTGCTGGGAGCCACGCTCTCGGTGTTGGACAACTAATTAAACATATCAAATCTACAATAGTAACAGAGAGTCAGTGATCGTACCTCAGAGTCTCCAGTTGACAGTCTGGACTCTTCAGAACATCAGACAGCAGCTTCACTCCTGAATTATGCAGCTTGTTGTTACTCAGATCCAGCTCTCTCAGATGGGAGGGGTTGGACTTCAGAGCTGAGACCAGAGAAGTACAGCTGCTCTCTGACAACCTGCAGCCACTCAATCTGAATAAAGAATAAATGATGGAGATAAAAATCCATTTCTAATCCAATCAGATGTGTTCAGGTTTTAAATGTGGAGCTAAACATTACTATGTCCTAATCAATGAGCTTTTCCCTAAAATGAGTAGAGGGACTTTGTCATTGTGTCTCTACTGTTTCTTCTAATTCATTTAAAAACATGTGACATTTTATGAAAAATACTAAGACAGATGTTTGCTATAGAATTACACAATGGCCAATATGAAATAAATACTTATAAAAAATATAATAATTTAAGTGAATACAGAGCTCTTTAACTCCTGTCCCAGCACTTGTGATGCTCATTTCAAAGCACAGATTTAGCCTCCCCTCATCACCACTGTCAGACACGATCCTTCAAACAGCTGCATTTGGAAATAAGCTTCACCCTCTCTGTCTCTGTGCTGCTGGATGGGAGTTGTAGAGTGTGTTTGTGAGAGAGATGGAATTTGTCTATTGTTACGTTCGGTTGGTGACAGTTTAATGTGTTATGGACAGTTTCCTTTCTTGTACATACTGGGGGGCTTCCCTCCCTGGGCTCCACCCACCTGGTCTGAATCTGCGTCCTCCCCTGTTTTCGATTATCCGGCCCTCCTCTATGTCCCGGGGTTCAGCTGACAATCGTCTGCTTGTCTGTCTGATTGCAAAAGCTGATAAGCTTCGTCTCCTGGAAATGCCATGGGCGGCTGTGGTTTAACCTGAACAGCCCGCCTGTGTGTCTATCTGTATTTTTTTAATGTATCTGTTATAGTCAGCCTTAAGGTTAGCTTTGGTTGTGTGTGTTTAGTAGGTTAACTCATTTGAGGCATTAGTTTAGTGATTTAGTGGGAGCTGGGCTCTAGGTTTAGGTTAATCACTGCAGTTTCACACATGCTTTACTCCTGGACCACACCTTTTTTTTGTCTGTTTACTGAAACACTAGTTTATGGGTGGCTGTCCCTGTGTATTTAGTTTGACAGGTAAGTTTTGCACAGTAAGGTAAGAGGGTTGTTGATTTTGTTCTTATCAGTTGTTGCAGCTAGTAAGATGATGGGGTTAGTCGGCCACAAAGGTGTCTTTGTTCATTTGTTTGTTGATTTGCCGCCACCTGCTGCCCTTCCCTTTGTTCGATACATCACCTTGCCTCCCCGTTTAATTTTAATTGTACTGCTGAAGTAACTTTATCCCGGTTTGTCACGTGACAAAAAAAGGTAATTCCCTACCTGTTTCCATCGATGATATGTTGCTTCCTTCATCCCTAGACACCTACTGGTTGTAACAGTATAAATGTAGAATTTCCTGTACTGTGTTTTGAAGGTTAGGGATAAAAAGACAGTGTTCCTGAAAATAATGTGTTATATATGGATGTCTCACGTAGGAAAGTTATAAATATTGATTTAATATATCAATAGCAGCACATTGAAAAATAAAATCTACAGTTTCTATATAGACAGGAATCCAGTTGGAGTTCAGACTGACTAACTTTAAAAAAGAGCTTCTGTGATTTGGGCTCAGACAAACCTAGAAAACAAAAGAACTGAAGGAAACTAGACAAGAGCAAAATATATGAACTGACCTGAACTTCTCCAGTCTGCAGCGTGGACTCTCCAGAAAACCACAAAGCAGCTTCACTCCTGAATCCTGCAGCTTGTTGTCACTCAGGTCCAGCTCTCTCAGATGGGAGGGGTTGGACACAATGCCGCCCTCCAATCTGAATAAAGAAGAAATGATGGAGATAAAAATCAATTTCTAATCCAATCAGTGGATGTGTTCAGGTTTTAAATGTGGAGCTCAACATTACATTACCCCAGAACATTCAATCTTGAATACTGCAGGTCGTTGTTACTCAGGTCCAGCTCTCTCAGATGGGAGGGGTTGGACTTCAGAGCTGAGGCCAGAGAATCACAGCTGATCTCTGACAACCAGCAGTCCCTCAATCTGAATAAAGAAATTATGTACAGTTAGCAGACAATGTTCCTGCTTGAAAATATTCAGTGTTTAGACTTTATTGTCCCCCCGGGGAAATTCAGACAACAGCACAAAGTAATGACAAACAATGACAGACAACAGAAGACTCTCAGGCCAGTTCATCAAGACCTTTTATTTAAGATGGCTACAGCTGAGAGAATCGGGCTTTTCCCAAAGTTGTGGGGACAACTGGCAGGATGAAGCAACAGCTTCTACAGACATTTCATTAATATGGATGTGAGGGGAACGGGGCAGAAGTTGCTGAGTTCTGTAGCGGGGTTTCTTAGAGTACGGGGAATGTGGTAGCAGTTTTCCACAGGGTAGGTATTTTGGCAGTCTGGTAGAGAAGAGTGAGTGAAGAATTGATTCTTCAGTTTAAACTATTCAGCCAGTATAAGCATCATATAGCTACATAAAGAGGTTGGAATTACGAGGTAATTACGGTTATAATAATCACGGTTATTATGCATTAAATAATCTAACAACAGTAAGTAACTAGTAAGTAACTTACTAGAAGTTACATAAGTTAATTTTTAATTACATTAACGATTATACGTCTATAATATTTCAGTATTATTAATATGAGACAAATATTAATTTTATTTATCCCCAAGGGGAAAGTGTTATTAAGTCATCAACTGGCCTCCATATGTTTGAGTGAAAATGTAACAGGGTTCGGGTTACGTGGGAGCTCAGCTCCCATGAGGAGGTCTGAGCTCCCATGGTAGCAGTAAAATCACGCGTCTGTTGGGGTCACTAATTCTTTTATCAACAACCATTATTTTGAATCACAAATAATGTTTTTATTGCACTGTACTAGTGTCTTCTGTGTTTTTGATCACTCCAATCTACTGTCCACCTAAGTGTGGAATAAATATAGTCCCATATGTATTGTAGCTGTGTGAAACAGTTTTGTACTCGTGAAAATGTTTTGTACCAGTGTGGAAAATGTTTGAATGTGTACAAGAGTATCAGAAAAACCCAAAGTTTACAGGTATGGATCGATTCTACTGGTACAAAACAAATCTACAGTTAAAAGTACGTTGTCCCACATTTGATACGTTCTTCTGAATAGCCAATGGGAATGCTGGATATCTCAATTCTCCATCCAATCACAGATCCAGGTGGGTGGGCCTTTCTTGCAGACAACTTTTACTAGTGACCAAACCGGCAGCTAGCAGCATCACATCAGATAAAGATATAGCATCATGTTGGCATTGAACACACGTTATTTTACTCATGAGCACTGGTGAAAAACGTCTTGTATGCAGTTTTTGTAACATTTGTAGGCTATTTGTTAAAAAATGTGCTGTTTTTATATATTATATTTCCCCAAAATAACAAGTTATGTCTGTCATGAGAAAAAGGGCAAGTTTAGACCACTTGTGCTTGTAACCCCTTCAACTTCAAACTGTGTACAAATCGATCTTGTGCTTTTGAGATGCTTGCAGAGTGAAATCCTTCTCTTGCTCTCATTCTCTCTCTCTCACACACACAGAGGCATCTCAGCTAGAATGATCTTGGCAGTGATTTTACATTAAAGGGGTAATAAAAGGGGTGATGTTCTGTTTTTTGTACCTGCATGAAGCCCCAGTCTAATGGAAAAGAATCTCTGGTCGAGAAAAATAATCATCCATTTTAATACGTAAGATGGACAATAAATGTTTTTTTCCATCACTAGGCCATAGGGTCCATCTCCATTGTGTTATTTTATTCAGCGATAGTGACTTAACAGACAGAAAATAGAGTTACTTTAAAGAAGAACTTAACACATGGACATTTGGCTGGTATAGGTAATATTTTTACAATGGTTCTAAAAATACCTACTCAATCAAAAAGCTACTGAACCTCTGTACTGAAAGACCATAGTGTGGAGGTTTTTAGAAACGGGAATGGTGAATTGTTTTTACATGTCATGACCATTGACCAAGGCGCAGACATTCAAACTCTGACAGAATGAAAATTTAGGGTGTTTGTAAAAATATAATTGATATTTTTCAGTGTTTTCAAAATCTGCTTTATTTGCATTGTGTACACATATGAGGAATTTGACGCTGGATTGTACATTGCTGACAATGTGCTTACGTACTGTATACAATAATACTATAATAAAATTAATAAAATCAAACAGGCTGTAGAATAGAGAACACTAAATATTAGTGGTGGGCATAGATAAATTTTTTTTAATCTAGATTAAAAGCCAGCCATTAAAATGGCTCATTTGAATTCTGCCGAAGGCATTTAAAATATGTGTGCGGAACGGGTTTCAAGCCAGGTGGCGCATTAGACCAGGGGCTCATCTCCTGTTTCCAAAATGCATCCAAACTGCTTGAGAAAGCTGTTCTACTATGATAATTGGTGATGAAAATAAATCATGTTCAATAAGATGTACTTGTGTGTAGCGTGTGATGTGCTTTGCGTTTAGGTGGTAGGCTACTTGAGACTGGAAGAACTCCTACAGTAAACTAATTCCGCATTGCACAAGGTGCAAACCAGGTGTTGTGCCGGGTTTTGCCTGCTTGCTTGCGTAGTATAGACCCAGCTCCCAACCCAACTTTGAGAATAGATTAACGGCGATATTTTTTTTGTCGACCGATAAGAGTCTCACGTTAATGCAGCACGTTAACGCCGATAACGGCCCACCACTACTAAATATACACACTACAGAACATTATAGACAGATTGACCAATAGTGCAGAGTGCAAAGGATGCGGTTAATGCAATTTCTTGTTTATTCTCAGACTGTTATGCCTCCATGGGGAAATGAATTCAGTGTGGCGATGGAAACCTGAAAGATTGGGGAACTCCTGCAGTAAGGTGATCCTTACATTGTGAAGTGTAGAATTGGGGGAGTTCATCTCCACCTAGAAAACAGCTGGGTCATTATCACTTTTACTGTGAGACAGATAAGATTATGGAAATGCCTTAACTGGTCCGTGTTGCCTTGATTTATACTCCTGCGTCAAGCCGTAGGCAACGCACGTAGCCATGCACTCGGATCAAAATGTGGTAGGCACAGTGTTGGGCAGTAGTGTCGCTACAAGTAGCGCCGTTACTAGTTTAACTACATTTCTCAGTAGCTTGGTGGTAGCGTCGCTGTTTTCTGAATCAAATAGCTTTTCAGTAACGAAGCTCTTTTATTGACCGAGTAGCGCGGTAGCTTCCACACACGCTACATTCCCCAAGCATTTCTGATAGATCAGTAAGTGACACCACCGTCACACACGGACCTGTATGTGCAGCCGGCAGAAGCGCTTCCCTGTGATGGTGACATCACGTACCGATCCTTGGGTTGGTGTTTGTGACTTTGCTGCAGGGGAATAAAGACACGTGCGACAGAGTGTCTCTCTCTCTCTCTCTCTCTGCAATGAAGGTTGTTTAGGTTGGAATGCTTGCCAGAGCACAAATTCACATATGAACTATAAAAAATCTATTAATTAGTAATTAATAATTAATTAATTAAATTTATTAATAATTTGATAATTAAGTAACACTGGGTAGGCAATGATATTGCAAGTCCTGGTGGATATTTTACAGGCACAGAGCAGCTAAAGCGCTGAATACAGGGTGCAGATGTTAGTTTCGTTGGTTGATAGGCTGCATCATAAACAAGGCCACAAACGCTGTGATAACGGTTTGTAGAACTTTTTTTCGTATCACCTCCGTCGAGGTTCCAAGCAAGCTGAGGGAAACTAAAATGTAACGTGAAAACACGACAGACTGCTGATTGGTCAGAGAGAATATTCACTATTCACTGCATCATCATTGCACCAGACAGAGGCAGCAACAGGAAGTTTATTTTACAGTTTTCATCACTAAATCAACTTCTGAGAAGTTTAGAGGTGAGAAATCAGCTGTGTAGATTTCCAATCTTGATAGTTTTACGAGAAGTGACGGTGGAACGAAAGTGTGATGAATATTTTCGGAGTTGGCGGCGGGGGAAGCCTGTGAGGCCGGCCAGCCGCCCGCTCACAGAGCCCTCTGCTCCCGCCGTCACACAGACGCTGCAGAGGAAAACACAGCTGGAAGGTTTTCATACCGCTTATCTGTCTTTACATTCTGAGGAAGGTTCAAACGTTTTAACCGTAGACTGTAGGGATGAGCGAGTACAGTATTATCTGTATCTGTTAAACATATGAATTATCTGTATCCGTACTCAGGAAGTGGGCGGGATTTAACCCGGAAGTGGGTCGGGTTGTCTTGAAATGGGCGGGGCTTTAACAGTATGTTATTTTAAGCATGCAATTTATATGGGTTGATCAGAAATATTTATTGCTGATTAGAAAACTATTTACATGACAGCATCAGCATTGAGCTTCAGATCAATGGTTTTGATCACAATAACAAACAAACTATATACAGAACAAGTTTTACAAAAATGAATACAAAACATGCAATTATGAAGTAAAATGTAATGAACAAGAGTTTTCATACTCAACATAACTTTCTTGTTTTAACTTTTAATTTCATGAACGGCTAACCTGCTCCGAGCTGGTTATGTTCCAGAAAAGAGATTAACTCTGTGAAAACGCTGCCTACTGACCAATCAGCTCACGTACTGTATACAATAATACTATAATAAAATTAATAAAATCAAACAGGCTGTAGAATAGAGAACACTAAATATTAGTGGTGGGCATAGATAATTTTTTTTTAATCTAGATTAAAAGCCAGCCATTAAAATGGCTCATTTGAATTCTGCCGAAGGCATTTAAAATATGTGTGCGAACGGGTTTCAAGCCAGGTGGCGCATTAGACCAGGGGCTCATCTCCTGTTTCCAAAATGCATCACAAACTGCTTGAGAAAGCTGTTCTACTATGATAATTTCATGAACGGCTCTCTGGAAGATGACATCACCATCTGTAGGAAATCCCACAGACTGTTTTAGCCAATAGGCTGCTTTCTGTTTGCAGCGGTGATGTGGAGAAACTCTTGACTATGGCGATCCTACAGAGGCTGATTCAAAGCCTCAGGCTAATGTTGCCTACAGGTTTTTACAGTACAGCAGGATCAGCCTACTTACTGCCTTTAAATGTCTTTAAGATTTTTTATTTGCTCCCAGTCCGTTTCACACAGCCTGACGCAGCCGTTAAATAAATGGATTTTATTTTTCTTATGTGAGGCTGAATATGATGAACAGTTTGGTATTGAAATACTAAATTTTAATATGAACGTAGTCTGTTTATTTAGGTTAGTATAGCTTTCTAAGGCGACTACAGAGACTGTAGTCATGTTCCGTCCCCCCTTTTGCGATGTGGGTGCAAAAGGTGGGACGGTGAGTTTTCAGCAGCCTAAATGTTCACATTCAGTCTTTCAAACATTATTTGAGCTCATTTTATGGCATGAAGGGATTTTTCCGTTTCACTGCTTTATGAAGTTAATTTAGAAAAATGTTTGGACACTTTGAGTGTGTTAAATAAATTAATCTCATTTTTGAAGTGTTGACAAGTTTTTTTAAAGTGAGGGAGAACGGCCGAGTCTTTTAATGTGAAACGCCGACACACAGCTGAGCTGAAAGCTGATATTTTTTTATCAACACATTATTATAGACTACGCTTGTTCATTTAGACATTCACACTGTCTGTGATTTTCTGTCTCCCTGCATGTGTCAGTTTCAGCCGTGCTGCTGTCGTATTTCTGTAGTGTTACAGTTTAATCCTGGATCGTAAAATATGACGCTCTGCTGACAGTGGACCTGTTCATGTCTGTTTGGTCACATGCTGCTAACTCCGCCTCTTTGAGTGAGTGAGTAAGAGAGAGGGTGGGGGGGTTTGTGTGTGTGTGTGTGTGTGTGTGTAGCTTAATTTGTAATATTATTTTAAATAATTTATTTATACCACAACTACCTTTATTTTTTTAAGTACAGCAAGAAAGTGTCAGACACTCAGTGCGTGAAGTAAAAACAAAACTGGTTAGAGCAGCTGACAGTTGAAGAAAAATCTCTGATGACCGGCAGAGAGAGAGAGAGAGTGTGCGCACAGTCAGCTACGCAATGACGATTTTTATTCAATCCGAGTACAGATATTGACTCATATTACTCGTATAATACTCGTACTCGGCAAAAATGCTTTAGCCGTACCGGATACTAGTGAATATCTTGTGCTGATCATCATTTTTTGTTATATTACTGTATAGTTCACTTAAGTGATTAATCCAAGTATTTCCATCTTGGATCGTCAATTCATCCTGCTGGGTTTTGTTTAGGTTGTTCCATTTCTCTCAGAACTGGTTGGACTCTAAGGATTCCTCAGTTTCACAGAGCTGCTTCTTGCTGTGTTGTTCTTTCTTAGTTTTTAGGGTGAACTTGTATTGTTTCAGAGTGGCCTCATCTCATATTGACAGCGTATGCTGTGGTTATCTGGGTCCCTATGCTTTTCATTTGATCATTTCCGAAGTTTTCCTTTAGTTTTCGCATTCAGTGTCAAACCATTTGTTATTGTTCATTTGTTGAGGTTTTGGTTTGGAGGCTTTCAAATTAGACAATGAAGCCAGATGATGAAATATTGAATTGATTTCGTCCACAGCAGAATTATTCTGGGGAAATGTTTCAGTTAGAAATAAATGAGCTAAATCGTGGATGTTTTGATTTTCCAGTGCCTTTTGGTACGCCCCCATGCTGTCTGGGGTCCATCTGTATGAGTATGTGCTGTTAAACAGGTCACAGGCACTAAGGGCTCCAGACTTAGACTGAGCCCTTTTCAGATAGATAGTGATTTTGCTGTGGTCTGAGAGGGGTGTGAGGGGCAGGACTGGGACAAAAAAACGGCCCTGGCATTTTTGGCTGAGGCGGCCCACCAAAATCAGCGAGAGTCCTCTCACCAATACACCATCGTTCCATTCAGAGGATCAGAGGTGTGATGAAACACTGAGACGTGACATTGCACAAGATTGATGTCCATGACTACAAGACAAGAATAGATTTTAATAGAAAAATATTTATAGATGAAGTATTCAAAAGAGTGGTCTGGGGGTCCTCCCCCCGTACATTTCTAGCATTAAACACTTATTTTCCTGCGTTCTAGACATAGGCGGAGCAGGAGGAGGCTAATTGGGCTTAAGCCCCGAATGTTTTGTCAGAAGCCCCGAAACCTTTTGTTTCATTTCCCCTCCGTCTTTCTGACTGGAGCGGCAAGATAGCGGAGCAAAAGCTCTTCTACCGTGGCAGCGGTGATGTATCTTTTAGCCCGTTTGCCGACTGCTAATAAACACTAAAGAAGAAGAAAAATATAATTCTTCATCTCTGTCGTCGTGATAGGGGGCTGTTGTCTGTGTTGTTTCACTGGCGCCCCTTCAGTGAGCGAGTGTGCTACCAGCTGATGTTTTTTACACGGAGAGGTAAACCTGACCGGCCGTTCACAGAGAGAAGCAGCGTCAGAGAGTGAACCACGGCGTGTTTCAGGTTTTTCACTCCGTTTGTGAGTTGTATTTCTGGCTAGTTAGATGTTATTAGGTGATATTATCTCGCTACCACCCCCCCTCACCCCCCACCCCCCCGCCGTCCCAGCGTGACGTCCCATAAGCGGCACTACCCTCACTAGTATGCATGTACATGTAATAGAGAGCATTCTGAAGGACTGCTTAGGCTGTGTGTTATCAACAACGCAAAGACTTTAACAGCCAATGAAAGTTACAGGTAAGAAAGGGCATCACTTTGAGTTCAAACGTGGTGGGGACATTTTAGGGCTCAGATTAGAGTTGTGACAAAACACTTAGCATATTAGGTGGGACAATCCAGATTATTGGGGTCACAAGATCAAGACTAGAAGATTTTGTGCATTAAACACTTAATTTCCTGCATTCTGGAGACATTTTCTGCACCAATGTTTTGGTGAAAATGTCTCATGTTTAGTGTTAATCACCATCTAACTCAGCTACATTTAGATGTTATATGAATCTGAGTTTATCATCTGGCAATTTTCAGTGCACATTTCACAGAGCAAGTTGCAACTGTTATTAACAATAATGGAAAGCTGAGGCTTTTCAGTAGCAGTAATAACAATCAACACAGGCCTATGTGCTGTTCTATCACCAAAACTCATTCATCACAGAATATTAGGAATGAGGACACCAAAAGGGGTCCACATCCTCTCAAGCTCACTTATCTTCCAAAAACCATTGTCAAACGTAGGTTATGTACTTTATCAGCTTAAATGCACACACACACACACACAATAACCCGCATTCACTGATCCATTAACGTTAGTTAACTATTTCTAGATTCAACAGACCAATAATACTGTTACAGTTCGGTTACTGATAGCGTTAATGATAACACAGGCCTATAAGCTATTTTCAGTCACCAGGTAATGTTACAATAACATCAGCCTCATCTGGCTCGTTTTCTGTGTTTCAGTAACTTTAACGTTCCTGTCATGGTGTCACATGGTGAGCGGCAGCAGCTTCTGCAGGCTGACGAAAACACTAAAAGAGTTTAGTTTGCGTTTGGTCCTTTTTATATACCTACAGTCTATGGTTTGGTCGCGTTTAACATCTCTTTCAGTGATTCTCATTAATTTCAAACGTGCGCCGAGTGACCGCCACACAGCTGTGTTGTTGTTTGGTAGCTGACGTCAGACCCCGGTCACAAGCCACGGGAGCCGCAAACGTCAGTTTAGTGCTTCGCAACACATACGGGGGGAATTTATGAATGAACGTGTGAAAGTTCTGCCACAAAACGATGTTGTTACGTATCATCTCACTATTTTAAGTGGGTATACGGAAATCTTTGACTATTCCTAGTGGGTATACGGCGTATACCTGCGTATCACGTAGACTACACCACTGGTTATCTCACAGCGCTTTTCATAAAGAGCAGGTCTAGACCGTACTCTGAAGTTATTTACAGAAGCCCAACAATTCCCACCAAGAGCAGCACTAGGCGACACAGGCAAGGAAAAACTTCCTTTTAAGAGGCAGAAACCTCGAGCAGAACCATGGCTCAGGGTGGGGGGCCATCTGCCTCGACCGGTTGGGGTGAGGGAGAGAGAGAGAGGGAGAGAGAGGGCAAGAGAGAGAGCAAGAGAGAGAGAGAGAGAGAGAGAGAGCAGAGGGAGGCAGCCTACACAGTATACACACAGAGGTACAGACAGTAAAGGTGATGGTGCTATAGACTGAAAAAAATGGTACAGATATTTATAGTAATGTTAATGATAATAATAACAGTAATAATAGCAATAGGACTAGTAACAGCAGTTGCAACTGTAGGCGTCGAGCAGAAACACTGGGAATCAAAACTCTAGTATCCCAAAGTTTATTAGGATTTCAGAATAAATTATTATACAGAAATGTCAACCTGAGAAGAGCTCTGATAGCTAATTAACTCAAAACACCTGCAAAAGTTTCCATATCTTAATCTCTGTCTGGTTCTTCTACTCACAATTAACTTTTCCACCATGTAATTCTAATTCGTTTTCAGATTTGAGATGCTCCTGTATTAACGTAACAAAAGCAATAATAGGCTAATTTAATGAATATCACTGTCCAATCAAATCACATGTCTGAATCTCACAATACCGAACACTTTTTGACTTTTATTGCACACAAGACTAAAATTATTAGTATCAGTGAGTTACGGTGGCATTTCAGCCTCAGTCTAAAAGTGCTGCTATAAGTTTTACAAGTCACCAGATGCAACTGCGTTTGCTTAGCTTGAAGCCCCAAAGCTTCATAATGCTTCATCTGCTCATCACTACTCGCTAGCTAATGTCAGCTGATTTGACTAATTTGTCCCACAGATGAGGCAGCAAAGGAAAAGGAAGGACAGGCGTCACAGCAGGGACAGCAGCTGGATTAACTTCAAATTGGTGATTGAGGGACTCCAGAAGAAATTAAATGTGAAAGCAGGTGAAATGGAAAAGGGACAAGAGATGAAAATGTGTTTAGAAGAAAGGAGTGAATAGAAGATGAGTAAAGGGAGCACAGCTGCTATAATAATAAGATAAGAATAAGATATGAATTTAAAATTATTGCATCTTTGATGATGATATGATAAGTTTATGTGGTGAGAGAACAACGGTGGTGACCATGAAGGAGCTGAAATTCGTAAAGTAAATTAGGGATGTAAACTAATCCTTTTAATGTAATGGACAGATGTTGAAAACTGTGACATCAGATAAGTTACAGTTTGACTCTTTTTAGTTGCCAGGAGTGAAAATGAGTGATCCTCAACATTTGTTGTGTTTTAGATTAACTACAGCTGGAGAACTATTAAATAAAAAATAGAAAACAGGACGATAATTTTCCAAAGCACGATTCATTTTTTTCCCCAGATAGTGTTTAGATTTTTAGGCATTCTATCATCAAACAGCTTGAAAAATAGTGCATTTAGCCGGCTTAATGGGGAAAAAAATCTCCCGGGGGTGGATCCCCCCAGACCCCCCTGAGCTAAGTCCCGAATGTTTACGACTGGCTCCGCCTCTGATCCTAGACACATTTTCGGCACCAATTTGGTGGAAACAAACAGACATATGCACACTTTTGTGCATTTGTGTAGACATCTATTCATTATTACAGTCGTTAAAAAACAGACCAGTAGGGCTTTATTACGTCACATTCAGCAGGAAGTTAGCTAGCGTGAGCTAACTAACATCACATTAGGAACAATCTACGGCCTACAGTTTATGGGATTTATTTTAGGTTTTGGAAAGAGAATAAATCGTACTTCTCCTCTCAGCCTCTCTGGGTAGCTGCTGGAACTTGTGACCCAGGAACAGGGTTTGACCAGATCTTGGAAAAATACAGCAGAAGAAAGCTGGAAAACCAGTCCTACTGCGTTAGAGTGAATGAAGCGCAGCCATGAATGTGTCAGACTTCAGTTAGAGTGAGTCCTGTGTGTATTCGGGGGTGGCTTAGAAAAGGGTCAACTCAGGGGCTGCATCCTCCGAAGACTGAATATGTCTCAGTCTGTGTGACTAAGCTGTCCTATTTCGAAAGGCTCCTTCAAATGCGGCCCAGAAATGCAGCCTTCTTTTCCTCCGTTTGGAGGATCCAATGGCTGCATCCTTTGCAGCCCCATGTATCCCAAGATTTAGTGCAGGCCGGTTGATTGTTCCAGCCTAAATAATGGCGTCGGCTGTGGAGGTGAGCCCCCCAAATTTTACCTATAAATGTAAGTATTGGATTTCAACTCACTCCAAAAGCCACCCGAGCAAATGTAAAAAGAACAAGAGGCATAAAAGGGCAATAGGCCGTTTAAAGAATAAGATTGTGGAATAAGTTAACGTTAGTTGAATGATTAACGTTCCAGATGTGCTAACGTTAACGTTAAGCAAATCAGCTGGGCAAGTTACAACCTCAAAAAAAAAAAAAAACCTTTAACGTCTTCACTTAAAATTGAAGGGGTTCACAGTCAGACGTTTTACAGAGATTGTGGCGATATTAGACATTACTTATACTTTATATTATGCACATAAAAATACCACCTAACGTTAGACAACCTAGGCATATTTTGGTTGTAACGAGTGGTTATTTGAGTTGCTGTTGCCTTTCTGTCATCTCTGCCCTTCTCCTCTGACCTCTGACATCAACAAACCATTTTCACCCACATAGTTGCCGCTCACTGGACATTTTCTGTTTTTTGGACCATTCAGTCTATCTGGCAGCAACAAACATGCCACAATCAAAGTCACTTAAACTGCATTTCTTCCCCATTCTGAGGCTCAGTTTGAACTTCAGCAAGTTGTCTTCACCACGTCTACGTGCCTAAATGCACTGAGTTGCAGCCATGTCATTGGCTGATTACATTACATTTACATTTATTCATGTAGCTGACACTTTTATCCAATGTCAGATGTGTCACAGTGGGGAGTTGAACCTGGCTCTCTCACACCAAAGGCATGCATCTTATCCACTCCCCACCGCTTTGATTAACTATTTGTGTTAACGAGCAATGGAACAGGTGTACCTAATAATGTGGCTGTTGAATGTAGCTGTGTCTCACATGTAACAAAATTATAAATATTAATGTATTTTTGCAGCACATTAAAGGATAAATCCTACAGTTTGGGGCGGCTGTGGCTCAGGATGTAGAGCAGGTTGGTCGTTAATCGGAAGGTCGGCGGTTCAATCCCCGGCTCCCCCAGGCTGCGTGTTGAAGTTTCCTCGGGCAAGACACTGAACCCAAAATTGCCCCTGGTGGCTGTTACGCCAGTGTATGAATGTGTGTTTCCGTTTGAGCACTTAGGCTCAGTGAGTGAATGTGTGTGTGAATGGTGAATGCAGAAGTAGTGTAAAAGCGCTTTGAGTGGTCAAAAAGACTAGAAAGGCGCTATACAAGTACGGAGCATTTACATTTAGTTTGCATATAATGCAGTTTGAGTTCATACTAAATTTGGTACCAAACTGTTCAGACTTCCAAACTCTAAAAAAAGAGGCGTTGTGATTTGTGCTCAGACAAACACATAACGAAGAGAGAAGGAGAACTGAAATACATGAACTGACCTCAGAGTCTCCAGTTTACAGTGTGGACTCTCCAGTCCAGAGGACAGCAGCTTCACTCCTGAATCCGTTAACATGTTGTGATTCAGGTCCAGCTCTCTCAGATGGGAGGGGTTGGACATCAGAGCTGAGGCCATGACTTCACAGTGAATCTCTGAGAGTCCACAGCCAGAAAGTCTGTGATGACAGAATATAAACTTAAAGTATAATAAAATATGACACTTAGACATGGCACTCAGTCCGTAAGGATTAGGCTGGGAACAAGAGGGTCGCCGGTTCGAGTCCAGCTCGGACCACAGCTATGGAGCGTGGACTGGTAGCTGGAGAGGTGCCAGTTTACCTCCTGGGCACTGCTGAAGGTGGCCTCTATCAAGCCCCTGAACCCCCCAACTGCTCGGGGCACCGCACCAAGTGGCAGCCCCCCCACTCTGACATCTCTCCATGTGTTGTTGCATGTGCATGATGTGTATTTCAGACCTGTGTGTGTACTAACAACAACAATAACACCAGAGTGAGAACATCGAATTTCCCCTTGTGGGATTAATAAAGTCTTCTTCTTCGTCTTCTAAAGATTTTATTATTATTATTATTATTTGATGGGTAATAGTTTTTCATGTTCAGCTATTTAACAGCATCTGAGCTTGGTGATATAAAATCCTGAAGCTGCTGAGCTCTCCTTCACAGGCAGAATGAACCTGGATGCGTCCCAGCTACTGACTGTGTAATAAGCTGCTGTCTGAGGAAACCAGCTGCTAAATACACAAGGACTGTGGCTGCAGGTTTAATGAGAACCACAGCTTAAATGTGAGCTGCTGTTTCCTCTGCATGTCTTGACTTTAGTGTTACTGATTGCAGAAATGTTGCAGAAAGCAAACACATTGACAGTTTCTCTTTGCAAACTGATATCACTTCTCACATTAAGGTGACCAGATGGAAAAGGAGAAAAATTAAAACAGTCTACTAAATCCTACCAGAAAAGAAAGTTAATTAGGACGGAGGGGGGGTGGGGGGGTGTTCTGTTTGCTCAAAAAATAATTGTAGATATTCTACAAAACCTGAATGAAAGCTATAGTAAAAAAAAACTTCATGTGATTTTAGTTAGGGCTGAACGATTTTGGAAAATAATCTAATTGCGATTTTTTTCACCAATATTGCGATTACGATTTAATTTGCGATTAATTTTTAAGCTCTTTACCTTCTGTAATATTCAAAACGGACAAGCAGTATATCAATCTATAGTGTGATATTAGATAGATTAAACTTAAACTGTTCTTTCTTATGGGTCAGGCCTGTGTTATGATGAATTAGGTAGAATTATTATTATGAGCAATGAGATATATTAAAATTATAATAATATGAGAAAGACAATTTGAGTCAAGTCATGGCATTAAATAATATAATATCATCAGGTCGGCCTACCTTTTCACCACAGGGTATTAGGGAATTGTGGATTTTGTATTGAGCGCTTACGCGCTCAATACAAAATCCACAATTCAACCACCAATTAATGAGTCCTGATCTCAGTTCAAATCTCCTGGAGTCCATCTTTCTGTGTCCCTGTAAGCAAACTAAAAATACTCAGTTTGAGGTTCAATTCAAAAGTTGGCTAACTAAAATAGAACCGAGTGACGCCTCTCGTGTTTAATAGACAAGCTTAGTAATTCTCCGACAACACCGGAGTCCCCTGCAGCATCTGATGCTGGTGAGCGGCGCAATACGCCACAATACGCTTACCTTACTACACGCTGTAATGGGAATTTCACGAGAAGACCTTTAAAACACTGCTCCCGTGACTTATCACTGAGACCATTTGACCACCTGGGACAAAGGACACAAGAGGTGTGATGTTTGATGTATTATGTTAGGCCATCTGACCATCTGGGTATGGGATGCAAGAAGGGTAAGGTCCCTGTGAGTTCCTATTGTTTTAAGAGGTCAAGATACATTCACCAGTTGCTTCACACCTAGGGGGGTCTTTCACCACATTCTCTTGCATTGGGTGTCATTTGATCTTCAAAGTCCTTTTGTGAGATGTCTCTGACCCTGAGTCAGAGATATAAAAAGCTGCATGTATGGAGACAGGGCAGCTCACTCTGATATCACTCTTCACGGGTGTGTCTCTGTGAGCTCCTTCTGCAGAAGACTTGGAATAAATCCACCAAAAGACAAGTGTTTTGCCTGAGCCTTTTTATTAATAGAATCTCGTTGCTATAACAATTTGGCGTTGTCGGCAGGATCACACGCGTGAGAGGACTTGGTGCGCTCGGAGCTGAAGGTGAAAACCGTACGGTCAGAGTCCGGGACTCTGAGACTTCAAACCTCCCCTCAAAAAAATAGGGTGAGAGCGTTGAAGGCTGGACGCTTTGAGTGGCTAAGTCTACCTCACCGCTGTGATCCTCAAAGAACCTGGTGGCCGGCAGCACTCTCTTTTCGGTGAGTAGTTTGTTCAAGGGGAAATGATTCTCGCTTCCTTTCAAGGTGAAGTGTGACAGACGTGTCAGCAGGGCAGGCGTTAGGCCGCTGTGTGAATCTGAAAAAGGTCTGGGACCTGCTGTTGCAACAGTTGTGTGGATCTGGGATCCACGGGGTGAAGCTTCGGGTCTGGGACCCACGGTTAAATGAAGGAGTACTCGTTGTAGAATTGGATTTGTAAAATTGGCTTTGCAAAATTGGGTCTGCGAAATTGGGTTTAAGATTTAATTGTTTTACTCGAGTTGCGATTTTTGTGGAATGCAAGAAAGATACGCAGTGAGGCTGAATGTGTTTGCTACGGATGCATGAATGAATTGCGAATGAAAAAAAGTTGAGTGCGAACAGAAAGCAGCCTCATGTGAATGAATTGCGATTGAAAAAAAGAGAGAGAGAGAACGTGCGAATGAATGTTGAATTAAGGTTTTTTATATATATATATATATATGTATAGGCCTATGATTGAAGCACTTTGGTAAACTGGTGAGCAGTTTTTTCCCAGACACCCGGCTCCAAGGTCCTGATAACAAGAGACTCAACTAACCTCCCAAATTTAAAACAGAAGGGGTCTAAATTTAGAGGTCTGATTCTCTATATTCTGGGAAAAGAGCATCGTTACACGACCAGCGAAAAATGGGTTCAAATAACAGTAAGAGGGAACAAAACCCATCAACAATTAACGCTCCTAACATTAATTATATGATTACTAATTATGGTATGGGGAGTATTGATCAACTGGACATGTGGGTTTCACAGTGTGGTTTTCCGGCAACTGGTAGCTTCAGCCTAAGACAGCTCTGAAGGTACAGTTAGAGAAAAAGGAAAAGGAGAGGAAATCCTTTAAAGCGAACTGGGCCGCATATTCAGCATGGTTAAGAGAAGCAAGCCACAGGGACAGAAAAATAGAGGCAGGGACAGATTCCACTAACAATTCTGCATCTCAGTGTGTCAAACAAGATCCTAACCTGGACTCGCCCCCCACAACCACGTCGGCCAAGCTCCGCTCCACCTGCGGACCAACCTGAAGTCGATGCAGCAGCAGCAGCTCAGCCTCGTCCAGGAGGACAAGCGGAGCAGAAGAAACCCGCTATTAAAAAGATTTACATCACCCCATGGGAAGCCACGCTCAGGAATAATTTCCTTTCCGGACTGAGACCAGAGATCGCTAACATGGTGAAACGGGACTGTTTGACGCGGCAACATGGTCACCTGGAGATTATTCAAAGACATGCCATCCACGTGGAAGAGTACCTCTTGAACGAAAAGGTAAAGAGAGAGCAGCACAAAGACAGGCCGCAGAGTGCACAGCTGCAGCAGGATCAGCGAAAGGGAAAAAGAAGAGACCGAGGTCGGGGTCGAGCGAACAGAGGCAGATCGGATGCTTGTTTCATCTGCAAGAAACATGGACATTGGGCCAGAGACTGCACAGAGGCCGGCAAAGGACAGAGGGCTGATTGACTGGCAGGGGGGAGACCGAGGCCAGCGAAGGAAGGTTTGGACACTGAAGATG
Organism: Lepomis macrochirus; assembly: GCA_024633595.2. Taxonomy (NCBI): domain Eukaryota; kingdom Metazoa; phylum Chordata; class Actinopteri; order Centrarchiformes; family Centrarchidae; genus Lepomis; species Lepomis macrochirus. The sequence goes on along the minus strand of JALXJV020000020.1, from coordinate 3,870,119 downwards.
AGAAACCTGCAAATGAATCACGTGAGAGCACACGCACACACATACTGACACAGACACAGACACAAAGGTTAAAACTGAGACAGACATGCAGATTTTTGATTTGATTTTTTGATTTCCAGAACGTCTGAGATAACATCACAGTTTGTTAAACAGAGTCAAAGGGAGTTGTTATATGACCATCAATGGAAGATGCCAGAGACAGCAGTTAACTCAGCTAGTTGAGACACTTTTCAACAACAGAGACAGAGGGACACCATGCCCCCACAGGAACTGGGTTGCAGAGCACATGAACACTTGGGTGCTGATATGGCTTTTGAGAATGAATGGTTTAGAAAACATACAGACAAGTACACTCTGACTCTGAGCTGGTTGTTTTGGAACGATCAAAATGTGACTGTTGCTGTGAATAACCCACACTGCGAAACTCTGTTTCAGATTCCTAACTCTGTACCTCATGTCCCTCTGGTCAAAGCTAGACACAAAAGGTGGGGGGATTTAGGACCCTGGATGAGAACATGCTGTGAGGCCGGGGGGGGTGGGAAAAGACATCACACCCAAAGGTTGACTTTCACTGTCAACTACAGGTACAGTGTAAGAACTTCTCTGCCATAGTGACTGCAGTGAGAACTGTTGAGCTCATTCCAGATACTGATTTTCAGATGACAATTATCACGGCAGATGATAAAATAAGGTTAGATAAACACATTTTGTCAAAAATGTGTCAGACATTCCTGAGTTAAGTGAAGTACCTTCTTGCTTGTGGGCACAGAGCAAGTATGATGTAGGACTAATTAAAGGTGCCGAACCTGTGATTATCACTCCAAAATCCTTATAAAGACCGTGTAAAAATCAATATCCTTTGAAAAAGGAAGCGGTTGAAGGCATTAAACCAGTTTTGATTCTCTCCTGAAAGCAGGAATGATTTTGCCTCGTGAAAAATCACTTGTGAGAACACCAATCTTCCCAGTGAAGACAATCCGGGACCGGACAGCCAGGCGACTGGCAGTTTGTATAAGATTTAAAACAGGTCAACTCAGCTGTACACGCATAGGCTGAATGTTCCAAATCCCACACGATCCTCTCTCAGGTACCACCTGACAGTAAGTGGTTTTCCGATCGTTAATTTGGCAAAATGCATTTTTTCAGCATCCCAGTGGATGCTGGAAGCCAATACTGGTTTGTTTTGTTTTTCTTGAGGGTAAAATGTTATACATTTACCAGACTCTGCCAAGGATTTTGCTGTAACAAATTTATTTTTATTTTTATTTTTTCACTCAGACAGTCGACGAGAAAGGGGGGTACATGACTTCTGACTACTTCAAGACCATGGGGGACGACTGAGACCTGTAGCCTAATTCTCATCCAGACTGGAATGCGACATCTTGAGTTATTCCACATGCTGTGTCTATGATTTTGCTTGAACAAAAATCATCTCATCTCTCCACAGCCAGGCGGTGGAGATACAACACTGTGTTGCTTGACATGGCTAACACAGTCAAAAGATGCACTGTACTAAACTCTGCTACTCTCTTCCCAACTCCAGATGAAGGACAGCCACATGACTGTGTCACAGTCATAACAGAGGCCGGCTCTCCAAGAACAGAATTGCAGGAGACTCCTCGGAGTTGGTTGTAGATGGCTCAGCATCCCGTGATCCAGCAACTGGTAAAATAGAGCAGGTTTTGCAGTAATGACTTGGCATGAGACAATCTTGGCAAACCCACTCCCTGATAACTTTTCTGCACAAGCAGAAGTAGTTGCATTAACAGAAGCATGTAAACATGCAAAGAACAAAACTGTAAACATTTTTACAGTCATTATGCTGGGGGTGTTATTCATGACTTTGGGAGACTGTGGGCAAACAGGAAGTTTTAAACTGGTTGCTGATCTACTGGATGCTGTGCTGTTGCCCAAAACTATTGCTATGCAAATGTGATGTTCACACTAACAAACTTGATCCTATCTCACAGGGGAATGCCAGAACTGACCCTGCAGCAAAGGCTGCAGCAAAACAAACTAACCAACATATGTACTGTGTTAACTGAGGCAATGTCTCCTACAGCTGATTTACAGGAATTACAGGCGAGAGAGAGTCCAGAGGGGAGAGCTGTTTTGGAAAAGAGCAGGCTGCACTTTTCCTGACAAAAAGTGTGGTATGGGCCTGATGGGAAGCTATAACTGCCTAAGTATCTGTTTCTTTATTACTAAGTTGACACACAGTAAAGACCATGTGTCAAAAGGGAGTATGACAGGAACTAAACAGATACTGGTTTACAAAGGGTTCTACAACTTTGTAAAAGTTGCATAATTTATAATTTACATAGATACGGGTTTACAAAGGGGTTCTACAACTTTGTCAAAGTTGCATAATTTGTAATTTATAATTCACATGCAGATCAAACACACCATCCTGAAGGCCACAGAAAAGAAACTGCATGATCTGGAGCCAGGGGACTGGATTGTGGTGAAGGATTTCAGGAAAGAACCGGCAAGCTCGCAGGTGGAATGGGCCATTTCAGATACTGCTAACAACAGAAACAGCAGTAAAGGTGGCTGAAAGAGCAACTTGGATCCACGCCACCCACTGCAGCGAGTGCCAAAGCAACCAGACATCCTCAAACCAGACGAAGATCAAGATCAGTGAGAGAGCTGAGCTTTCCCCTGCCTTGTGTTCCTTGGGAGGGAGGGGAGTGGGGTCTCTGGGAGACCACCTAGAACCACTAATCTCCCAAACAATCATCAGCGGGCACACTGATTACAGGGGTGAGCAAAGCGCCACGACTGATAAGATAAGATGTCAGAACTCAACAGATGGCTGGAGAGGTGACAGACCGAGAGGAAAGCGGAGGTGTTGTCTTGCTCACTGTCATCATCGTCCTGTCATCAGCTCCAAATATGAAGACAACAAGCTCTGGCCTAAACGAAGAAGAGATCCAGGCCAAAGGGAGGAGATGCATGCCCTCCCTGACAGCCCGACTGAGCTGAAGGACAATGCATGCAACCATGATGACTGCTTCAAGAAGGGCAACCACAAATCCTGAGGCCAGGATGGTGCGGGGCGTGTTATCTTGCACACCTGATGACCTCAGGCACCATTTTGCCCACTTTGAGCCAGTTCCACACTCAATATGCCCATTATCATGTGCCTGACAGAGTCAGGCAGCTTCGATCACCAGAGTTTCACAGGCAGAGAAAGGCATTGGGGTTTCCTCCCTGGTGGGAGACTGTGAATAATGCACATAAGATAGATGGAATGGCAGAATGGCATTGGACTTGATATTGGCAGCTCAAGGCGGGGTTTGCCACATTATTGGAACAGACTGTTGTACATACATCACGGACGTTTCAGACAACATGACTCATGTCGTCTCTCACCTGAATGATCTTTTACACGAGGAGAAAAGCCAGAACTCACAGAACATTGGGGGATGGATGAACATGTTATCATTTAAATTTTTGGTTATCTTCTGAATTTTAGAACTGATCTTTGCAACCTCTTTTGAAAATCCACACGTTGCATAATTTCATAGAATGGCATGATTTTGATTTATAATCAGTGTTTCTGTACATTCATTGCTTAAGCCTCTTTTTGTTTTTTGTTTTTTTCTTTCTTCTCTTAAATTAGTCACTATATCATATTATTGTTTCATTTTTCTTTATATTCTTCATTTATATTCTTTCTAAGTATTGCAGATGGACTTACATGAAGGTTTTAAAGTCTCATTAGATTGTGTTAGCATAAAATGCTAAAAGGGAGTATTGTAATGGGAATTTCACGAGAAGACCTTTAAAACACTGCTCCCGTGACTTATCACTGAGACCATTTGACCACCTGGGACAAAGGACACAAGAGGTGTGATGTTTGATGTATTATGTTAGGCCATCTGACCATCTGGGTATGGGATGCAAGAAGGGTAAGGTCCCTGTGAGTTCCTATTGTTTTAAGAGGTCAAGATACATTCACCAGTTGCTTCACACCTAGGGGGGTCTTTCACCACATTCTCTTGCATTGGGTGTCATTTGATCTTCAAAGTCCTTTTGTGAGATGTCTCTGACCCTGAGTCAGAGATATAAAAAGCTGCATGTATGGAGACAGGGCAGCTCACTCTGATATCACTCTTCACGGGTGTGTCTCTGTGAGCTCCTTCTGCAGAAGACTTGGAATAAATCCACCAAAAGACAAGTGTTTTGCCTGAGCCTTTTTATTAATAGAATCTCGTTGCTATAACAACGCCTCTTTCTGTTGTGCATTTTTCCGTCCATCAAAGCCGCAGATGGCCCAACGACTTCACCCACCAAGTTACCCGCGGTGGCGGCTGCTACTTTCATTCCCATGTGACATTAAAGTTTATGTAGCCTGAGCTTCTGTCAAGTTTAAGAGTATTTTACAACAAGACGGCAAGTTACAGCGTAACGTGCAGAAGAAGCATAAACTTCGTCAGACTGCTTTCCACTTGGGTGTCATGTGACTAGAGTATAATCGCCGCCTTTGCGATTAGAAAGTTGCGTTTTATTAAATCGCGATTAAATCGCAAATGCAATTAATCGTTCAGCCCTAATTTTAGATCCAGCAGAAACCAGATATTACATGTCTGTCTGAAAAAATAAATCTAGAAGTATTTTAATAAGTAATTTTGATTCTAGTTTAGAATTTGTTTTATATCGCGTGTGTGTAAAGTCTGTATCTTTACTGTAACACTGATGCTTCAGCTTTACAGTGCTGATAATCACATCTGGACTTACCGAGCCTTTCTGCAGTTCCTCACAGCTGGAATCAGTCTCCGTCGTCCCTCCTCTGATGTGTCGTACTTCTTCAGGTCCAACTCATCCAGAACCTCCTCTGACATCTGCAGCATGTAGGCCAGAGCTGAGCAGTGGATCTCAGAGAGTTTCTTCTCTGATCTGTTCTCTGACTTCAGGAACTCTTGGATCTCCTGATGTACTGACTGGTCGTTCATCTCCATCAGACAGTGGAAGAAGTTGATGGTTCTGTCAGGAGAGATCTTATTACTTTTCATCTCCTTCAGGTTGTTGATGGCTCTCTGGATAATTTCTGGACTGTTGTTTGTCCAACCCAGGAGGCCTCCAAAGAGTCTCTGGTTGGACTCCAGAGAGAGGCCATGAAGGAAGCGAACAAACAGGTCCAGGTTGCCATTTTTACTTTCAAGGGAAATCTCCATGGCTCTCCTCAGGAAGTGCTTCAGTACCTCTGTGTTCCTGCTGGTGTAACAGTGGAACATGTAGACTGCAGCCAGAAACTCCTGAACGCTCAGATGAACAAAGCAGTAGACTGTTTTCTGGAAGATCACACTCTCTCTTTTGAAGATCTCTGTACAAACTCCTGAGTACACCGAGGCCTGTGTGACATCAAGACCACACTGCTCCAGGTCTTCTTGGTAGAACATGATGTTTCCTTTCTCCAGCTGTTCAAACGCCAGCCTCCCCAGCTTCAGAAGAACCTTCCTGTCAGCCTCCGTCAGCTCCTGTGGACTCGTCTCATGTCCCTCATCGTACTTCTGCTTCTTCCTCTTTATCTGAACCAGCAGGAAGTGTGAGTACATGTCAGTCAGGGTCTTGGGCAGCTCTCCTCTCTGGTCTGTAGTCAACATGTGCTCCAGAACTGTAGCAGTGATCCAGCAGAAGACTGGGATTAGACACATGATGTGGAGGCTCCTGGAGGTCTTGATGTGTGAGATGATTCTGCTGGACAGCTCTTCATCACTGACTCTCCTCCTGAAGTACTCCTCCTTCTGGGCGTCAGTGAAGCCTCGTATTTCTGTTACCCTGCCGACACACGAAGGAGGGATCTGATTGGCCGCCGCGGGTCGGGAAGTTATCCAGACGAGAGCCGAGGGAAGCAGATTCCCCTGGATGAGGTTTGTCAGCAGCAGGTTGACTGATGACTTCTGTGTGACATCAGACACAACCTGATTGTTGTGGAAATCCAATGAAAGTCTGCTTTCATCCAGGCCGTCAAAGATGAACAACAGTTTACAGACAGCGAGCTTCTCTGCTGGGACCTTCTGTAATGTTGGATGGAAAACATGGAGCAGCGTGAGGAGACTGTGCTGCTCATCTTTGATCAAGTTCAGCTCCCTGAACGAGAGCAGAACCAGCAGACTGACATCTTGGTTTTCCGAGCCCTCTGCCCAGTCCAGAGTGAACTTCTGCACTGAGAAGGTTTTTCCAGCGCCAGCAACGCCGTTGGTCAGAACCAATCTGATGGGTCTCTGTTGGCCAGGTAAGGCTTTAAAGATGTCCTGGCACCTGATTGGAGTGTCATGGAGGGTCTTCCTCTTGGAAGCTGTCTCAAGCTGCCTCACCTCATGCTGGGTATTAACCTCTTCACTCTGTCCCTCTGTGATGTAGAGCTCAGTGTAGATCCTGTTGAGGAGGGTTCCACTTCCTGTTTCATCACTTCCTTCAGTCACACGTTCACATCTCCTCCTCAGACTGATCTTAAGTTCATCTAAAACCTCCTGCAGACCACCTCTCACTAAAGAAGAGTAGAAAGTTCAGACAAAACAAAGAAACTTTCAATCTGCTGATTATTTTATTACCAATAAAAATGAATGTAAGAATAACCAGAGTTGTAAAGGTAATAAAGTCAGACACATCCTACAAACCAAACACCCAGCCTGTCCACTACACTCTGCTACGGCCAATCAGCTTGCTCCATCACTACTAGGGGGGCCCAGCTCACCAGAATCCCATCTGTACCTGCTGTCCTGGATCCACAATGGTGGACCGAGCTCCCCACTGACATCAGGACAGCAGAAACTCTACACATCTTCAGCCTGAAAACTAGAAACTAAATGCAGCTCTTGAAGCAGTTCAGCTTATTTGATGAAGCTGATGTACCTGCATGGTTCTTGTCATTTCTGGGTTGTATCCATATGGTTGAATGTTCTTATTGTAAGTCTCTAAATAAACGTAATGTAATGAAATGTAGCAGGTTCCATGTTTAAGATGTACAGATGTCCACTCTTACTTTGTACAGAGCTGCTCTGACTGGCTGTCTGCAGTCCAGCTCTGGTTCTGGATCTGTCTCCACACTGGGGACAGGAGGAGTGTCCTGATGAAGCAGACTGGTCCCAGTATGAGGTGATGCACCGTCTGCAGAACCAGTGTCCACAGCTGGTAGAGACTGGATCCTTCAGGACGTCCTGACACAAAGCACAGCAGGACGGCTGCTCCTCCACAGAAACAGGACTCCTCTTCCTCTTTCTGTGAAGACATTTCTTTATGAACTAAAATCATTTGTTGAAAATCTCCAGATGTGTCCAACACTGTGTAGAAGCTCAGATGGTCACAGAGTAAAAGTGTCGTTACTTTTCTGTTTGAATTCAGCTTTCAGTCTGTGATGAAAACCTTTGTTCCTTTAGTTCCTTTTATTTTAACTCTCCTGCTTTCAGAAACATTCATTAACAGCTTTTCCTGTCTGACTGTCTTATTAAAAACTGAGTGATCTGCCTGGAGTTTGGTATTAAAGGAGACCTATTTTCTGACTTATCTACATGTTATAATGTTGGATGTTCATGTTAAACATGGCCAAAGCTTCAAAAAATGAGGTATTTATAGAAGTATTTATAAGAAATCCCTGTAAGCACAGACCTCAGGTTTCCTCCTGGTCTGAACGCTCTGTTTTCAACTTGCTTTTTCAACCAACGGCTCCGTTCTACGTAATACTGAGCCAGACAGAACTGGTGCCATTAGCAACAGCCCAGCAACGGCTCAGTCTGCCTGTTCCGCCCAGCAACAACAACAGCCTGGTGACATGCTTCAGGTCTTGACCAATCAGAAGACAGTGGGCTTTGAGAGGGGGGGGGGTAAAGAGACAGGAGCATGTACAGCACGTTTCACACAGATGATCAAATGAAGCCCTACATTAGTGTTTCTCAACGGGGGCGTTCCAAGGACGATTGGGGGCGCTGGAAGCAATATTTTAAAAAGGGGGGCGATGAGCTGCTTTTGGGGGGCGTCTGTTGGTTGGAAATTCTAAGGTGAGTTTACACCAAAGATTCACAACAATACGAGTTTAAATGGTCTGCAACATTAAAACCTGCCAGTTTAGTCCACTGCGAGTGGACGAGACTGGGCATTTTTTTCTCCATCAGCTACTTGTGGTGCAGCTTCGTGCTGCCTTCATGGGAACGGGAAGTCAGAGTATCATCTCTAAAATTTTACCCACATTGCGTTTACTGTGTAAACTCTAGAAAACTGACGCTCTCTTTCTAGGTCAAAAAGTGTTTATTTCTCTGAGGAATACACTGTGAACGTGAGTTGCAGACAGTTTGTGCCAAATGGGACATATAGGTAGTGTCAGTCGGCTATAAAAATGTAACGTTAAAAACTGAAGCCCTGTCTCGCTCTGTTGGGGACTGTTAGCGGCACTTTATCAGAGGTGCTGACGTTAAGGTGTGTGGAATTATTCATGAGCTTCCTATCTGATCACAGGTGTGTCGGTTAGTTTCGTTCTCATTCAGTTTTGTCTTTCAGATGGCGAGGAGATATTTCGAGCTAATCACTAACATAATGCAGTACAGGGCATGTAGTAAAATATTCTGAATTCTCTTTAAATAGGCTTTAAATGACGTTAGTCTCCTATAACGTCTTTTTTTCTTTACATGTCAGAGAACACAGACACAGATTCTGAATGTGCAGAAAGTTTTGAACATGAGCAGATAAGTTACAGTGTTTCCCATATGTTCATTTATTTGTGGCGGCCCGCCACAATATCAACGCTTACTGCAACATACTGATTTTTTTTTTTACCAGACCTGTTTAAAATCGTATTTGACTGCAGAGCTGCAGGCAGTGCGAATTCACGGAGCTCATCCTCTTGCTCGTCCCTCTCTCTCTCTATCGCTCTCTCTCCCTCGTGAACACAGGTGCACAACGCAGCCAATGTCGGAGACCCAGCTAATAGAAGTTATTAGTAAGGATGTAAGTAATGTTAAGTAAGTAATGTTAAAATACGTGAGGACGAGATTGAGGTACAGCCTTTTTCTCAGTACGTGAGGCTAGCACGCTGTACAGCTGCAGGACAGCTACACTGTCATTCTGTGGGAAACACTGACAGGAGCTAAAGTCCGGTCAGTTACTGAATTAAAACAGATTCATTTATGAATGAAAAGGGACCATAAACACATTTAAATAAGTTACTTCCCCACTAAAGAGGAGGTAAGACTTAATTGTGTGTTGACTCAGCAGGGATGATATTAAATAAGTTCATGAAAAATATTTAAAAGCAAGAAAAATGCCTGAGAGCCTCACTACATTGTATTCTATTATAATTATATATTTTGAATTGTCACCTGAATTTTCAGACATTTCCAGAAGAAATCTTCACCAGAATGCCAAAATTAAGTGTTCTATTTCATTCTTCCTGACCGCCAGAGGCAGTGCTTAACGCTGGATGTTATCCGTCTCGCGCACGCGCACGTCGAGTATTTAATATCAACAAAGTCACCTGGGATGATGCGGGGCGTAGCTTATATAAGCCCACGTCATGTCCCTTGATTCTTCTCGCAGATCCGCGAATGCAGGTTGAATTGAAAGAAGGAAGGAAGAGAGAATAGCCGTCATATTGTCGCTAGAAGCCCTGCAACCGGCGTGGTTGGAGCTACGGTTTCATCCTCCAAGGGCTGCGGTTAATTGGTACGGCTGCGCTCCTAAACCTGCTGTTAGATCGGTGTTTTCACCAGCAATCAGCACGGGTTGTGGACAAGCTAGCGCGTGTCTCTCCAGCTTTGCAGTTAGGCAAGTGAGGTAAGTGTCTCCTTAGTTGAAACTTAGTTGTTTTTGAGTGAGGAGCCTGTTTTCGGGTCTCCTTGACTCTTTTGTTACTGGTTGGTTTACGCTTAGCGGTAATTCTTAAATGATTGTAGGCTCTCTGCCGAGTGTTTTCGCTCGTTAAAGGATGCCGAGTGAAATTTAACTTATCCTTTGGTAAAGGGCGTTGGCTCCCCAGTAGACTTAATAACTACATATATGGGTGAGTTTTTGTTTTGGTTATTAAGTGAAGGAGAGTTATTTAATTTGAGTTAAAATGAAATACAGACTCTCTCTAATCTGTTACTCTAAGTGATTTCGCTTGTGGGTACAGTTTATTTTTTTGTTTTCTTTAAAAAAAAAAAGAAGGGAGTTAATTTCATTTGTCCTTAATAACAAGGCAAGGGCATAAGAGCTCACTTTGATCTGTTATCTTGGGTGTTTTCGCTCCTAAATAACAGTTATTGTTGTGGAAGCAATATAGAAGCTGCATAACTATGCAGGGTCCCTGCATAGTTGGGGACACATGTTTGTCGCTCCTGCATGGCTCTGCTGCTGCCTGCAGATGGCCATGATGAATGTCCCATGTGCCTTGGTGTTACTCACTTGAGAGAGGGGCTGTCTGACAGTCAGTGCATGAATTGCAGTTTTATGCCACGGGACCTGAAACTAGCTTGGCTAGCAGAAGTGGAAGGACTGCAGCTTGAAGGCCAGTTGCCTTCCTCTGGTGTGGCCTCTCAGGTGCGGAGTAGACATAGTCGCCCCCCACTGTCAGGTGCCCCCCCTAGAAAGAAGGCCAAAAAGGTGGATGGTTTGGCAGCCAAGGTAGACACGCTAGCCTCAGAATTTGCTGAGATTAAGGGGTTGCTTCTTAACCTTCAGCCAGGCAGGGGGGCTGCAACCAGTGTGGATTGTCCAGCGGGGAGCCTCAAGGATGGGATGTCGATGCCCTGTCTACGAGGGCTTCCTGCAGCCAGTTCTGTGAGGACAGTCCTGGGCAGGGAGAAGTGGAGGCTTCCAACCGTGCTTCTGACGCCGGTTCCCAGCAGACGGGGAGGCTTTTTCTCACCACACAACTGACGGCAGGGCCTTGGCTGCCATGCAGAATGCCAGCACTTACGGGCTGGGCCAGATGCCGGCTGTGGAGCCAGTTATCGCGTCCCTCATTGTGTCACCCACTGAAGTGTTGAGACCGGATGCTCGCTGTCCTAGGCCTAAGTGTCGCATTACAGATGACTTCCTGGTGAGAGGTTATGATACAGCTGCGCGCATGGGCCATATTTGAAACTCTTTTTCCCACCTGATATTAGCTCTGTCCCAGTCTCTGCAATCCTCTGGCGTGGATGCTTCTGTCCAGAGCCTCAGTGATGCAGCTTTGCAGGCGTTTGCCCTTATGACTAGAGAGCTTGGTAGGCTAATGGCAACACTTACCTTGGCTTGCTGCCAGGTCTGGCTGGCCCAATCCCCACTTTTGGAGCCAGGCAGGAGGGCCCTGCGCACTCTCCTTGTAGTACCAGGGGAGCTGTTTGGCCCAGCAGCGCAGCAGGCTTTGTCCAGGCTAACCAAACAAGTCAGCAGTTTGCTAGCCTTCAGGGGCTTACACCCCTATTGAGACAGCGGCCTTCACAGAGTTATGGCAACAGTCGCCCTCGGATGCCAGCTCGTCCCGGTGGTTTCCCATGGGCTCCACAATCTTTCGAGTGGGCAGATCAGGTGCCAACACAGGTTGCACCTCAGGCGCAGAGGGGTCGGGGCTCGGGCTTTCACCCCCAACAGGGATCCACGGGGTAGGGGGAGCAGGCCCTGAGGGCCCACGGCCGGCTGTCGGACGCTTCTCCCAGCATCACCTCAAGTTGCTGTGAAAGCTGCACTACAGACCCTTGGGTGGTGGCCACACTTTCCCGAGGGTACAATCTTCAGTTCCGACGCCAGCCCCCAGTTTTCAGTGGGATCAGGCTGACCACCGAGTTTTCCAATTCCACAAAGTTTTCCAATTCCACAAAGTCTCAGGCACTGAGACAGGAAATATCAACTCTCCTGGAAAAGGAGGCCATCGAAAGATTAGATCCTCAGACACAGCAAGGTGGGTTTTACTCAGTTTATTTTCTGATTCCAAAAAAAGAGGGTGGGTTTTACCCTATACTGGACTTACGGGGGCTAAACAAATTTCTAAAAGAGTTGCCTTTCCACATGCTGCTTACAACAGATGTGTTCCACGCGGTGGCGGCGCAAAGTTGGTTCACATCCATCGATCTAAAGGACGCATTTTTTCACATCCCAATAGCAATGCATCACAGGCAGTATCCGCTCTTTGTGTTCGAAAGCGTGGCCTACCAGTTCAGGGTGCTCCCATTCGTGCTTTCCCTAGCCCCAAGGGTCTTCACGCGGTGGACGACTGGCTTATTTGTGCTCCGAGCCAAGAACAGGTGGAGCAGGACACTGCCTCCCTTCTATGTCATGTGACAAGGTTGGGCCTTACCGTCAATTATGCCAAAAGTTGTCTGATACCCAGCCAAAGGGTGGTGTTCATTGGATTAACCCTGGACTCCTGTCACATGCTGGCCTTCCCAACTCCATGGCGGGTGGAGGCCATACTCCAGCTTCTCTGTCATTTCCAGAGGGGCAGGAGATTGAGGTACAGCCTTTTTTCTCAGGTTCATGGGTATGTTGACCTCTGTCACATCAGTGGTGCCACTGGGCCTCCTGTATTTACGACTCTTCCAAATTTGGATCAATGGCCTCCATTTAGATCCACAGTTACACAGATTCACGAAAGTCAGGGTGTCCCCCCAATGCCTTCTAGTGTTATGGCCATGGAGAGATGGGGCCTATCTGTCCACGGGCATCTCACTGGGTTTGATCCCATTGCGTCGGGAGGTAGTGGTAACCGACGCGTCACCCACAGGGTGGGGAGCAGTGTGGCAGCACAGAGCCGCAAGTGGCCTCTGGACGAGCCAGGAAAGGATTAAGCACATAAATGTGCTCGAGCTCCGTGCTATCAGTTTGGCGCTGCATGAGTTCCTGCCGTATTTGAGAGACAGGCATGTTCTTGTTCGATCCGACAACACGTCGGCTGTCTACCATGTCAATCGACAAGGTGGCACCAGGTCGGCCAGGTCACTGCAGGTGGCACGGCGACTCCTGGTATGGGCTTTCCCTCGCTTGGCCAGCCTCAAGGCCATGTACTTGCCGGGGCCACAGAACGTGGTGGCAGACTACCTCTCCTGCCAGATGCCTCCCGCTGGGGAGTGGAGACTCCACCCGGGCAGGGGCGGATTTAGTCATTTTAAGGCCTAAGGCAAACACAGGCATGGGGCCCTCCACAACCCTTGTTCTCCCCTTTTCAGTCCTTATTTATCAGAGAAAGGCGTACCTGTCAAGTTTTGGATTTGAAAATAAGGGAAATTTTCCGGCGCCCACCGTGAGCAGTCCCACCACCCCAACCAAGCTCCAATATCCCTTCCATTACAGGTGTTATAGCCTAAAAGAAAACACAAAAGGGTATATATGAAGAGCATTTATTTAAATGCTTATTTGCATATTTTCTGTTCATTTAACATTGCTTGTCTTTACATTTACATTTTAGTTTCATTCCACACATTCTTTTCATTTCATATTGCTTTTCTTTTAATTTCACATAACTTTTCTTTACTCATTTAGTGAGTTATTGTACTTTTTTACTATTGTACTGTTCTTTATTGTAAATTTGTTTGCAGACTTTGCTTCTTTAAGACTGTTTTGGAAGGAGTGTATTTGTGGGCGGGGCCAGAGTGGTTAATTTTACATGAGAGTAGAGCGCAAACAGTTCTGTTGTCTAACGTCTACCTGCAGGTGGCAGTTATCGCGAGGCTAGTGGCAGAGCTCAGACTGGGTATAGGTATGTTCGAGATGACGGCGGCTGACTTTCGCCGACTTGATAGTCTAAAGTGAGCTGCAGGTGACTGCAGGGGCGGGGTATAAAAATGGCGGCGTAAAGTCGGACACATTGTATCTGCGTGAGCTCACTGTGAGCTGAGATCAATGATTGATCTCGCTGCCATTGCAAAGAAAAATGCCGCGAGACTGGGCAAAAGTGTGGTTCCAACTTTGTGCAGCCTGAAAAGAGCAACTGCTGCCACCGGACTCGGCGCTTGCAGTGGCCTTGCTCCCGCGAGTTTTTAATGTCATGTGTCCTGGTGACGTTTTCCAGCGCCGGCTAAAATCGGACACGATTTCTAACCTTTTTATATACAGTCTATGTTTCTAACCAGTGTAACCGGCTGACCCGAGTGCGTAGGTTACTGCGGTCCTGACTTCGAACTGGCGACCTACCAGTGCGGAGGCGGACACACTGACGAGGAAATTTGCTAAAATTTGTGGGTGCTAGCGTCGGTCGCCAGTGCGTCTCTTAATGTGTCGGGGAATGAGGTTTACTCACTGCACAGCTTCGCTGGCTTCCGGCTTCTTGCTGCTCTTTAGTAACGTTAATGTTAGTGTTGTCAGTAGCCGTCGTGAAAAAGGTTGTTACCTTTGTAAGTTTTGCTAAAAACTGTCTGCTTTCTTCCCGCTTCTTCCTTTTTTCAGAACCACTCGGTAGCTTTGCTTCATTTTTCAACCGTCTGTAGCCTACAGCTTCCAGCATGCTGAGCTGTTTGTTTACAAACACACACGCAGAGGCGCAGTTGGATAATGGAATAGCAATGTAGTGGCAATGTAGTGGAGACTGGGGGGGGGGGGGTTTCTCATCATGAATTAAACAATCGGATAGCACTTTAGCGCATTGATGTTTAGAGATATAATTAATTAGTGAAAAGTAAGACAACAAATAGTAGCGTTTTACGGGGCCCTTGGTAGCTTGCCTTAGGCAATTGCCTAAGGCAATTGCCGACCTTTGCCTAATGGTAAGTCCGCCTCTGCACCTGGGGATGGTAGAGGAAATATGGGGCAAATATGGCACAGCAGAAGTGGACTTGTTTGCCTCAGCGTCCACAACCCACTGCTCCCTTTGGTTCTCACTGGGGGAGGAAATGAGTTCTTTGGGACAGGACGCCCTGGCACACCCGTGGCCAGATCGTCTCCTCTATGCCTTTCCGCCATTCCCACTGATAACTGTGAAGTTGCACAGGGTGCAGCAGAGCAACCACAGGCTTCTATTGGTGGCCCTGAACTGGCCAGGGAGACTCTGGTTTCCAGTGATGCACAGGCTTTTAGACGGGGTCCTGTGGTGCCTTCCCAGGAGGCCAGACCTGCTGTCGCAACTGGGGGGCCGCATCTGGCATCCGAGCCCGGAACGCCTGCAGCTATGGGTGTGGCCCTTGAGGGGCCGGACCCGCTCCTCGAGTCGTGTGACCAGGCCGTGATCCAAACCATTAGAGACTCCAGAGCACCTTCCACCAGGGCACTTTATGCAAACAGGTGGAAGATTTTTTCGGGGTGGTGTAGAGCTCATGACGTAGCTCCTGAAAAGTCCTCTGTGCCAATAATACTGCGTTTTTTGCAGTCTTTGCTTGAAAAGAAGCTCTCCACTTAGGGTCTATGTGGCTGCAATTTCCGCCAGTCATGTTAGAGTGGATAACCAGACGGTGGGGTCTCACACCCTGGTGACCCGGTTCCTTAAAAGGAGCCCTGCGACGGAACCCCCCACGTGCTATCATGGTCCCCTCTTGGGACCTGCCTTTGGTACTGGAATCCCTTCGTCTCCCTCCTTTTGAGCCTCTGGAGCAGTCACAACTAAAGTGGTTGTCACTGAAGGTTGCGTTTCTTCTGGCAATCGCATCAGCGAAGCGAGTGGGGGAGCTTCATACCTTGTCTGTGAGTGAAGCATGCATGCGCTGGAACTCTGATGGCACGGGAGTGGCACTTTGGCCGAACCCATCATTTCTCCCTAAGAGGCTGCCTCCAACCCACTTTAATTAGGTCATTTGACTCGCAGTCTAAGACACCTCATGCCCACGGGTTCCTGAAGCCAATTCAGCAAAACTGCTCTGCCCAGTGAGGGCCTTGAGGCATTACGAGCAGTCGACTGCTGGCTTTCGCCACTCCGATAGCCTGTTTGTCTGCTATGGGGGCCGTAGGAAAGGGCACGCCCTGTCTAAACAGAGGCTTTCCAGCTGGGTTGTTGAGGTTATCGAGGGAGCATATGTCCAAGGGACAACCTTTGCCTCTTAACATTCAGGGCCACTCGACCAGGAGTGTCTCCACCTCATGGGCAGCGCTGCGGGGGGTGCCTCTAAGTGAGATTTGCGCTGCGGGCACCTGGGCTACACCCCACACATTTGCCCGTTTTTATGAAATAGAACGAGAGTTATGTATGTAACTACGGTTCTATGAATTCTGGATGACCGCCAGAGTTCTCTGTCACTCAGAATCTTGGCGAGAAGATTTTGAAAGGACATTTTTCCTGATGACGTAGGCTTATGTAAGCTACGCCCCGCATCATCCCAGGTCACAGGTGACTTTGTTGATATTAAATGCTCGACCTGCGCATGCGGTCCAACATCCAGTGTTAAGCACTGCCTCTGGCGGTCATCCAGAATTCATAGAACCATAGTTACATACGTAACTCTCGTTTAATGCTCAAAATCTTCTGGGGGGAGGACCCCCACACCCTCCACTTATTAAGTGCCCCATCCGAGAAAACAGTATTTTGCTTCATACACAGTTTCTGGGAGGAACTTTAATTAGTTAAATATAATTACTTTTCACATGGCTTTTTCTTACCTTTTCCATGTTTTTAATAACAATAGTAACAATAAAAAAATCAAAATATATTCAGGGCAAATAGTCAACATCTTTTTTGATGGGGGGCGGTAAGGGATCTGGATAATGCATAGAGGGTGCTGGCCCAAAAAAAAGGTTGAGAACCACTGCCCTACATGAAGAGTCAGTATAAGAAAATAAAATATTTTTTTGAACTTTGAATCATGCAAAGCTGCCATACAGAAGTCACAGAACTATAATATAAGACAGGAAAAACAGTTTTATAGGTCTCCTTTAATGCAAACTCAACACTTCCTGCAGCTCCTTCACAGTAAAAGCCTTTTGCTGAATAGTTCTAAATATTTAAGATTTTCTTGAAGTGTAAATCCTGAACTGGAGGTGTTTTGCTACCATCTTAGTTTGAAATAGTATCTGCACTAATAGTTATGTATCATGAACATAAATCTATTAGCAGAACATTTTGTCTTCATCCTCAATGCATCATCTTCCATCAGGTCAGTTTACAGTAAAAACTGTCTCTTACTTTGTGTCTGAGGGTCCAGGTTCAGGACTGAGGTCTGGAGGATGATGTTTGGACCGGTCACTCTTCATAGACAGACAGCTGGATCCTGCAGACTCTGTTCTGTCCTCCTCTTCCATCTTCTGGTCTGAAATCAGTCTGAGAGGTGAAACAGTAACACTGACTGTGAGCTCAGAACAACCGCGTAGGCACGGATGGGCCCGGGTGGGCCTGGGCCCACCCACTTTACCCTCAGGCCCACCCAATAAGAAGGCTTCCTTTCTTACTGATCGATCATCCAGTGCAGTCAAAACATTTTGTTTCTTCTTGCTTGTTTACCATTTGATGATGATAGGTCAGTTGTTTGAATGGCACATTATTTTGCAAATGCCAGGTAGCAAACAGCCCCTCCTCTTTCACTCAGTGAATGACAGTCTTCAATAGTTTTCAGCGATAGCTAGCTTCTTTTAATGTAAGTTTAGGTAATCATGGCGAAACAAACTAATTTGTTCAAGTTTGTAACAAAAAGACGCCGTGAGGAGTGAGGGGAAGAGAATTCACCTCAAGTTCAGCCACCATTTTCAACCCAGACACCTACTACTGGGCCGATTCCTCCTGAACAAGTGCTCCAACCACATCAATCCCTTCATGCCAAAGCACAGGTAACGTTAGGCCTATGTGCTGATAGCGCCGAGGACGTACAAGCCCCATCAGACCTCTCCAAGCCCCGTCGTCTCCTGCTGTAATCATCAAAAGTAAGCTAATTTACTATGTCAATGTCAGGGTATTGTTTATTCGATAGGAGGCTATAGTTTTTGTTTAGTGTACAATTGCTTCATGCTTCATTCATGCTGATGTTGCTGCACCTACCAACTGTGCGTGTGTGGATTAGGCTAAAAGTGGCTGCCGTGCCAGGCTAGGTTCAAATGTATTTTTTAACGTTACTGCATATGTTGGTAGCAGTGATGCAGCTGCTGCGGCAGCTGGCCGCCGTGCCCGGTTATGTTATGCTGTTATGTTCATGTTGTGCCTAATAACGCCTGTGTGATTAAACTGTGATGCATTCAGGCAATAATATTTGTAATGGTCTTAAAAGTTATTAAAGTACAACATAGCTACGCTTTAGATCTTGTAGGGGAGAACGAGGCCCACCTGATTTTCACTGTGCCCACCCACACTGTAATTTCTGCCTACGCGACTGGCTCAGAACACAAGAATCAGGAAAAATTGTTTTGTTCAAGAGTCAGACGCAACACTGAGGGAACAGTGTTGTGAATTATTTTGGAGCATTATAGCCTAAATTGTTGTCATTAATTGCTAGAGTAAGGGTGGTCCACATAGTCATTATTTAAAGTGTTATTTTATAGTGTAAAGTTAGGATCACAGTGTTAAACCCTATAGTTCTGGGTGTGTGTGCTCCTTTCTGTATCTAACTGCCCAGGCTCAACAAGTTGCACATGTTTGTGTGAGTGAGCAGGTTCGTGTGCTTTGGGAGCAAAGGGAGGGAGAAGATAGCAAAGACAGCATCAAAACACCTGCTGGAGAGTTTTTGAGGGAAGTGTTGAATATTATTATTTTGACGATCCATTCATTTCATTTTGAGGCCATATTGATGCATTTTGATCCATTTCATTTCATTTTGATGTATACTCATGTACTCACATATTATGGGTTGTTGTGTTTGCATACACTTATTGATTAGTGTAGTCACTGAAACTCAGTCACAGATCAATCAGTCACCATATAATCAGTTAGGGATGCTGTATCAATCAGACGTGCATTTACTGTAACCAAGTATTATTATAAGATGTGGGTTAATGTGGTTTCTCATGTCATTCAGTATGTACTGGTGAGTGAACTTAGAGTGAACCTAAGAGGCAGAATGATATAAAAAAGGAACAACATCTTGGGTAGATTAGGTAACATGTATCTTGACCAATAGCAGTAGAACCATCTCAGCCTATCATAGACAGGAGACAGAGGTACCAGGTACGGCACGGGGCCTCCCTGCTGCCAAAGCATGGCAGGAGGACTGTTAGGTACTTTCTAGCAGGCCCGGGGTTGCCGAGGTTACTGGAGGACACGGCAGTTTAAGATGTGACGCAGTGCACTCCATGGATGATCTAATTCTGTTATGACGTGTGAAAACATGTAATACACTTATTGATTATGTTGATTATGTTGATTGTTTTAAAAAAATACACTGACAAAAGTTTAAGTTTTAATGGTGTCAAAAGTATGTCTTAAGACTTTTAAAAAAAATACGGTGAGAGTGAAGTTGAAACTTAATGGTGAATTTCTAGTCCTGAAACATATAAAAATATATAAAGAGGGGACAAATTAGGATAAAAAGGCTAGAACAACAATCAAAACGAAGCATCCGAAAGGGTTAAATCTTGAATAAGTTTCGATAAATAGTACACACAAGTGGCCTCAAAATGGCAGCATAGGATTGGAGATTCACCATTGGAGAGGAGTGGTCAGCGACCCCTGCAGGTGGAGTCACGGTGTGACATCCACTTTGTAGGTGGAACATAAGGTAAATATAAGGCGCTGCACGCTGACCACTGCTCAGTTTCATCCTGACCTGCTAGGATGTCACTCGGATTTATTTGTCCTTTTTTGGAATAAACTCTTTTGCACCGACTCTTGATCGTCTCCAGTGAAGTTTTTTAACTACGATGAATCAGCTAAAGAAGAAAACTAATAGAGTATTATTTGTTGAGTTTATTACGTTGGCAAAGGGTAAGGTCCAGGCCTTTACTGGCCCAGCCTGGCCTTATTTCTGACCCCACAACAGGAAGTAACAGACAAACTAACAGCAGCCAGTCAGGACTTTGTGTCCACAGATGGATCAAAGTGCTGAGTTCACTCTAACGTTTCTTTCCTCTACAGTCCACAGGGAGAAAACTGACTCAGAGACTTTGACAGTAACATAATAAAATGTTGGATTAACACTCACCCTGCCTCAGCCTTCAGCTTTCCTCCTTCTGTCGACTCAAAATGGAGTCTGAACTGACTGAACACATTATTTTCCTGTTCTCATGAACCTGCTCACCTCCTCTCCATTTACAGGAAAGCACCTGTCTGTGTGCTACATGATGTGTTTATATCTCACTTAGCTTTAATTAAAATGTATTATTGATTACTTTATATAAAGTTTTAGTCAAAATACATAAATATATCGTTTTTATCCATCCATCGTCAACCGCTTATCCTGCTTACAGGGGGCCTGGAGCCAATCCCAGCTGACATTGGGCGTAAGGCGGGGTCCACCCTGGACAGGTCGCCAGTCCATCGCAGGGCCACACACAGACAAAGAACCACTCACATTCACACCTGAGGCACCAAGTAACCTAGCCTGCATGTCTCTGGATGGTGGGAGGAAGCCGGAACATAAGAAGCCACACAGAAAGGCCGGGGCAACCGGGGTTTGAACCCACGATCGTCTTGCTGTGAGGCGACAGTGATAACCACTGCACCACCGTGCCGCCTTACATTGTTTTGTTTAAGTTACAATTAAAGTGCTTTAAACTAATTCATCATCAACAAACTCAGACCTGACAGTGAAACTAAACAGTTTTATTAAATCAGGTTTAATTATAACGTGTCTGTGGACATTTTAATAATATTTCCCAGCATGTTTTCGGACAGCTGTAGCCGCGGGACCCCAGCAGGGACGCGGACTGGCCTTTTATTTTGACCAACGTAAGGCACACAAGTGCAACACCCATGCTGTCTGATCAGCATCTTGATATGCCACACCTGTGAGGTGGATGGATTATGTCAGCAAAGGAGAAGTGCTCACTAACACAGATTCTGACAGATTTGTGAACAAGATTTGAGAGAAATTGTCCTTTTGTGTACATAGAGAAGGTCTCAGATCTTTGAGTTCAGCTCATGATGAATGGAGGCAAAAACAAAAGGGTTGCATTTATGATTTTGTTCAGTGTAGAAACAGAGTGCAGACACTGGATCACTGTAAAACAATGTCTTATAATGACTGTGAAAACATTTTCAGCACAAACTTCTAAGTCCTCAAGGTTTCCTGCTGGATTTGTATCAAGCCTCCATCACCCAAAGAAACCTCATAGGTATAAACAGAAAAAATATTTTTGTAGACATTTTTAGTGAAACACACGTAGAATTATATAAGTAGCTTTAATACTAGATTTAAAAACTTTTAGTTCTTCTTTACTGTAACACTGATGCTTCAGCTTTACAGTGTTGATAATCACATCTGGACTTACCGAGCCTTTCTGCAGTTCCTCACAGCTGGAATCAGTCTGTGTCGTCCCTGGATCTCAGAGAGTTTCTTCTCTGATCTGTTCTCTGACTTCAGGAACTCTTGGAGCTCCTGATGTACTGAGTGGTCGTTTGTCTCCATCTGCCAGTGGAAGATGTTGATGTTTCTGTCAGGAGAGATCTTACTTTTCATCTCCTTCAGGTTGTTGATGGCTCTCTGGATGATTTCTGGACTGTTGTCTGTCCGACCCAGCAGGCCTACTAAGAGTCTCTGGTTGGACTCCAGAGAGAGGCCATGAAGGAAGCGAACAAACAGGTCCAGGTGGCCATTTTCACTTTGGAGAGATTTCTGCATGACTGCCATCAGGAAGTCATCCAGTCTCTCTGTGTTCCTGCTGGTGTAACAGTGGAACATGTAGACTGCAGCCAGAAACTCCTGAACGCTCAGATGAACAAAGCAGTAGACTGTTTTCTGGAAGATCACACTCTCTCTTTTGAAGATCTCTGTACAAACTCCTGAGTACACCGAGGCCTCTGTGACATCAAGACCACACTGCTCCAGGTCTTCTTGGTAGAACATGATGTTTCCTTTCTCCAGCTGTTCAAACGCCAGCCTCCCCAGCTTCAGAAGAACCTTCCTGTCAGCCTCGGTCAGCTCCTGTGGACTCGTCTCATGTCCCTCATCGTACTTCTGCTTCTTCCTCTTTATCTGAACCAGCAGGAAGTGTGAGTACAGGTCAGTCAGGGTCTTGGGCAGCTCTCCTCTCTGGTCTGTAGTCAACATGTGCTCCAGAACTGTAGCAGTGATCCAGCAGAAGACTGGGATGTGACACATGATGTGGAGGCTCCTGGAGGTCTTGATGTGTGAGATGATTCTGCTGGACAGCTCTTCATCACTGACTCTCCTCCTGAAGTACTCCTCCTTCTGGGCGTCAGTGAAGCCTCGTATTTCTGTTACCCTGCCGACACACGAAGGAGGGATCTGATTGGCCGCCGCGGGTCGGGAAGTTATCCAGACGAGAGCCGAGGGAAGCAGATTCCCCTGGATGAGGTTTGTCAGCAGCAGGTTGACTGATGACTTCTGTGTGACATCAGACACAACCTGATTGTTGTGGAAATCCAATGAAAGTCTGCTTTCATCCAGGCCGTCAAAGATGAACAACAGTTTACAGACAGCGAGCTTCTCTGCTGGGACCTTCTGTAATGTTGGATGGAAAACATGGAGCAGCGTGAGGAGACTGTGCTGCTCATCTTTGATCAAGTTCAGCTCCCTGAACGAGAGCAGAACCAGCAGACTGACATCTTGGTTTTCCGAGCCCTCTGCCCAGTCCAGAGTGAACTTCTGCACTGAGAAGGTTTTTCCAGCGCCAGCAACGCCGTTGGTCAGAACCAATCTGATGGGTCTCTGTTGGCCAGGTAAGGCTTTAAAGATGTCCTGGCACCTGATTGGAGTGTCATGGAGGGTCTTCCTCTTGGAAGCTGTCTCAAGCTGCCTCACCTCATGCTGGGTATTAACCTCTTCACTCTGTCCCTCTGTGATGTAGAGCTCAGTGTAGATCCTGTTGAGGAGGGTTCCACTTCCTGTTTCATCACTTCCTTCAGTCACACGTTCACATCTCCTCTTCAGACTGATCTTATGTTCATCTAAAACCTCCTGCAGACCACCTCTCACTAAAGAAGAGAAAAACGTTGAGACAATTTGACCATCTGTGGATTATTTTCATTAACAATAAAAATGAATGTAAGAATAACCAGAGTTTTAAAGGTTATAAAGTCAGACACATCCTACAAACCAAACACCCAGCCTGTCCACTACGCTCTGCTACGGCCAATCAGCTTGCTCCATCACTACTAGGGGGGCCCAGCTCAACAGAATCCCATCTGTACCTGCTGTCCTGGATCCACAATGGTGGACCGAGCTCCCCACTGACATCAGGACAGCAGAAACTCTACACATCTTCAGCCTGAAAACTAGAAACTAAATGCAGCTCTTGAAGCAGTTCAGCTTATTTGATGAAGCTGATGTACCTGCATGGTTCTTGTCATTTCTGGGTTGTATCCACATGGTTGAATGTTCTTATTGTAAGTCTCTAAATAAACGTAATGTAATGAAATGTAGCAGGTTCCATGTTTAAGATGTACAGATGTCCAGTCTTACTTTGTACAGAGCTGCTCTGACTGGCTGTCTGCAGTCCAGCTCTGGTTCTGGATCTGTCTCCACACTGGGGACAGGAGGAGTGTCCTGATGAAGCAGACTGGTCCCAGTATGAGGTGATGCACCGTCTGCAGAACCAGTGTCCACAGCTGGTAGAGACTGGATCCTTCAGGACGTCCTGACACAAAGCACAGCAGGACGGCTGCTCCTCCACAGAAACAGGACTCCTCTTCCTCTTTCTGTGAAGACATTTCTTTAGAACTAAAATCATTTGTTAAAAATCTCCAGATGTGTCCGACACTGTGTAGAAGCTCAGATGGTCACAGAGTAAAAGTGTCGTTACTTTTCTGTTTGAATTCAGCTTTCAGTCTGTGATGAAAACCTTTGTTCCTTTAGTTCCTTTTATTTTAACTCTCCTGCTTTCAGAAACATTCATTAACAGTTTTTCCTGTCTGACTGTCTTATTAAACACTGAGTGATCTGCCTGGAGTTTGGTATTAATACAAACTCAACACTTCCTGCAGCTCCTTCACAGTAACAGGGTACCCCCAGGAATCCCCACCACCTAGGATGAAATTTAATGCCAACTTCACTTCCGTATAATGGGAAATCTGTATAAATTTTTAGTCCAAGAAATTTATCACAGATACTTTGATTACTTTATGCTCGAATT
Organism: Lepomis macrochirus; assembly: GCA_024633595.2. Lineage (NCBI taxonomy): Eukaryota > Metazoa > Chordata > Actinopteri > Centrarchiformes > Centrarchidae > Lepomis > Lepomis macrochirus. Next base: position 3,846,074 of record JALXJV020000020.1, on the reverse strand, counting down.
CTTTAATGAAATGTATGGAGGTGATTGTTATGTTATATGTATGGGGCTGATTATTATGTTATTGTCACGGTCTGGGTGCAGGGTTTGTGTGTGGTGTGGCAGGCTGGTGGACCCAAATGCAGGACATGCAGAGCAGAGCAGGTAAAGTTCAAAAAAGGGATTTATATGCAAAGGAAAAGGCGAGCACACTCACTATCTGAGTGGCTGATCACAGAGAATCCAAAACACGGTAATACAAACAGAAAATCCAAAACAGAACTCAAAAAGCAACTCCAATAATCCATAGACAGGGCAAGACAGGACTAAGGTACACACGGTACAAACTGAGCACACTTGAGCAAACTATGCAATGACCGGGCAGAGAATGAACAGAAACACAAAACATTTATACAAAGGGACTAACGAGCAGGGCTTGAGCAAAACAGGTGAGTGGGATCAGGGCTAACGAGGCAGGTAGAGAGACAGCAGGGGGAAAGAGAGAGAGACACACACACACACACACACACACACACACACACACACACACACACACACACACACACACACACACAGATGCAAAACACAAGACCATACATTAACTGGAACACAAGGTATTTAGTGGACAAGCAAAAGGAACAGACACCAGCAAACAGACCACAAATAAACACACAAGGAACACAGACTGAAGCTGAGAACCAGATAGAACTCAGGTAGACATGGGGCAAAATAACACAGACCAGAAGTAAACTCTAAGACATGAACTGAGACACTGAACTAACAGAACACAAGACCAGAAACATGACAACTGACAAAACAGGATGGAGTACGAACAGAGACAAGACCAACAGGAAGACAGGACTGGGGACTAAGACATGGAACCAACACACAGACTAAATAACAGAATAATGAAACTTAACAGATTCCTAACTGATAAAAGAATAAACTCAGAACAGGTGACATAACTAACAGGATCGTGACAGTTATATGTATGATGCTTTGGCAATATTGTTCTACAGTCATGCCAATAAAGCAAATTGAATTGAATTGAAATTTATTTACGAAGTTACCTGAGTTTAATAAAAAAATATTCTAATACATTCATATTTAATACACTTTAGCTTTCTGAGGTGTGTTATACTCTGATAACATAAAATGAATCAAGGACGTCACTTTGTGTTTAAAAGTGGAGGGACATAGGGGTTCATATTAGGGGTGTGACAACACATTTAGCTCACAATATTGGGTTCATGAGAACAAGATATAGATATTTTAACACTATTTTGATGAAATATTCAATGCTGAAATATATTCAATTATAATTTTGAGCACTAAACACTTAATTTCCTGCCTTCTGGAGACATTTGCTGCATCAATTTATGGTAGAATTGTCATTATTTATATAGTGAAACATAAAATTCAGGTGACAACTCAAACAGAATATAATGCAGCACATTTGTTTCTTCTATATTTAAATTGCATTGCATGTTTTTTGTAGTGCAAATAAACCTTTCTCAAAGCTATTTCTGTTTTTTTACATTTCTTGTTGCAAGCCCTTTTTCAGAACGTATTTTACTAATGCTTGTTTGTAATGTTTGAGTTGTTACAATTAGTTACCCCTTGGCCAGATAACGTAATGCAATATAATATGCAAATGTAAATGCCAACAACTTCGGTGATTATTCATCCTGTCGTGTTTTTGCATCTAAAGGCTTAAAATACAGTATTATACTATTAGATTCATCTTTGCTGATGCTATCTAACTCAGTCACTGACTACAGTGCATGACTGTAGCTTTCGGCCAGGAGAAGATGTCATCAGGTGGCGTCCAACTTTCATGGGATGTTTCGACATGGCAGTCGTCAGTGGTGGCCAGTCACTGCCCACCTCCTCCTGGCCCCCAGCTCAACTCCTCCCTCCTACTCCAGAGCCAGCAAGACACGCTTTCTGCTGCCTCACCCAACCTACAGACAGCTGCCTTCCTCTCCCTTCCTGCTAAACCCAGAGCCGTGAGTGTCTTCCACACAGACTGCGCCTGAAAACCCCTACAGCCGACCTCAACCGGGAATAGCCAGGTCTGCCACCCTTTGGCCCTACACTGCTCAACGAGGTCCTGATACTTGGTGGCTTTCCGCTCATAGGCCTCCTCCCACCCGTCCTCCCACGGGACAGTCAGTTCAATCAAGATTATCTTCTTTGCCTCCTCAGACCATAGGACCACGTCCGGCCTCAGCGATGTTTGCACAACCTGGGGGAAGGCTAATTTCCTTCCCAGGTCCACCCTCATCTCCCAGGATTGTGCTGCTTGCAAGAGGCTCTTCCTTTCCCCCCTCTTGGGGGCTGGGGGTTTCTCCCATTCTCAGACGAACTGAATGAACGTCGCCGGCCTTGTACTGGTCTGGCGCTTTTTCTGCCTCTCCTGCTCCAAGATGTCCGCTAGTTCACTGAGAACCTTGTCATGGCCCCACCTGTATCTTCCTTGGCTAAGAGCTGTTTTGCATCCTGCCAATATGTGCGCCATTCCCTTTTTTCCTCCCAGATCAGCTGGTTGATGATGCCCATATGTTCCAAGCAGTCTCTCATAAATATTTCTTTAAGAATGTAACTTTAGATATTTAAGAAAAATCAATATTAGTTTATGAAAAGATTGAAATTCATTGTAAAAAAAGCCTAGGCTACATATTTCAACCTCTTTATGTTTGTCAGAATTAGTCTTGTGTGCAGGACACATAGGCAGAGCAAGTACAGTTTCTGGGTATGTATTTAAGCCCACAGAACTTATGGCAGAGTCCAAACCAAGGTTGTCTGCAGAGCAGCAAAAACACAGTCCATAAACAAAAGATCCAGGGGAAGAAAGAACAAAGGATAATCCAACAAATGAGGTAGCATAGGCATTCAGGCAAGACACACGGCAGAGGATGAACATACATGCAACGAACCAGCAACAGCTAAACAGAAGCAACAAACGTTTGCACTGGCTAAGGAGGGGGGGCGGGAGCACAAACAGGTGATATTAATAATGACAGCAGACAGACACAGACAGGCAGGGTGATGAGCTGACAGGAAAACAGAGACTGGATGGCAGACAGATACTGGAGGAGACAAAATACAAGTACTGAACACCAAACATATCAAAGTAAGAAGCAACGGATCAAAACACAAGAATAACAAACTGATCCAGACACCATCAGACACATCACCACTAAACTAACACCAACAAGGAACACAGACTGAAGCTAAGTAAAACACTGAACTGGGAACTAAGACTCCAAGAAGAGTGAAACCCAAAACACAACAGACTATATGACAGATACTGAACACAGGACAGAACCCAACACACTAAGACAGATACTAAACAGACTACAAATAACATGACTGAAACTAAATGAACAAAGCAGAACAGACAAAAACCCACAGTTACCTCTTTTCCAGCAAAAAGGAACTGGTTCTGGACTGGTGCTGGTTCAAAGTTGGTTCAACTTGCGAACCTTCTCAGACCTGTTTGTTTTTCCACTGACTAGAGAGCCCAGCGAACGAAATCATTACGTCACTATGTATGTGGTAAGAACGGTTCTAGTCCAGCAAAGAGTTGGTGCCACTTTGGAACCAGTTCTTTGGCTGTCAAAACACAAAGAACTGGTTCGCGAGTAGGCACCGGCTCTGAACCGGCTCTCAAAATGCTTTGGTGGAAAAGGGGCTAGTGTGACAATCTTATCTAAAAAAATATTACATTCACAAATCATTTGAATTTCAAAATAAATCACACATTATATTGAAGCATTATATAGTCAAAAGAATGTATAACATACTTAGCTATTTTTCTTTAATGCCTTTGTTGCTTGTTGTTAAGTGATCCTCCTGTGTATATAGTGCCATGTTCTGTTATTTGTTTATAGTGTTGTGTCGTTAAATGAACTTTTGTTCATTTGACCTAATCGTCTGTATGACTCTGGAGGAACGGGTTGTCTCAGTGATTCGTTCATTTTCATGCATGTGTGAAGGATCTTGGACTCTTACGTTCATTCATCACACAGCAGCTTCATGGGCTCTGTCAGCACAGGAAACAGAACTGATTAGTTCACGGTTCATAGCAACTGTGGCTCTCCAGGTTTGAGTCGTTAATCTGTCACGTGACAGCTCCTACTGTGCAGCAGGAATGAGCTACTCGTTCACCGCTCACATGGCTCCTCCTCAGTCTTTGGTTCATTCTGCAGGCTGAGTGACTGCAGCCGGAGAATGAGAGGCAGGTCGGCCGTCAGTCACTGGACTGACATTATAGAGCTATTTAGTTAATGACGTGACATTTAATAAAGCATAACATTATTACAGCGCAGTGATGTTGTGCTAAGTTATAGTTTTAACAGCCGCACCGTAACTTTAGTCCTGCTAGGTGACTGGTGAAAAACCTGCAGTGTTTGAGAGCGATGTGCTCATGTTTGTTTCTCTGTCTGCAGAATCAGGACCTGATGTGGCCCTGAAACCAGAATCAGGACCTGATGTGGTCCATTCTGAGTCCAGACCTGCCAAACTGCTGCATTTATATAATGTTTTAATATTTCTTTGTTACTCTCTCTTTCTTCAATATATTTACTGTAAATCTGATATTAATATTTTACTCATGGATAGGGATGTTAGACGTTAGAGATAAAGAAAGGAGGGATTTAGCTGAACTTTACACACTTTTCCATTCTGAGTCAACCAGCTAACGTTAGCTTATTAGCAGCATGAGTGTAAAGGTGCTTTTAGACCAAAAGCGAAGTGAGCGTTTGGGGCTCTGCAGCTTTTGGACAAATAAACACCCGTAGTCTGGATTCAACTCTGACAACTACGCCGTTTACTCTCTGGAGGAGTTCAGAGTTAAATGCTTCTATTAAATCAGCTTTTCACTTTAGTTTTTGGGATTACAGTTTTGATTTATCTTCACTGGAGCTTCTCAGCAGCTTCTGTGCATATCCGATTCCAGTGTTGATGTTTGCGTCAGTTGGCACCCAGAGCACTTTTAGACTACTACTTCATGAAAACCGGACAAAACTGGACGTTACTTGGAGAAAAGAAAGCGAGGAGGTTGAACTACCTGGTGAGTTCAGAAAAGATGTGTCTGTAACTTTATTCCAGCTGTTGTCGTACTTTACTGTGAATTGTTGGGCTTCTGTAAATAACTTCAGAGTTCGGTCTAGCCCTGCTCTTTATGAAAAGCGCTGTGAGATAACTGTTGTTGTGATTTGGCGCTATATAAATAAAATTGAAATTGACCAAGTTAGCATAGCATAGCCCTGATCGATCCGAACTCCATTCAGAAAACAAACATTTTAGAAGTTGTTGTCCTGCTGTCTTGCTGACAGACCTGACAAAGCATGAATTCATATGTTTAACAAATCTGTATCATATTGTGGTTATTTCAGCATCAGTTTAATCACAGCAAAATGTTTACTTTGGGTTCATACAGTTGTAGTAATGTGTTTATTCGCGTTATCGCGTTGTGTGTGAACACTTAGCAAAGCTCCGCGAGGAGAGCGCTGCCTGGATTAAATTTGTGTTTGGTCTGAATGGCACATAAAGATACAAACACTGATGTAAACAGCAGGCACGTGCACACATAGACATCAAAAGGGGCTCAAGCACCTGCCCTTTTTCTTCCTCAAGAGAAAGTGCCCTTTTTTCCTGGATGCTTTTTTTTAAATAAATGAATTTATATATACAGGATATCTATTCCTGTTTGCGCACAGCTTTCCTGTCAAACAAATATATTTACTGAATAAAAAAATCTAAATATCAGGTCGGGAGATGAGACTTTGTCAGTTCCGATGTCTCTCTCTCTCTCTCTCTCTCTCCTCTCTCCCGCAGCAGCCCCTCCCAGCAGTGTTTTTCTTGGCTTGTGCGGAGGTGAGTTGTGATGAACTAAAGACCAACAAAAGTAAACTACCAGTGCCTTGAGTTCACTGCTAACATGCATGACTCATGAGCTGAGCTAAAATAATTAGCTAAAGTCAAGCTAAGGATCATGGTTGGCCATACAGGCTACTGTTACTGTTGCCTACTTAATGGAGACACAACAGGTGAATACAGTAAAATTTGTGTCTAATAATGTAATGACGATCGCCACATTGATATGCAAATTAGGCGTTAACTAATTAAAATGTGCTAATTTGCACACATTTGACAAGTCACTGCAGGTGAATGGGCTAAAGAAAATAACTAAATCATGTCACCACAGACCTTCCCCAGTTAATGACTTACATCAAGACTCTTTTCCCCTGAAATGTTCTGTTTAATATATAAACTCCATCTAAATGTGTATTTTGGAAGTTTTCTTTCCATGAGAGTAAAAGAAGACATGGAAGCAAAATAGACCCAAATTTGAAATTTGACCACTATATGAAAAAGTGTCCTGCCTTAAGCAGTAACTTTATATTTCTGATCGTAGAGGCTCCTCATCTAATAACTATCCATTCCATTAGTTTGTTGCATGCTGATAGATCTTTACATGATACAGACAGCCCTCCCTCAAATGTGAAACCAAGTCCTAACAAACTAAGTGTTATGTGATCCAACAAGACCAAAACAATTAAAAGGATTTATTGCCTTGTGAAAAATAAACAAATAATTAGTGAAACTATGTCCCTCTCCTTGGTGCAGTCATTTATTCTAAATATATACTAGTAGCATAAAAAACATGCACATTGTGGCAGAGTTGACTTTGCTGTTGCTGCTCTTGTGTGATTATTTTGTAGAAACATGTTGAGGGTTAAACATTTGCAAAAGTGGGAATCAAAATAAATTGGTAAGGTAGTCAGAGTTGTGTTAATATATTTAACATTTTGTCAAAAAAAAATCATAAATAATTATGACAAGTGCCGTTTTTTTCACTTGAGCCGCTGCTCACCAAAATGTGCATTTCCCTGCCTGTTTATCTTTCTCAAAACTGTGTCACAGCATTTGTTGATTTACCGATAGAAGCCTCAGTATGCGCATATCAGCAAGGAGCACATAATGATATATATTTCTGTATCGTTATTTTGAAAACAACACTGATTAAATCCTTGTTCCATGTGCCCCTTTTATACTTTGAGCACCTGCCCTTCCAAAGGTCTCTGCACGGCCCTGGTAAACAGTAACGTTAACTGTGCTGCCGTATTACATCCAAGTCACAAACAACGGAGGAAATTGTAAAGTCACACACACAAAGTATTTATTTATGACGTTACTGCATTTATTTAATCCTACGAAAGTACCAGAAAATATGTAGTAGTAGTACCCTTAAATGAAAATAAAACTAAATTTATGATATTTTCTGGTAATAAGAATCACAGTAATGCAAAGTTACAGTTAAATGGAGATGAAATTGAAAGAGTCTATGAAACCAAATTCTTAGGTATGATCTTAGATAATAAACTTAGTTGGAAACCACATATTGAATACATTAGAAGCAAGGTAGCAAAATCAGTTGGAATACTGTATAAAACAAAAGATCTAATAAATAAAAAAGGATTGAGTATTATATATTCCTCCTTAGTTAGTTAGTAGTCCTGTCTGTCATACTGCTCAGAAATATGGGGAAATGCAAACAAAACAAACATAGATGTGTTAAGGGATTGCTGGCAGCATTATCAGAAAATTATGAAAGAAGCTAAAAGGAAATATCTCGCTGAAATCATTCTGTCAAACTGTAACAAGCCTCGTCTTTTGTTTAAGACTATCGACTCAGTTCTCAGTGTCCCGCAAACTGTCTGCGTTGATGCCTCCTTTGGTGTGTGTGAAAAGTTTCTTCACTTTTTTATTGATAAGGTCACTACCTTTGGGGCTCACATCTCACTCTCTGCTTATGACCCCTCAGTCTCTGCCCTCTGCTCTGCTGTCTTTGACAAGTTTGAACCTGTGACTTTGTCTGCTGTACAGAAGATTATTGGGCTTTTGAAGTTCTCAGGTTCTCCAAAAGATACGATCCCTCCTCGACTTTTTAAGCAGGTTTTTCCTACTACAAGGCCATCTATTCTTGCAGTTTTAAATAGCAGCCTTTCCTCAGGGGTGGTCCCTGAACTTTTTAAACATGCAGTAGTGCAACCTTTAATTAAAAAACCTGGTCTGGATCCTGCAGATCTTGCAAATTTCCGACCTATATCGAAGCTGCCCTTTCTGTCAAAAATCCTGGAAAAGATAGTTTGCACTCAATTGATGGCCTTCTTGGATGAGCAGAATATTCTTGAAGTCTTCCAATCTGGTTTTAAACCCTACATAGCACAGAATCGGCTCTTCTAAAAGTTTTTAATGATATCCTTTTAGCTACTGACTCTGGGGATTGTGTTATTCTTGTGCTCCTTGATCTGACTGCGGCCTTTGACACAGTGGACCATGAAATCCTGATCTCTCGTTTGGAGCAATGGGTGGGCATCAAGGGTACTGCACTGAAATGGTTCAGGTCCTACTGGGAAGGTAGAACTTTCTGTGTCAGCTGTGGAGATTCTGTGTCCTCCTCTGCTCCTCTCTCTTGTGGGGTCCCACAGGGCTCAATTTTAGGCCCACTTCTCTTCTCTCTTTATTTGCTCCCACTTGGTTCCATACTTAGAAAACATGGTATGTCATTCCACTGTTATGCAGATGATTGTCAGATCTATGTGCCTCTTAAAAAGGATGGAACTGTTGTCCCATTACTTAAGTGTTTTGATGACATAAAGGCTTGGATGGCTCTTAATTTTTTAAGTCTAAATGAAAGTAAGACTGAAGTGATGTTTTTTGGTGGCTCCACTGGGACCCCCTGGGCAGATCTGGGTTCCTTGACCCAGTATATCAAGCCAACAATCACTAACCTAGGGGTTAAAATAGACTCTGACCTTAAACTTGACAGGCAGATAAGGTCAGTGGTTAAAACAAGTTTCTTTCAGTTGAGGCAACTGGCCAAAATAAAGCCATTTCTTTCTAGGCAGCACTTTGAGACAGTCATCCACGCCTTTGTCACTTCTTAAGTCTCTTCTTAAAACCCACCTCTTTTCCCTAGCCTTTGACAACTGCAATTGACATTTCTTATTTTGGTTGTATTGATTTCATTGTTTATTGTATGTTTGTTTTTATTTGTATTTTATGGGTTATGTGAGCTTTGTATTTAGGGCTTTATGTACTCATTTATTGCTTTACTGTACAGCACTTTGTTTCCACTTTGGATTTTTTAAAGGGCTCTATAAATAAATTTTGATTTGATTTGATTTGAATTAAGTTACAAAAAAGAGCTATCAGACTTATTAATAAAGTAGGATATCGCGAACAACCAACAAACTCTTCATTCAAAGTAATACCTTAAAATTCACAGATATTGTATATATAAAAATATTGGAAATAATGTACAGATCATTTAACAAAAGCCTTCCATCTGGTATTCAGAAATTATTCAAGTTAAGAGAGGGTAGATATAAGCTAAGAGGCCTGTTTATGTTTGAATGTGGAAAAGAAAGAACTAATGTAAAATCCAGATGTGTTATGGGTGTGAAATTATGGAATTCTCTAAAAGATTAATTGAAATTATGTACTTCTCTGTTTAGCTTCAAAAGATCTTTAAAAAAGAAAATTGTTAATGATTATTCAGTTAGTATGTAACTTATAATACTATGTAAAAAAACGTATGTGCAGTATTGTATAATTATGTATATTGTCTTTACAAGTCATATTGCTGATTCTTCATGTAAATGGTTAAATAGGGTAGGCAAATATAAGCCTTGGCTTAAGCTTACTCCTTTTTTGGTTATTTCATTGTAAATTTACGAAAATAAATCATTCATTCATAAATGAACTTTAATACTTTTGGGGTGTACTACACTTTTAAGGCCTTATTCGCAGAATATGAAAATAAAGACTTTAATTTTAAGACCCCACAGGTTCCCTGAGTAAAAGCCTTTTGTTGAATAGTTCTAAACATTTACAGCAACTTCAACATGAGAGAAAAGATCTGAAGAGTTTCTTGAAGTGTAAATCCTGAACTGGAGGTTCTCAGGTGTTTTGCTCCAGAAATCAAATCCGATCCATCTTAGTTTGAAACAGTATCTGCACTAATAGTTCTGCATCATGAATATAAATCTGTTAGCAGAACATTTTGTCTTCATCCTCAATGTATTATCTTCCATCAGATCAGTTTACAGTAAAAACTGTGTCTTACTTTGTGTCTGAGGGTCCAGGTTCAGGACTGAAGACTGGAGGTTCGGGTTTGGACCGGTCACTCTTCAGAGACAGACAGCTGAACTCCAAACACCAACATGTTTTGACTCTTATCACATGAATCTTTGATATAGCTATATACAGCTGTCACAGATAATAAGAGAATATTTGTGACAACAGATGTTAGCATTAGCAATTACATTTTTGCATTGAGTTTGATATATAAACAGAAAATGAGTCATATAAATTAGTTAGTAGCAGATCTCTTACTTTTTGTCTGAGGGTCCAGGTTCATTACTGAAATCTGGAGGATGCTCTTTGGACCGGTCAGTCTTCATAGACAGACAGCTGGATCCTGCAGACTCTGCTCCGTTCTCCTCTTCCTCCATACAAACACTCATCTTCTGGTCTGAAGTCAGTCTGAGAGGTAAAACAGTAAAACTGACTGTGAGCTCAGAAAACAAGAATCAGGAAAAACTGAAGGCTCTTGGATGAGGGAAGAAATGTCTTCTAGTATCTTCAAAAAAGTCCAGCTGCCCTTGACTTTAAACTTCTTTTGAAATAACGACCTGGATGACTGAGAACCTTCACAGACATTAAAATAGTAGCTTGTTATCATATATAATAACACTGCATGGGTGTAAAAGTTTAATTACAAAGATAAAAAGTCAACAGAAAAAAAATCACCAGAATCATCTCCTGATTCTGACTGGATTTATGTTTATCATCACTCTGTAACCAGAGATATGAAACAAGTATACATGTCTTTTTTCCAGATTATTCTCATACAGACATCTTCTGCTTTCCTATGGCATGACAACATTTATTAAAACATATATCTATATTTTAATAATCAACTCTGCAAAGATAGTTGTGTCCACAGATGGATCAAAGTGCTGAGTTCACTCTAACGTTTCTTTCCTCTACAGTCCACAGGGAGAAAACTGACTCCGAGACAGTAACATAATAAAATGTTGGATTAACACTCACCCTGCCTCAGCCTGCAGCATTCCTCCTTCTGTCGACTCAAAATGGAGTCTGAACAGACTGAACACATTATTTTCTTGTTCTCATGAGCCTGCACGCCCTTCCCCCTCTCCATTTACAGGAAATCACATCTGGCTGTGTGTTGTACATGTGTTTATAAGCCTCTCTCTGGGCTTTAACAGATTAAATTAAAATGTATGATTTCTTTATTTCATATAAAGTTTTAGTCAAAATATGTTGATACATAAATTATGTAAATATTTTTAAGTTACAATAAATGTGCTTTAAACTAAATCATCCTCCTCAGTGGTTAAAAAACATCTGAGACCTGACAGTAAAACTAAACCGAGTTTTATTAAATCAGGTTTCATTATAACGTGTCTGCAGACATTTTAATAATATTACAGCTGTAGCCTCAGGCTCTGCAGCAGCGGCTCCTCCTCCTGCTGAACGTTTCACCGCTGAGAGAGACACAAAACAACAGGACACCGTTTCACCTTCAGTCTGTAAGTTCGGCTGAATAAAGTTTAACTTTGGAACCGTTTAGGAACGTGTTTGTTCTCGACTGAGAGACTCCGCAGCGTTGTTGTGGTTGGAAAATATGTTAAGCTAATGTCAGACTAACCGGATCTTAGGCTCAGTGAATGAATGTGTGTGAATGATGAATGCAGGTGTGTAAAAGAGTTTTGAGTGGTTGAAAAGATTAGAAAGACGATATACAAATACGGAGCTTTTACATTGGTACAATGGAACCTCTGGTTGAACCATTCAAAATAAAACTTTTCAAGGTCTGAGTGGTTTTGTAGGAGTGAAATATTTATTATTAATTTTAAAAAAAATCAGGATGTAAGTCTCTGAGGACTTTAAGGTTTTGTCCCCTCCAAGTTTTCTAGTATTTACGAGCTCAGCATTTCAAGGCTGATAACAGCTGCTCATTTAAATACAAATGCACTTTCTCCAGATTTTGCAATAAATATATCAGTGAGATGAGCAACAAAACTTTACATGTACAAAGCCTATAAAAAGTTTTCACCCCCTTGGATGTTTCACCCTTTTGTTTATTTTATACGTGAAATCAGGGTCAATAATTTGGCTCTTTGACAAGATTTAGCAAAAAAAAAACCTCTTTAACATCAGAGTGAAAACAGATTTTTACAAACTAATGTCAATTAATTAAAAATATATAAGGTAAAGAAGATGACTGCGTAAATATTCACCCCCCTTCAGGTCAGTCTTTAGTAGATGCACCTTTGTTTAAAACACTGAGTCTGTGTGGATGTGTTTCATCAGGCTGGCACATCTGGACACATTTTTCCCTTCTTCCTTCCAAAACAGCTCAAGCTCTTTCAGGTCGCTCAGGGATCAGGTGTGAACAGCTCTTTTCAAGTCCAGCCACAAAGTCTTGATTGGACTGAGATCTGGGCTTTGACTTGGCCCCTCCAGAACATTCACCTTGTTGTCTTTGAACCATTTCTGTGGAGCTTTTGCTGGATGCTCCTTGCAAGTGAGGTGGATCCAAGTCTGTCAGTTCAATCTAACAACATAACATTAGACTGTGAGGCTGCTGGTGTCCGTGTTTTATCTCCTGGCTCTGTCTGTTCACTCATTCTTTAAATTCAGTCTTGAATCTTTCAGCAGCTGTTGCTTCTTTAACTCTAGCACACGTTTACTGCATGCATGATGCATGACGCAGTGACTGTTTTTGCTAACAACAATTAAGATTTATCGTAGAAGATACACATCACACGTCCATCCATGGGAGAATGTAATTATTTCTCAGTCTCTCCATAAAGTCACTCTCTGGTTTCCCCCCCCAAAAAAGGATGTAGCTGAAAGGCATTCTGGGATGGGAGCGCTGACACAGTGTCAGTGAGTTCTGGATGTGGAGGCAGACGCTATAATAAAAAGGTCCCTGAGACTGGAGCTCTGTCCGAACCCTGCTTACATCCTGATCTGGTCTCTGTGCAGGTGGAGCAACAAAAGCAGAAGGTCCAGCTGTGAGGACCAGGATGAAAAACAAAAACATTATCAGAGACATGTGGTCATTTTCACACATTGTGTTATCATCACAGATTGTAGAATAAATGAAAACATTTGGGCCACAGAAACATCTTTAGTTATAAAAACATCTTACCCATAGTGCTTTTCCATCGCTGGCACCAGCTCAGCTCTCCACGCCTCTACTTGAGTCGCTTTCGTCCCGCCGTCCTCTGTTTTCCAAAGCAGATAGTCCAACCTCAGTGTAGCTGGTCCATTACTGTGTGGAGGCTCAGGGGGTATGAGGGGAAGAGGAGGTCTCAGAAGGTCAGAGGGTTCCTGAAAAGATCAATGTCTGGTTCAATTAAATCCAACAAACTCTGTTTACTTTATACTGCATCATTTATTTATTAACTTTGTACCATATTTATTTCCCACTGCTGTACATCCTTACAGATATGTGTAAGACTCTTACAGGCCACAGTTACATTGTTTAGAAGAAAACACAACTGAATATAAAAATCTTCCTGTGATTCTCACCTGGTGCTGAGACCAGAGTCTCTCAGTTTGCTGGAGCTCTTTCAGCACAAACTGCAGACATGACATGGCTGCAAAGACAGAATGACAACAAGATAAGAGAAAGCGCTCAGCAGTGAGTGACAGTATAACAGAATCACCACAGAGCATAAGACAAAACATTTTATTGATTAACATGAATGTTTTACAGCTGGAGAAACAAATTACTCTGTATTTAACGTCTACTAGCGTTAGAGCTGGGTATCGAGTTCAATACTTTTTAGGCACCGACCGAATTGCCTCAGTACCATCGAGTATCAAAAAATGTCTTGTCTTTCGGTACCAAAGTTCGATACCTAAAGGTTCTTGTTTACGCCAATGAGCCAATCAGCATGCAGCATTCTTGATGTGCCCACATCTAAAAGTGTAATTGGATGTGGTGATATAAACACTAGCTCATGCCGGTTACGCACAGAGACGTGGCTCGTGGATGTAAAAGACGTGGAGAAAATCAAGTGTGGCTTTATGCAGCAGCGCGCGATGCAATATTTGCGACGACACGACAAACCTGGCGAAGCCTTTGACTGTGCGTGGAATAAACTTAAGGGCAGAAAGTCGTCTCAGCATCATCGTCTCAGCGCCCTGCTGCCACCGAGCTGCTTCAACACGCCCACCGTACGAGCGGCGTCGGGCAGCAGCGTCGCTACAAGCAGCACCGTTACTAGTTTAACTACATTTCTCAGTAGCTTGGTGGCAGCGTCGCTGTTTTCTGAATCAAATCAAAGCTCTTTTATTGGCTGAGCAGCGCGGCAGCTTCCACACACGCTGCATTTTCCCAAGGATCAGGAAGTGACATCACGTAGCGATCCTCGGGCTGATGTCTGCGACTTTGCTGCAGTGGATTAAAAAGTTTCCTTTCTATTGTGATAGTTGTTGCCTGGACACCTCTTCCTCTAGTGAGGAAACTTTGATATGTAGAGGCGGAAACTTGTTTCCATGAGATGAGATGAGAGATTTCTCTCTCTCTCTCAGGCCTGTTGCCATAAATGTTTAGGTTGCCATGGTGCCAGAGCACAAATTCACATATAAACAATAAAAAATATATAATTAATAAACAATGAAATGACATTATAAAAACTAAAGAAAAAAGGAACATTAATGGTCCAAATTTCCAAAGCGAACTCCCTGAGTTCCTGTTAGTAGCGTTTTTCGCAAACATTTGTTAGCGAGTAACTGCAACATTTTTTGTCGGATCAAAATTTCCTCTATAAACTTTCAGCTCGGTCCAGAGATTATCCTGCGAAGTTTGGTGTCGATCGGACTTGCTGCTTCGGAGGAGTTAATGGAAATACGATTTTCAGCTTTCTCAATTTTGTGAAAAAAAAAAAAGTCCAGGCAGAAATGGGCGTGGCCTATTCCAGGAGATTCAGCTCGATACCCCGAACATGTGGATATAAGGTTTTTGATATAGGCCCCCATAGGCGGGAGTTCCAAGCTCAAACGCTGCGGACCTTGCTTATAAGCCCCTACAGGTAGAAGTGTGTGAATTTTGTAGCCTGCAGTCGCTGCGGTGACCTGGACCTCCCCTATGAGTTACGTGTCTGTAGCACTTAGCGTCTAGGCTGCAGTGGTGGATGAATCAGTATCTTTTCAGGCAAAAAGGTCAAAGGTCTCTGTGAGACGAATCTTCAGGTTGGTGGATTGTTTTCTGTTGTTTTACAGAAACGAAACAAAAAGACGAATCCAGAAAATTATCATTGGCTGCGGATTTTAAATTCTTGTTCCTTTAACGCAGCTGTGGTGGAAGGATGCAAATAAAATCTGGCTCTGAACTTTTATTCTGAAGCGTTTGTTTCTGCACGTGCTGCTCAGCGAGGAGAGACGGGCTGCTGTTAATTAGCCTGCAAATTAAATTAATTAAGGTTTCCACATGTTTCATACACAAATACAAACATCTGTTCTTTTAATAACAGATAATTACTGGTATTTGCTGCTGAAGTCTGGAGCTGAAACGTCGCTTCAGTCGAACCTCAAACTTTGGACGTCAACAACAATATTTAGGAAACCTGCAGCGAAACAAGCCGCCGTGGACTTTACACGCTACTCAGGAGTTACTGATGGGAAGTTAAAGTTCGCCTGAACCGCTGAGTTTTTAGACACAAAAGCTGAAACCATCATTAATTAGTCGTTAGAATTTAATCAATTCTTTGTTTTAATCATTTTTAGAGCAAAAATCTTAAATATTTGCTGGTTCCAGCTTCTCATGAGGATTTTGCTGCTCTGTCTTTGTCTTACAGTAAATTAAACGTGTTTCTGTTTTGGAGGATGAACCAAGAGGTTTAAGGACGTCTGAGGAGTTTTTATATTATTAATGTAACATTAACTTTAAATTAATCTGTGATGAAGCTCAAACGCACAGAGGCCCTCCTCCTCCTCCTCCTCCTCCTCCTCCTCATGTTCGCCCGGCTGGTTTTGGGATCTGATCAGTCCTGTTTGGTTTGTGTTCCCACCTGAAGCAACACCAGAGTCCAGAACCCAGAGACGTCCAGATTATAACGAGAGCAAAACCGAGTTTATGGCAGATTAAAGACTCACTGGCAGATTAATCCTCTAATAACAAACATCAATACTTCTGTACTGGTTCTCTGCTGCTCCTCTAGTTTCTCCCTCCTCCTCGGTCAAACCTTAAAACAGTTAATAATTACATTAAACTGTAACTGTGTCCGTGCTGGGCGACAAGTCAACATGTAGAGAGAAACGCTGGACATGCAGTTATTACTTTATGTGATTTATGATGTCAGAAATCTGTCAGAACGTGTCCTTCTTCATTAGAGGCTTTTACTGCAGGAACATAAATCCTGTCATGAGAAGGAGGTGAAATCATTATTACAGCCTTTATGTTGTTCCAGCTGTCCTACAGGTCTTTGCTCCTCCAGTCTAATCTCATTATTATAATATTCATATAGTAATGTTAGAATATTCCTCATGAGATGTGAGTTTTACATCTTTCTAACCTCCTTTGAGTCACTTTATTCTCGCGATATTAGTGATATTTAATGAAATACACAGTGATGTTAAGATGTTTCTTTGCAGAGGAGCTGCAGCCAGTGAATCTTTTTTAAAACTGACTGAAACATTTAAAAACAGTCCCACAGTTCCAGTAACGACCCTCCAACAATCGTGTTAGTTATGTAGTCCGGGTCCCGGTGCGGGTCTCACCTCCCTTGCAGGGCGTCCTGTGCTGGCTGTGCTGGGCCCGGTAGCCCTCCACCACCTCCCACTCGCCGCTGTCCCTCTTGATGGGGAAGCAGACGCTCAGGACGTGGTTACACGGCTTGATGATCTTCAGGATCCCGCGGACCCGCTTCCTCTTCTGCTCGGCGCTCTCCCGGGTCCGCAGGCCCTCCACCAGCTTGTCCTCCACGATGGCGGCGCCCCGGTCGAAGAAGCCCTCCACCATGGTGAAGAAGTTCGGGTCGTCGGCCCGGTCCACGGCCTGGCTGTAGCCGCGGTACCGCAGCAGGGACGCGGACGCCGGGAGAGCCGAGTCAGCGGCGGCGGAGCGGCCGGAGCTCAGGACGCCGCCCGCTCCCCGGGCGAGGAGCTCTCCGAAACACCGGTACATGTTCTGGTTCTAGCGAAGCGGACCGTCCCGGGAGACGCGCGGGCCGGTTAGCGTTAGAGAGCGTCGGGAGCGAGCGAGGAAGTGAGCGCGGAGTCCGGACACTTGTACCGCAGCAGCGGCTCCTCCTCCTGCCGCCCCCGCAGCGTGACGGCGCGCGTGACAGTTTACCGCTTTTAAACTGTTTATTAACGTGTTTCCTCTCAGCGGAGAGACTCAGAGAGCTGCTGCACTAAAACACGGAGGCGGGAAGTCAAGTTTACTCCTCGGACACGGTCAGGTTTTACTTATTTAACATATTTTCCGCAAAGTTATTTTCCTTTAAGCTAATGTCAAACCAACCGGACGTTTATTTGTACCAGTTCCGTACATTCAAAATAAAAGCATACATGAATTAAACTTTTAAAGGTTTGGGTGTTTTCACATTTTCACACATTTGGAAATGTATTAAAATACTTAGTAATTTAGTTTAGTTAGTTAGTTTTTAGTTGTTTTTTTAACTTGTACAGGCTGGAACTCTGAGGACACTGAGGTTTGTCCTCTGTGAGACCTACCATAGGTGTCATTTACACTGGGGACACTGGGGACATGTCTCCATCACTTTTTTAAAGCAGAATTTGTTAAAAAAAAACAAAAGTTCTGAAATATAGCTGGCTAAATAGCAAATGAAGCTTTGAGAAATTTGCACAGTAATAAAACATGCAATGCAATTAAAATATAGAAGAAAAAATGTTCATTGTCCCAAAAAAATTAACTTGAGCTTAAAAAAAACAAGCTACTGATTATTAAATGACCCAAAAACATGCAGCACTGATCAGTAACTTTAACGACTTCTTGACACAGTTTCTTTTTGGCCAAGTGTTCCGTTCTCTCCCTGTGAACATGACAAAAGAGGAGTGAAGTCCAAATCATGACTCAAAAAAGTTGATCTACAGGAGAAACAGATCTGAGAGCTGCTCTCACTTAGATTCTGTTATATTTATATATTTTGAATTGTTACCTGCCACAGTGGTGTACTCACATTTGTGAGATACTGTACATATAAATGTGAGAACAGCTGCACAGGACCACATCAGAAAGTGATTGTACTTTTAGATTTTGACCCTTTGTTCAGGGACACTTTTTTTTTCTCCGGTTAATTACATGTCTTTGAAACTTTGTTCAGTTTATGTCTTAATTGTTTACTCTTTTTATGTTCATATAAATATTAATACATGTTAAGTTTGCTGAAAATAAAAGCAGTTGTGTGTGAAAGGAAGTTTCTTTTTTTGCTGAGTGTACAGTATACACTGTATGTATGGTGCAGGTTTTAAGACTTAAAACACATTTTTGAAGGACTTGTAAACACAAAAGTCTTTGTTGGTGTTAATCTGACTGTAGACATATATTTGTATTTATGTAAGTATCTTGGTAATTGATTTTCCCAATAATTTGAATGAAACATTTGACAACAAAGCTTCAGTCCTGTTGCAGCAGAAACATACAATTCAGGTGAAACTTAGTGTAAACTAACCTGCTATTTAAAGAAATTATATTTAAAAATACACATTAGATAGTAAAAAAAACAGAAATGAAATGAGACATTGACTGTCTCCTTTGAGTTGTGGTGTTACGGCTCAAACACCAAACATAACAATGGTCACAACACCAGGAGAAGAGCTTAGTGCATGTACGTTTATTTGAATATGAATAAATGAATAAAAACAGATACCAAACACCTGAAACATTTAGATGCAGCAGAGAGAGCTGAACACTCGCCTGCCAATACAAATCCAGCCCACAAGTCAGCACAGGTGCCAGCCAATCACATGATCAAAGGGAAACAAAATAAACTAGCCAGCTGTCCCCCTGGCCCTGCGAAGGGCGCGCGAGTCATCCCAGGCGTCCCGCCGCATAAGGCCGAACCTGTGTTTGAAAATGTCATTGAAATGAATGGGATTTAGTGAGAGATTTTAGCATCGATTACAGCGGCATTCCAGCTTTGACTATAGCGCCACCTTTTGTCTGAATTGCACCAAATTTGTCAGGTGTCATCAGGGGCCCATGGGGAAGAATTGACCGAAATTTGGTGTCAATCGGACCTGTGGTACTGGAGATATAAAATGCATGTAAGTCAATAGGATCATTTTTTTCGTCTTTAATCCGCCAATAACAGCGCCACCTATGGGCACATTAGGGTCCACTTTCGTGCCTGTAGTCAGGGGACCATGCTGAACAATTTGGCACAAATTTCATGCCAATGCAACTTATTGTTATAGTGAAACTAATTTTTCAGATTAAACAGCGCCCACATAGGGGATAGTTGCACCAAATATTTGCACAGGCCCTCAGGGGGACGTCCCACAGAAGTGCTTTAAGTTTGGTGTCGATGGGCCATTCCAAAATGAAGATATGACATCAGTTCCTGTTCCCAGCGTTTTGCGTCAGTATTTGTTAGCTTATAACCGGAACAGTTTTTTACATATCGATCTGCCTCTACAAGCCTGTATGATGTTGGTCCAGAGATGGTCTGTGCCACATTTGCAGTGAACTTGACCTACCCTGTGAGTTTCACGTCCCTAGCACTTACTGTCTAGGCTGCAGTATGCGTTTTATGCACAGAAGAAAAAATGTAATAAAAATCTGAGCGAAAACAATAGGGTTCCCAGGGTTCCCTAATAAAACAGGATATAACCGCGGGTCTGATGCAGTCTATCTGCTTTCTTAACTTGATTTGAATATCAGCATGTTCATTCTACAATAATACAAACTGTCACGATATGAGAAAACACATTCATGTGTATAATCCCTAATAATGACACTAAAGTTTATAGTTAGTATGTTTATGTGTGCTACTTTCATGTCAAAAGAAAAACAAAAATAAACAATTTATTAAAATGTTCAGAATGGTGTCTCAGTTTGTAGACCTCAGTGAAGCTTCCATTAAATCCAAATTTTCCACAGGTTTTATCTTCTTGCTTCTGTGTTACAAACTATTATCTGTTAAACTGAGAGAAACGTCTGGTGATGGTGGTAATAAGCAGAACTTCAGAGAGGGAACTTTATGCGCGCAGGCTGGATGCTGCTTTTCACATCAACCTCCAAAATTAATCAGGAATATAATGTGGACATTAACTGTGATTCTCCATCAATCCACAAGATGGAGCTGCAACAGAAAGCAGAACAGAAGAAGTGTTAATGTGCAGAAACACAACTAATCTGGAGAGGCACTTTGGGTTGACAGCAGCCAGGTGAAGGTCCAGGTCCAGGTGGAGGAGGAGTCTCAGTGTGTCTGCAGAGACTGTGTAGAAGGACAGAGCAGCAGCAGAGCAGTCCAGATCCACTGATGATACTCTGTCACATCCAGAGGAACACACAGGGATGATGGTGGACTTGACTCTATGTGTGACAGTGGAGCTGATCTCAGAGCAGTTCAGACTGCAGCACTGTTGGGATTCCTCTGTCAGTCACTGCTGGATGAAGCTCTCCTCTCCACTCTACCTCCCAGTAACATGGCCCAGTCAGAGCCTCTCCACACACAAGCTGATGCTGCTGCTTCAACCTCTCTGGATCATCAGGACACAGCTGATCCTCTCTCAACACCACCACCTTTCTCATCACTCACACTCTGACAGAGATCACTTCCAGCTGATGAGAGAAGAAGACAGAGAGCAGAAGTCATAAATCAAAGTTCACAGAGACTCCCTTCATCAGCTGTCAGTTTGATGAATGAGAACCACTGTCTCTATACATCTGGTGATGCTGTCAGCTGGAATCCAGCTTTATTTCCTGGAGACATGAACACAACAACAACAGTCGTCTTCACATCAGCTCAAACACATGATCACTGCCTGTTCTCTCTCTCTCTCTGTCTTTCTGTCCAATCCTGAAGCCTGTCACCATTCTCCTCTCACAGCTTCACAGAGGAAAGCAGCCGCTGAGAAGGTTGGAGGTTAACAGGAAATACTGGATCTCTGCTTTGATACTAACTGTGTTTAGTACAATACTGCTGAAACCAGCATGGACTGACTCCAACTGTCGCGCTGACCTGGCAGAGGTGCGTCTGTCTCCCGTGTGCCCGCCTCCTCCTACATGCCGTCTCACCTGCGTGCCGCCCCGCTCTGCATCGGCAGCCGCATGTGACCGTGCGCGTCCTGGCGCACTCTTGACCAGGTGAATTAAATGATGCAATCAGAAGCTCGCACACAGTTCAATCAGCGGGAGCATATACACACGATGCAGTCATTTGGCTGGTTGCAATGGACTGAGAGGACGGCATGAGCAGTACACATCCACTGTGGGGAATGAGACTTTTGATTTTGACGGGCTATCGGTAAGCTCACTTGAATGTTGTTTAAATCTTTTCTGTTTAGGTGTTAATGTGGGTGTGTGTTAAAGTTGTCGCTGCATGGTTGAAGAGAAACTGCTAAGATCGAATGCATGGATGTATATGTTTAAGAAGTGTGGGTTTTCTACCTCATTTATGTAAGTGAATACTTAAATAGTAACCAAAAGTTTTGTTAAAGCTAAATTAAAATGCATAATTAGTTTATTAAAATGTGAAGAATATTCCTTAGTTAAAACCTTTATTAAAATGTTTAAAATACAGATTAAATAAATCCTGTTAAAATTTAGTTGGTTTTGGATAAAGAATAATATTTAATCTAAATTACACTTAACTTTTGAAATACTTACTTTGACTTGTGTTTACTGTGAAAATACCAGTTTATTCAAAATGCTTTTATTTTTTGTATTTAAAGGTTTTCACCTGAACACTATACACTGGACACTATACTGTACTCCTGTTCAACTGGTCAAAATAAATTGTTCTGAGTGAAATCTGAAGTCTGGTCCTTTTCAAGTGTGGACACCTCACAGCTAAAAGGAACACTTGACACCAACCCTCTACTGACCTCAGAGTCTCCAGAGTCTCCAGTCTGCAGTGTGGACTCTCCACAAGATCAGACAGCAGCTTCACGTCTGAATCTTTCAGGTTGTTTTCTCTCAGATCCAGCAGTCTCAGATGGGAGGGGTTGGACTTCAAAGCTGAGGCCAGAGAAGCACAGCTGATCTCTGACAAACTGCAGTTCCACAATCTGAATAAAGAATAAATGATGGAGATAAAAATCCATTTCTAATCCAATCAGATGTGTTCAGGTTTTAAATGTGGAGCTCAACATTACTATGTCCTAATCAATGAGCTTTTCCCTAAAATGAGTAGAGGGACTTTGCCATTGTGTTATTGTGGATCATCATAATGTCAGCCTTCTACAGACATCATCCAAATGTCAGCACAACATTCATACACCTATTCATGTCAACACAGATCAATAACATGCTGCTGATCTCAGGCCAGTCTGGAATTAGAGGAGAGAAAATATAATGATCCTTTTCCAGCTGCATCTGGAAATAAACTTTGACCTCTGTGTTCCTCTGTCTGTGTTCTAAGGGATCAATATCATTTATCATAAATTATTTGTAAAAACAAATTGAAATTAACAGAATCCAACAAATATTTTACATATTTAACAAGTAAACCTGATTCATTTAAAACAAGTATTAGTTGAGAAGATCTTCTGTACATGAATGTAACTATTTACCAACAATTATAAACATTATTTTTCCCTCAGTCTCGTACAGAGGCAGACTGTTTCACTTCCTCATTGATTCAGTCCGTATCAATGGACGCATCAAAGCGCCATAGTTAGCAGAGGTTTACTGTGCATCAGAATCTAAATCCTGCTTGGATATCAGTTTGTTAGTCAGGACGATTTAAGGTTATTGCTTTAATGCTCTGTCACTTAGCGGCTTTTGCCCTCCCATTCAAATCACCCTCAGCTCAGAACAAAACCTCTTCATGTTCTTCTTTTAATAACACTCAGAATACAGCTGTACGTTTGTTGGAGCAGTTCCATCCATCCATCCATCTTCATCCGCTTATCCGGGGTCGGGTCGCGGGGTGGAGCAGTTCCACTGAATGTTTATTCAGTGGACACGTAGGATCAATTTATATTCATCTATCACTCCTGGTGTGATTGGCTGAAATATAATTCCTATGACGTTGGAGAATATATGTTAATATTTCTGAGTGAGCAGGATGGCGGTGCAGCTGCAGACTGTAGTTAGAAAATAGTTTTTTAAAATAGGCAGCAAACAGTCTGACCAGTATTTCACTGACTGTTTAAAGTCACTACACTATCTGAAGTAGCTAAAATTAAGAATGTTGTTGAGCCAAGATCCAAACAGAGCTCTAAAATTAAAATCCTGCTGTTGGTTTATAAAGCACTGAATGGTTTATGGCCAAAATACATTTCTGATCTTTTGCTTCATTATGAACCATCAGACCTCTCAGCTGGTCAGGGATCAGGCCTACTCTCTGTCCACAGCGTCAAAACTAAACAAGGAGAAGCAGCGCGCTCAGTTTTTATGCTTCGTATATCTGGAACAAACTCCCAGAAAACTGCAGGTCTGCTGAAACTCTTTTAAATCAAGACTGAAGACTTTTTTCTTCAATTAAATTAAACGTAAGGCTGTAGATTGATCATTTACACTGCACTGTGACTGTTACTGTTCTGCTTTATATGTTTTTTTAAAATTTCTATTTAACTTTATTTATTAGTATTTTAAATTTCCCTGTGTTGCACTTTGAGTTGTTGAAATGATACAAATAAATTAGCTTTGCCACACGTCCACAGGATTAAAATGGAGGCCCCGCCTTCTATTTACCTGTTGCCATGGTGAATCATAGAATCAAAGCTCCTTGGTGATGAGGTTTTCATTCAACACACACCAGCTTCACTTAGAGAGAACAGACTCAGTTAATTGAACTGACTCTGATCAGCTGTTGTGGAGTTTTCCATCTCAGGGTTCATCAGCTCAGAGTTCAGGGTTAGGCTCAGTTTGTTAAACCTTCTTTCTGAAACAGGGCTCAGCACAAAGACTGGAAGTCATGCAGGCCCACATATTTTGTAATATTTTGTATCAGAAAGAATTCTGTGGAGTATGACACAACTTCCAGTTTTGTGGCAACCTACAAGAAGTTCTTATTTTATAACATGCACAGTTTTAGATTATCTAAATTCTTAATACTAAATAATTTTGATCAAAGGGTCTATAAAGTTTCTGTGCACAATTTTGTGGAGATCAGACTCAAATCAGATCATCAGAATTCTAAGCAGCAATGGGCGTGGCCTAAATGATCCACATGCAGCTCAATTCAGGGAACACGTGCATGTTAGGTTTTTAACGTGAAATTTAAAATGTGAGACTTGGAGGCCAAAATGCATTAAACTTGATTATAGCTCCACCTGCTGGTAGACAAGTTTCATGTTTGCACCTGAGGTGTCAGCAGCAGTCTGAACCTGTCCCGTGAATTTCTCTTTCATAACTGGGTGATAATCAGAGAGTTCCCAGCAGGGCTGGTAGGGGAGACCGGGGATGGTTGTAACATGGGTCAGTTTAACACGTCCAATTTCATGTTCGTGTTTGTTAGTGCCAATGTTTTAGCTGTAAGGTAAGCTACTTCATGGCTACAAGAGTCTGGGTTATAAAATGTTTAGTTGTATTAATTTGTTTTCTTAGAATTTTAGTATGCTGCAGACACAGTAATGTTTGTTATTATTATTATTGTTGTTATTAAGTTCATATGTAATATGTAACTCCAGGACCCTGTTTCAGAAAGCAGGCTTAACAAACTCTGAGCTTTTCTCTGAGCTCTGAGTTGACTGAGCCTGACGGAAGTGCCTGTGTGGGGATGAAAAAAATCCATCAGTGGAGCTCAGATGCTACAATTCACCATGGTAACGGGTAAATAAAGGCAGAGCCTCCGCTTTGATCGAAGTGGAGCTATAAATCAGTAGGATCAGTATGTTACAATATTACATTTTATGCAGCGTTGCTCATTTATCATTTTCCAGACTGGGATTTCCTTAATAAATCATGAAGTGTTCTCCTATAGCCTGTTACACTCAATTTAAATAAGAAGGCTATATATATCAAGCTGTAAAACGATCGGGACAAAATAAATCGGCTACCTATAAGACACAGTTTAGTCATGAATTTGCAGGTTAGCCTATTAATTTATTTATTTTTGCAGTGGAAAATGCGTCTATGAGTTCAAACTGACTGTAAAGTTTTAGACGCCTATTTTACATTTTAAAATCTTGCTAATTTTGTGTTTTATTAATGCTGTCAAAACACATTCAGACTATCAGCAGCTAATAATGAAAAACTCACTTTTAAACTACATTCATTTGCTTCGGCTGCGCTTACAGTCATCCTCACTCAGAAACAGTCACATTATCTCCAACATGATATCTACTGATAGGAATGAAACTGTCAGTTCTTTTAAATCATGACTGAAGACTTTTCCTTTAATTAAAGCCTAGGTCACACTACACGATTTTTAGCCATATTTGCTGCTCGGCAAGCTCACAGCATCAGTTACCGGAGTTACTGATCTAGAGTTTATCTGATCTCGCTCTCTGAAACAGAAACCCAGAGTTTGCTTCATCTCAGGCTGAACATACTCAGAGTTTACACCAATCCCGCTTTCTGAAACCGGGCCCTGGAGTGTTGAGACAAACAAGCACAAACACACACACTAATATGCAGTTGGTGCATATTTTGTTAAATTGTAATATTAGGTCCACTACCATGTCACTATTTTGACTGACAATAAAAATCCTATTTTTTACCATGTTCCTTGTTACATAATGTTGCATTTCACCCCAGCACATGTTACAACTGATCCAGACAGTGGGGTGAATTTTAACGCACTGACTGTTACAAGCATTCGGTCTCACACAGCCTCCTCGGTGTTGGATAACTAATTAAACATATCAGATCTACAATTGTAACAGAGAGGCAGTGAACTGACCTCAGAGTCTCCAGCCTGCAGTGTGGACTCTCCAGAAAACCACACAGCAGCTTCACTCCTGAATCCTGCAGCTTGTTGTTTCTCAGGTCTAGCTCTGTCAGATGGGAGGGTTGGACTTCAGAGCTGAGTCCAGAGAAGTAAGGCCGATATCTGAGAACCCGGAGTTCCTCAATCTGAATAAAAAAATAAATGATGTACTATTAGAAGACAATGCTTCTAAAGACTTGAAATTATTTCATATTTAGACTTTATTGTCCCCAAGGGGAAATTTGTTTTCAAAGCATCGTATAACTCAGACAACAACAGCACAGAGTAACGACAAACACTAGCCATGTTTCCATCCAACTGTCATGCGAATTTTAAGTGTACTTTTCAAATGTCGCAAAAAAAAAAAAAAAAAAGAAACTACGAAAAATGTGAGTTTCCATCAGCTGGCTTGTTGTGAATAAACCAGGCTACGGTAAAGTTATGTCAGTAGTTGATGTTACACATGGCGTCCTAATAAACAAGACCGAATGGGTTCCAGACCAGAAACAAAACCAGTTGCTTGAACCTGATGGCAGTTCATCTTAGAAAAATGGAGAGAGGTCCTCAGAAATGTGTTTCAAGGGCGCAGAGGGTAGGTATTTTGGCAGTCTGGTAGGATTCACAGAAGACTGAGTGGTGAATTAATGAGTTTCAGGGTGCAGGTCTGTAGCACCATTGCTGGAATGCTGCCAGGCTCAGGGGCCTTGCTTAGTTACATCGGCATGATACCACACCTCCTCCTCTGTAAAGGGGGGCGGTTCTTCACGGTCTGGTAGGGGGAGAGCTATTAAGAAATAGTGGAGTCATAAAATCAAAGCATCTTCAGTTTAAACTATTCAGCCAGTATAAGCATCATATAGCTGCATAAAGAGGTTGGAAAAAACAAATGCTGAATATATTTGTTATTGTCTGATAGCTGAAATAGAGATGATTTGTTTATTTTTTTGTATTATTTAATGGGGAATATAAGAGTTTAAGAAGTGTGGAGTGTCATAATAGGCAAACATACAGGAAAATTACAGAGGGGACCCAAATGCAGGACACCAGACAGAACCTCTGAATTCCTTGGTGTTTATTAATAATCCAGCAAAGGTGGGAAACAGGTTTACATGGTGATGATGCAGAAAAAAACAAACAAATGAAGAGTCCAAACAAATCCAGAGCAGGCAAGCAAACCAAATATAATAGGGAAAACACATAAACCAGTCACACAGGAAACACCAAGG
Organism: Lepomis macrochirus; assembly: GCA_024633595.2. NCBI lineage: Eukaryota > Metazoa > Chordata > Actinopteri > Centrarchiformes > Centrarchidae > Lepomis > Lepomis macrochirus. The sequence goes on along the minus strand of JALXJV020000020.1, from coordinate 3,818,746 downwards.
AAAAGGCTTAACAAGTGACCAAGACAAAGTGACAATGGAAAAACTCCTATACAAGAGGGAGGTTACTAACAAGATACATATGGAAACAATAAGGGGGAGCAAATATCAAACAAGCAGATAAAAAGAGAAAGGAAGTGAAGTGAACAGAAACGGGAGGAGAGGAAAAGTAAAACAGGAAGTAGAATCATTAATTACAAGGAAAAACATTGTAAATGACAGAGCGGGATGACATAATGACAGGAAGTAAACAAGGACACGTGAGAAAATCATGACACATGAAACCAAAATCACCGGCACCACTGAAATCCAACTGTCAGAACTAAACATTCACATAGTAAAAAGGCTTCACCACTCCTTTCAGCTACACCCACCAGGCCGCTGCTTCAGAGAATCTCTGGCCAAAAAGGGAACAAAAACTCTTTCATTCCCACTGCAGGATTCATTTTAAACAAGGACAAATACACAGACTCTAGGTTTAATGCAGCATTGAACACCTGCCCTTATTTATCATGGAATTGTTTGTTTTAATATAATTTTATTTCTTTTATGGGTGGATCATTATGTAACAGACAATAAAGTTTTTTTAACTGAATTGAAGACGGGTTCAATTACAAAACCCACAGAAGAAGAAAACAGAATTCAAGAATTAAGATCCTCAGTGTGGATCAGTATAATATCAGCCTTATGTCTGCATTTTAGTGTCACCACAACTTTCACATCATATTAGTCTCAGCACAGGAGGAAAAAATGGTGTCTGACCTTAGAGTCTCCAGTCTGCAGTGTGGACTCTCCAGAACATCAGACAGCAGCTTCACTCTTGAATCCTGCAGCTTGCTGTTACTCAGATCCAGCTCTTTCAGATGGGAGGGGTTGGACTTCAGAGCTGAGGCCAGAGAAACACAGCTGATCTCTGACATACCGCAGTTCCAAAATCTGAATAAAGAATGAATGATGGAGATAAAAATCTATTTCTAATCCAATCAGATGTGTTTAAAATGTGGAGCTCAACATTACTATGTCCCAATCAATGAGCTTTTCCCTAAAATGAGTAGAGGGACTTTGTCATTGTGTCTCTACTGTTTCTTCTAATTCATATTAACCATGTGACATTTTATGAAAAATACTAAGACAGATGTTTGCTATAGAATTACACAATGGCCAATATGAAATAAATATTTATAAAAAATATAATAATTGTGAATGCAGAGCTCTTTAACACCTGTCCCAGCACTTGTAATGCTCATTTTAAAGCACAGATTTAGCCTCTGCTCATCACCAATGTCAGACACGATCCTTCAAATAGCTGCATTAGGATGTCAAAAATGTTACAACCATCCCCAGTCTACCTGCTGGGAGCCACGCTCTCGGTGTTGGACAACAAATTAAACATATCAGATCTACAATAGTAACAGAAAGTCAGTGATCTTACCTCAGAGTCTCCAAATGACATTCTGGACTCTTCAGAAGATCAGACAGCAGCTTCACTCCTGAATTATGGAGCTTGTTGTTACTCAGGTCCAGCTCTCTCAGATGGGAGGGGTTGGACTTCAGAGCTGAGACCAGAGAAGCACAGCTGATCTCTGACAAACTGCAGCCACTCAATCTGAATAAAGAAGAAATGATGGAGATAAAAATCCATTTCTAATCCAATGAGCTGTGTTCAGCTTTTAAATGTGGAGCTCAACATTACTATGTCCTTATCAATGAGCTTTTCCCTAAAATGAGTAGAGGGACTTTGTCATTGTGTCTCTACTGTTTCTTCTAATTCATATTAACCATGTGACATTTTATGAAAAATACTAAGACAGATGTTTGCTATAGAATTAAACAATGGCCAATATGAAATAAATACTTATAAAAAATATAATAATTTAGGTGAATACAGAGCTCTTTAACTCCTGTCCCAGCACTTGTGATACACATTTCAAAGCACAGATTTATTATTATTCAAATCTTTTTATTGTTTTATACATGTAAGAACAACAATACAACAAACAAAAACAAAATAACAACAGGTGCTAACATCACATATTTAGTAAGGGGGGGGAGGGAAGAAGGAGGGGGAGAAGGGGGAAGGAGAAGGGGAGGGCTATATGCTCAGGAGAGGTCTGTCTCAAAATGCAAAAGAAATGGCTGCCAGGTGATATTGTATTGTTGGATTGAGTCGTTTATTGTATGTTTCAGATGTTCAAGCTTCAGATGGAGCATAACATCTGCCATCCACTGCTTATGAGATGGAGGAGCAGCTCTCTTCCAATTGAATAATATTAGGCGCCTTGCCAGTAGTGTAACAAATGCTATAGCATTGGCCTGCTGCATTGTTATTGGTGTAGTCGGAGGGACAGCCCCAAATAAGGCAGTTAGAGCACTGTGATCAATATTCCTCTTGCATATAAATGTAATCGTCCTAAAGACTGACTCCCAAAAGGGGAGGAGCCTGGGGCAAAGCCAGAACATATGACTGAGATCAGCAGGGTTGTGTCCACACCTAACACAAGATGAATCTACACCAGGATACATTCTAGCTAATTTATTAGGGGACAAGTGCAATCTGTGCAGAACCTTAAATTGCAGCAGGCTATGTCTAATGCAAATTGAAGAAGAATGGATTCTTGAGATTGCAGCCTGCCAGGCTGTATCAGTAAATAGTTCCCCTAACTCTTCTTCCCATGATTCTTTTAGATGTATAAGTGATGGGGATGCAGCGCTCTGAATTTTGCCGTATATAACTGATATTAAGCCCTTATCAGTCGGATTCATATCCAAACATTCATCAATCCACATTATTCGAGGCAGTGTTAGTGAAAAACTAGTTTTCACGTAACTACGTACCTGGAGATATCTGAAGAAGTCAGCCTGAGGGACACCAAAGCGCCTTTTAAGTTGTTCAAAAGAAACGAATTGACCTCCTTCAAAAAGGTCCTTAACGCAAGTTATGCCTCTCTCATGCCACTTCTGGAAGGATGGATCTATCAAGGATGGGGTGAACTGGACATTGCATCGCACAGGAGATGCAGTTAATGCATTTCTAATTTGAAAATGAGTCCTAAATTGGAACCATATCTTTAGAGCTCACGCAACAACTGGATTATTCGTCCAGTGGCATTTACTCAAAGGTAAAGGGCTACATATTAATGAGCTAAGCAACACTGGACTGCTAGAATGTTGTTCCAGGTGGACCCAATCTGGGGATTCAGGACCCGCCTGATCCATAAACCAGTACAAAACTTATGGATATTGGTTGCCCAGTAATAGTAAAGAAAATTAGGTAGGGACAGTCCACCGTCCCTCTTCTGTCTCTCTAGATATTCCTTTCTTATTCTCGAATGTTTTTATTCCAGATAAACACAGATATATGTTTGTTTAATTCTTTGAAGAATTTCTTAGGAATAAAGACTGGTATGGTTTGGAACAAATATAAGAACCTTGGCATGATTGTCATCTTGACTGAGTTTATTCTTCCTACAAGAGACAGAGGGAGTTTTGACCACTTCTCCATGTCTAATTTAGCCTTATTCAGTGCCTTAGCTAAATTTTTTGTTAAACAAGCAACTGTAATCATATGTTACACGGACGCTCAAATAATCGAAACTATCTTTACTGACTGTAAAGGGAGACTATGGAAGGCAATTTGACGTGCCTTGTCGCTGATTGGGAATAAAACACTCTTGGGTAGATTCAATCTATAACCAGAGACCTGCCCAAATTTTCCAATTAGGTTTAGAGCAATAGGTATTGTAATATCGGGTTTAGACAGGAAAAGGAGGAGGTCATCAGCATACAGGGACAATTTGTTTACGCTACCACCTCTCTGCACACCAGTTAAATTAGCTGAGTCCCTTATCAAGATTGCCAGAGGTTCAATAGCTTATATCAAACAAAAGGGGCTAAGGGGACATCCTTGTCGGGTGCCACGTGAGAGAGGGAAGAAACTAGAAGTGACCTTATTTGTTCGCACTGATGCATGTGGTGCTGTGTACAAAATGGTGATCCAAGTACAGAAAACTGGGCCGAATCCAAATTTTTTGAGTGTAGTAAGCAGAAAATCATATTCAATTCTGTCGAATGCCTTTTGGGCGTCAAGGGATATCACTACTTCAGGTTCAACATCATGGCGCTTGATAGATTACATTAAAGAGACGTCAGAATTACTGGATATCTGTCTGCCCCTAACAAAGCCCGTCTGGTCCGGGTGGATAAGTTTGGGAAGAACATCTTCGAGCCTGCCAGCAAGGACCTTTGCCAAAATCTTATAGTCACAACATAGCAAACTAATTGGGCGATATGACTCACAGTGCAAGGGGTCTTTAGATTTTTAAGTATCAGTGAAATAATTGCATGCGCCATAGTCACAGGTAGGGCCTTTTATCTAATATCTCCCTAAAGACTCTTAGCAGTAAAGGGACTAATTTTGGTGCTAATTTTTTAAAACTCTATGGGAAACCCATCTGGGCCAGGTGCCTTTCCAGGTTTCATTTTTGTGATAGCCTGAGTTATTTCTGATATAGTAATAGTACCCTCCAATTTAGATGTGTCCGAAGTCATCTAGCATGGGTATAGTCAGATTATTGAAAAAGTCTTCGATCAAAGCAGCGTCACCAGCTTCAGAAGTATACAAATTCTCATAAAATGACTTAAACTGAGCATTAATCTCATTTTGGTTAGTAAGTATGTTACCATGCTCATCCTTTATCGCTGTAATGAAACCTGCAGATGCTGACTGTTTAAGTTGATGGGACAACATTTTGCCGGCACGATCCCCAGACTCATAATAGGTGAGACGTGACCTCAGGTGCATGTCTATGGCTTTGGTATTAGTGATTGAATCAAATTCTGTTTGAAGTAGGATTCTTTCTCTGTATAAGTCATCAGAAGGTGAAGCTGAATGTTGTTGATCTACGGTTTTGATTCGCTCAATGAGCTCTGAGGCCCGCTTAGCCCTCCTTTTGTTTTCACCAGCAACGAAGATATCACTTGACCTCTCAGATATGCTTTTAGACTTTCCCAAAGTATAGCATTACTTATCTCAGGCTTACTCATTTAACTCAATAAAAATATCTATTTGTGCGTTGATGAAGTCGACAAACCGTTGTTCAGACAGCAGTCTGGGGTTAAGCCGCCACGAAAAGGTGGGAGATTTGTTTTCAGGAAAGCCTAACTGCAGAGTGACTGGGGAATGGTCTGATATCACAATGCTGCCATAATCCACTTGGGTAACCATGGGCAAGAGTCTCTCATCAATCAGAAAGTAGTCAATCCTTGAGTAGGTTTGGTGTACGTGGGAGAAAAAAGAGAACTGTTTGGATAATGGATATTTGAATCTCCAGGGGTCCACCATTCCGTATGTTTCAATAAACGTATTAATACAACGGGCTGAGTTACTAAGCGTGGCAACTTTTGGGCTGGAACGATCCAATGTCGGGTTCAAAGTGCAATTCAAGTCCCCACCTAGTATTAAGTTGTGCGATTCAAGATCCGGTAAGAGGGAAAAAAGATTGCTAAAAAAATCCACATTATCCCAGTTAGGAGCATAAACATTAGCAAGAACAACAGGCCTATTAAATAATTTGCCTTGTGTGATGACATATCTGCCATTTTTATCCCTAATTGTTTTAGACTCTTCATACTGTACATCTTTATGTATTAAAATGGCTGCTCCCTGCTCTTACTGTTGAAACTGAATGAAAATATTGTGTAAAGCCACCTCTGCAGAGTCTACACTGATCTTTATTTAGCAAATTAGTTTCTTGCAAATAAACGATGCGGCTTTTCAATTGCTGAAGATGAGAGAATACTTTGTTACGTTTGACCGGATGGTTTAATCCCCTGACATTCCAGCACACCAAAGTGGTGTTGGTTAGTATCTTTTTATTTGCAGAGGTCATAGACAAGACTCAACAAAAGAGGCATCCAACATGTAGCCCATGGGGGGAATAGGGGAGAGAAAAAAAGGACAAGGGGCAGGAGAGGGGGGAATAATGAACACAAAATTAACAAAGCACCTATAATAGAACGGCAAAAGAGGAAAATAAAATAAAATAAAAATTAGCCTCAAAAGGAGGCCGCTATACTTCCAGTTCTCACAGTGTATCTCCTCACTATCCAAACTGATAAATGCTTACCATGTTAGCCCACACCAGAACCCAATTACAAACGGTAATTAAACGCAACGATACAATTTCTACAGCAGTAGTGACCCATTCCAATATAGCCACAAGGCTCCAAAAAGCCAAAACTTAGAATTCGAAATTAGACATTATGGTATGTCTCTTATATACAAAGAAAACGCACTATAAGGCTCAATATACGCGACGCATTACCTGTAAGATCCGGATTATTCAGCACCAATGTTTGTTATTGTCCCGCGACGGCTCCGGCCCAGTCCTAATAACTCCAGGCCATGCTCCCTTGCGAAAGGTCATGCTTAATGGGACGCTTCAGTGCTCAGCAACTCCTTCAGAACAAACTCCTTCGCGACGCTTTGGATCCTTGAAGGTCGCTTCTTGTCCATCTGCCGTAGTAATCCTCAACGCCGCTGGGTATCTGAGGTCAGAAGCTAACTCCTGCGAGCTGCTAAGCAGTTTCCTTACTTCGTAAAAGCGCGCTGTTTACTCACAGCTTGGGTGAAGTCCGGCAGGACGCGGATATTGTCACCATCAGCGGTTGTTATCACTCCAGCCTCTGCTGCTTTCTTGAGAAGTAATTCTTTTTCTGTGAAGTAGTGACACTTAACCACAAACGCCCTTGGTGGCAAGTCATCTTGTACTGGCTTTGTGCGGAGGGTCCGATGCACTCTATCCAGAGTCGGCAACTTGTCCAGTCCAAGGGCTTCTTTCAGCACACCAGCTACGTAAACTGACGGATGTTTCCCTTGCTCGCGCCCCTCTTTCACTCCGGTGATGCGGACGTTGCAACGCCGTGATCTGGCCTCCAGATCCTCACACCGGGCTCTGAGCAGGGAAAGTTCTTTTTTCATCCCAGTCAAGTCAGACTCCATAGTCGCAATAGAGTTAGCATTAGCGGTCACTCCGTTTTCTAGCTCAGACGTGTGACTCTCAAGTTTGTCCAGTCTTTTATTGATTTTATCTGTGACATTGCGCAGTCCGCTTGGATTTCAGTAGCCTTTTCATCCATTTTCTTCAACAATTCTTGCCTCATTGACTGCAATTCCTCCATAATGGCATTCTGGTTGCCCGCCGCAGTCGTCATTGTTGAGGTTGAGCAAGCTAGGCTAGCTGAGCTGGCTTCCGCCTCAGAGGCCCTCGCGTCTTGTCCGAACTTGTTGACTTGAGATTTTTTGGCATGCCTGAAAGGTTGATGTTGTCTAATATATACACAACAGCTTGTGCAAGGCTATATCGCGTAATTTTATAAGAGCCGTGATCATAAATGAAATGGTTCAGGTGTGGAGCTCACAAACCTA
>JALXJV020000020.1:3682505-3810823 GCA_024633595.2 Lepomis macrochirus | reverse complement strand
GGACAGGAGTTAAAGAGCTCTGTATTCACCTAAATTATTATATTTTTTATAAGTATTTATTTCATATTGGCCATTGTTTAATTCTATAGCAAACATCTGTCTTAGTATTTTTCATAAAATGTCACATGGTTAATATGAATTAGAAGAAACAGTAGAGACACAATGACAAAGTCCCTCTACTCATTTTAGGGAAAAGCTCATTGATAAGGACATAGTAATGTTGAGCTCCACATTTAAAAGCTGAACACAGCTCATTGGATTAGAAATGGATTTTTATCTCCATCATTTCTTCTTTATTCAGATTGAGTGGCTGCAGTTTGTCAGAGATCAGCTGTGCTTCTCTGGTCTCAGCTCTGAAGTCCAACCCCTCCCATCTGAGAGAGCTGGACCTGAGTAACAACAAGCTCCATAATTCAGGAGTGAAGCTGCTGTCTGATCTTCTGAAGAGTCCAGAATGTCATTTGGAGACTCTGAGGTAAGATCACTGACTTTCTGTTACTATTGTAGATCTGATATGTTTAATTTGTTGTCCAACACCGAGAGCGTGGCTCCCAGCAGGTAGACTGGGGATGGTTGTAACATTTTTGACATCCTAATGCAGCTATTTGAAGGATCGTGTCTGACAGTGGTGATGAGCAGAGGCTAAATCTGTGCTTTAAAATGAGCATCACAAGTGCTGGGACAGGTGTTAAAGAGCTCTGCATTCACAATTATTATATTTTTTATAAATATTTATTTCATATTGGCCATTGTGTAATTCTATAGCAAACATCTGTCTTAGTATTTTTCATAAAATGTCACATGGTTAATATGAATTAGAAGAAACAGTAGAGACACAATGACAAAGTCCCTCTACTCATTTTAGGGAAAAGCTCATTGATTGGGACATAGTAATGTTGAGCTCCACATTTTAAACACATCTGATTGGATTAGAAATAGATTTTTATCTCCATCATTCATTCTTTATTCAGATTTTGGAACTGCGGTATGTCAGAGATCAGCTGTGTTTCTCTGGCCTCAGCTCTGAAGTCCAACCCCTCCCATCTGAAAGAGCTGGATCTGAGTAACAGCAAGCTGCAGGATTCAAGAGTGAAGCTGCTGTCTGATGTTCTGGAGAGTCCACACTGCAGACTGGAGACTCTAAGGTCAGACACCATTTTTCCTCCTGTGCTGAGACTAATATGATGTGAAAGTTGTGGTGACACTAAAATGCAGACATAAGGCTGATATTATACTGATCCACACTGAGGATCTTAATTCTTGAATTCTGTTTTCTTCTTCTGTGGGTTTTGTAATTGAACCCGTCTTCAATTCAGTTAAAAAAAACTTTATTGTCTGTTACATAATGATCCACCCATAAAAGAAATAAAATTATATTAAAACAAACAATTCCATGATAAATAAGGGCAGGTGTTCAATGCTGCATTAAACCTAGAGTCTGTCTGTTTGTCCTTGTTTAAAATGAATCCTGCAGTGGGAATGAAAGAGTTTTCATTCCCTTTTTGGCCAGAGATTCTCTGAAGCAGCGGCCTGGTGGGTGTAGCTGAAAGGAGTGGTGAAGCGCCCTTTTTACTATGTGAATGTTTAGTTCTGACAGTTGGATTTCAGTGGTGCCGGTGATTTTGGTTTCATGTGTCATGATTTTCTCACGTGTCCTTGTTTACTTCCTGTCATTATGTCATCCCGCTCTGTCATTTACAATGTTTTTCCTTGTAATTAATGATTCTACTTCCTGTTTTACTTTTCCTCTCCTCCCGTTTCTGTTCACTTCACTTCCTTTCTCTTTTTATCTGCTTGTTTGATATTTGCTCCCCCTTATTGTTTCCATATGTATCTTGTTAGTAACCTCCCTCTTGTATAGGAGTTTTTCCATTGTCACTTTGTCTTGGTCACTTGTTAAGCCTTTTCCTTGGTGTTTCCTGTGTGACTGGTTTATGTGTTTTCCCTATTATATTTGGTTTGCTTGCCTGCTCTCCTCTGGATTTGTTTGGACTCTTCATTTGTTTGTTTTTTTTCTGCATCATCACCATGTAAACCTGTTTCCCACCTTTGCTGGATTATTAATAAACACCAAGGAATTCAGAGGTTCTGTCTGGTGTCCTGCATTTGGGTCCCCTCTGTAATTTTCCTGTATGTTTGCCTATTATGACACTCCACACTTCTTAAACTCTTATATTCCCCATTAAATAATACAAAAAATAAACAAATCATCTCTATTTCAGCTATCAGACAATAACAAATATATTCAGCATTTGTTTTTTTCCAACCTCTTTATGCAGCTATATGATGCTTATACTGGCTGAATAGTTTAAACTGAAGATGCTTTGATTTTATGACTCCACTATTTCTTAATAGCTCTCCCCCTACCAGACCGTGAAGAACCGTCCCCCTTTACAGAGGAGGAGGTGTGGTATCATGCCGATGTAACTAAGCAAAGGCCCCTGAGCCTGGCAGCATTCCAGCAATGGTGCTACAGACCTGCACCCTGAAACTCATTAATTCACCACTCAGTCTTCTGTGAATCCTACCAGACTGCCAAAATACCTACCCTCTGCGCCCTTGAAACACATTTCTGAGGACCTCTCTCAATTTTTCTAAGATGAACTGCCATCAGGTTCAAGCAACTGGTTTTGTTTCTGGTCTGGAACCCATTCGTCTTGTTTATTAGACGCCATGTGTAACATCAACTACTGACATAACTTTACCGTAGCCTGGTTTATTCACAACAAGCCAGCTGATGGAAACTCACATTTTTCGTAGTTTCTTTTTTTTTTTTCTTTTTTGCGACATTTGAAAAGTACACTTAAAATTCGCATGACAGTTGGATGGAAACATGGCTAGTGTTTGTCGTTACTCTGTGCTGTTGTTGTCTGAGTTATACGATGCTTTGAAAACAAATTTCCCCTTGGGGACAATAAAGTCTAAATATGAAATAATTTCAAGTCTTTAGAAGCATTGTCTTCTAATAGTACATCATTTATTTTTTTATTCAGATTGAGGAACTCCGGGTTCTCAGATATCGGCCTTACTTCTCTGGACTCAGCTCTGAAGTCCAACCCCTCCCATCTGACAGAGCTGGACCTGAGAAACAACAAGCTGCAGGATTCAGGAGTGAAGCTGCTGTGTGGTTTTCTGGAGAGTCCACACTGCAGGCTGGAGACTCTGAGGTCAGTTCACTGCCTCTCTGTTACAATTGTAGATCTGATATGTTTAATTAGTTATCCAACACCGAGGAGGCTGTGTGAGACCGAATGCTTGTAACAGTCAGTGCGTTAAAATTCACCCACTGTCTGGATCAGTTGTAACATGTGCTGGGGTGAAATGCAACATTATGTAACAAGGAACATGGTAAAAAATAGGATTTTTATTGTCAGTCAAAATAGTGACATGGTAGTGGACCTAATATTACAATTTAACAAAATATGCACCAACTGCATATTAGTGTGTGTGTTTGTGCTTGTTTGTCTCAACACTCCAGGGCCCGGTTTCAGAAAGCGGGATTGGTGTAAACTCTGAGTATGTTCAGCCTGAGATGAAGCAAACTCTGGGTTTCTGTTTCAGAGAGCGAGATCAGATAAACTCTAGATCAGTAACTCCGGTAACTGATGCTGTGAGCTTGCCGAGCAGCAAATATGGCTAAAAATCGTGTAGTGTGACCTAGGCTTTAATTAAAGGAAAAGTCTTCAGTCATGATTTAAAAGAACTGACAGTTTCATTCCTATCGTAGATATCATGTTGGAGATAATGTGACTGCTTCTGAGTGAGGATGACTGTAGCGCAGCCGAAGCAAATGAATGTAGTTTAAAAGTGAGTTTTTCATTATTAGCTGCTGATAGTCTGAATGTGTTTTGACAGCATTAATAAAACACAAAATTAGCAAGATTTTAAAAATGTAAAATAGACGTCTAAAACTTTACAGTCAGTTTGAAACTCATAGACGCATTTTCCACTGCAAAAATAAATAAATTAATAGGCTAACCTGCAAATTCATGACTAAACTGTGTCTTATAGGTAGCCGATTTATTTTGTCCCGTCGTTTTACAGCTTGATATATATAGCCTTCTTATTTAAATTGAGTGTAACAGGCTATAGGAGAACACTTCATGATTTATTAAGGAAATCCCAGTCTGGAAAATGATAAATGAGCAACGCTGCATAAAATGTAATATTGTAACATACTGATCCTACTGATTTATAGCTCCACTTTCGATCAAAGCGGAGGCTCTGCCTTTATTTACCCGTTACCATGGTGAATTGTAGTATCTGAGCTCCACTGATGGATTTTTTTCATCCCCACACAGGCACTTCCGTCAGGCTCAGTCAACTCAGAGCTCAGAGAAAAGCTCAGAGTTTGTTAAGCCTGCTTTCTGAAACAGGGTCCTGGAGTTACATATTACATATGAACTTAATAACAACAATAATAATAATAACAAACATTACTGTCTGCAGCATACTAAAATTCTAAGAAAACAAATTAATACAACTAAACATTTTATAACCCAGACTCTTGTAGCCATGAAGTAGCTTACCTTACAGCTAAAACATTGGCACTAACAAACACCGAACATGAAATTGGACGTGTTAAACTGACCCATGTTACAACCATCCCGGTCTCCCCTACCAGCCCTGCTGGAACTCTCTGATTATCACCCAGTTATGACAGAGAAATTCACGGGACAGGTTCAGACTGCTGCTGACACCTCAGGTGCAAACATGAAACTTGTCTACCAGCAGGTGGAGCTATAATCAAGTTTAATGCATTTTGGCCTCCAAGTCTCACATTTTAAATTTCACATTAAAAACCTAACATGCACGTGTTCCCTGAATTGAGCTGCATGTGGATCATTTAGGCCACGCCCATTGCTGCTTAGAATTCTGATGATCTGATTTGAGTCTGATCTCCACAAAATTGTGCACAGAAACTTTATAGACCCTTTGATCAAAATTATTTAGTATTAAGAATTTAGATAATCTAAAACTGTGCATGTTATAAAATAAGAACTTCTTGTAGGTTGCCACAAAACTGGAAGTTGTGTCATACTCCACAGAATTCTTTCTGATACAAAATATTACAAAATATGTGGGTCTGCATGACTTCCAGTCTTTGTGCTGAGCCCTGTTTCAGAAAGAAGGTTTAACAAACTGAGCCTAACCCTGAACTCTGAGCTGATGAACCCTGAGATGGAAAACTCCACAACAGCTGATCAGAGTCAGTTCAATTAACTGAGTCTGTTCTCTCTAAGTGAAGCTGGTGTGTGTTGAATGAAAACCTCATCACCAAGGAGCTTTGATTCTATGATTCACCATGGCAACAGGTAAATAGAAGGCGGGGCCTCCATTTTAATCCTGTGGACGTAGGGCAAAGCTAATTTATTTGTATCATTTCAACAACTCAAAGTGCAACACAGGGAAATTTAAAATACTAATAAATAAAGTTAAATAGAAATTTTAAAAAAACATATAAAGCAGAACAGTAACAGTCACAGTGCAGTGTAAATGATCAATCTACAGCCTTACGTTTAATTTAATTGAAGAAAAAGTCTTCAGTCTTGATTTAAAAGACCTGAGAGTTTCAGCAGACCTGCAGTTTTCTGGGAGTTTGTTCCAGATATACGAAGCATAAAAACTGAGCGCTGCTTCTCCTTGTTTAGTTTTGACGCTGTGGACAGAGAGTAGGCCTGATCCCTGACCAGCTGAGAGGTCTGATGGTTCATAATGAAGCAAAAGATCAGAAATGTATTTTGGCCATAAACCATTCAGTGCTTTATAAACCAACAGCAGGATTTTAATTTAGAGCTCTGTTTGGATCTTGGCTCAACAACATTCTTAATTTTAGCTACTTCAGATAGTGTAGTGACTTTAAACAGTCAGTGAAATACTGGTCAGACTGTTTGCTGCCTATTTTAAAAAACTATTTTCTAACTACAGTCTGCAGCTGCACCGCCATCCTGCTGACTCAGAAATATTAACATATATTCTCCAACGTCATAGGAATTATATTTCAGCCAATCACACCAGGAGTGATAGATGAATATAAATTGATCCTACGTGTCCACTGAATAAACATTCAGTGGAACTGCTCCAACAAACGTACAGCTGTATTCTGAGTGTTATTAAAAGAAGAACATGAAGAGGTTTTGTTCTGAGCTGAGGGTGATTTGAATGGGAGGGCAAAAGCCGCTAAGTGACAGAGCATTAAAGCAATAACCTTAAATCGTCCTGACTAACAAACTGATATCCAAGCAGGATTTAGATTCTGATGCACAGTAAACCTCTGCTAACTATGGCGCTTTGATGCGTCCATTGATACGGACTGAATCAATGAGGAAGTGAAACAGTCTGCCTCTGTACGAGACTGAGGGAAAAATAATGTTTATAATTGTTGGTAAATAGTTACATTCATGTACAGAAGATCTTCTCAACTAATACTTGTTTTAAATGAATCAGGTTTACTTGTTAAATATGTAAAATATTTGTTGGATTCTGTTAATTTCAATTTGTTTTTACAAATAATTTATGATAAATGATATTGATCCCTTAGAACACAGACAGAGGAACAGAGAGGTCAAAGTTTATTTCCAGATGCAGCTGGAAAAGGATCATTATATTTTCTCTCCTCTAATTCCAGACTGGCCTGAGATCAGCAGCATGTTATTAATCTGTGTTGACATAAATAGGTGTATGAATGTTGTGCTGACATTTGGATGATGTCTGTAGAAGGCTGACATTATGATGATCCACAATAACACAATGACAAAGTCCCTCTACTCATTTTAGGGAAAAGCTCATTGATTAGGACATAGTAATGTTGAGCTCCACATTTAAAACCTGAACACATCTGATTGGATTAGAAATGGATTTTTATCTCCATCATTTATTCTTTATTCAGATTGTGGAACTGCAGTTTGTCAGAGATCAGCTGTGCTTCTCTGGCCTCAGCTCTGAAGTCCAACCCCTCCCATCTGAGAGAGCTGGAGCTGTGGGGAAACAACCTGAAGGATTCAGACGTGAAGCTGCTGTCTGATCTTGTGGAGAGTCCACACTGCAGACTGGAGACTCTGGAGACTCTGAGGTCAGTAGAGGGTTGGTGTCAAGTGTTCCTTTTAGCTGTGAGGTGTCCACACTTGAAAAGGACCAGACTTCAGATTTCACTCAGAACAATTTATTTTGACCAGTTGAACAGGAGTACAGTATAGTGTCCAGTGTATAGTGTTCAGGTGAAAAACCTTTAAATACAAAAATAAAAGCATTTTGAATAAACTGGTATTTTCACAGTAAACACAAGTCAAAGTAAGTATTTCAAAAAGTTAAGTGTAATTTAGATTAAATATTATTCTTTATCCAAAACCAACTAAATTTTAACAGGATTTATTTAATCTGTATTTTAAACATTTTAATAAAGGTTTTAACTAAGGAATATTCTTCACATTTTAATAAACTAATTATGCATTTTAATTTAGCTTTAACAAAACTTTTGGTTACTATTTAAGTATTCACTTACATAAATGAGGTAGAAAACCCACACTTCTTAAACATATACATCCATGCATTCGATCTTAGCAGTTTCTCTTCAACCATGCAGCGACAACTTTAACACACACCCACATTAACACCTAAACAGAAAAGATTTAAACAACATTCAAGTGAGCTTACCGATAGCCCGTCAAAATCAAAAGTCTCATTCCCCACAGTGGATGTGTACTGCTCATGCCGTCCTCTCAGTCCATTGCAACCAGCCAAATGACTGCATCGTGTGTATATGCTCCCGCTGATTGAACTGTGTGCGAGCTTCTGATTGCATCATTTAATTCACCTGGTCAAGAGTGCGCCAGGAGCCATGACGGTCACATCGCGACTGCCGATGCAGAGCGGGCGGCACGCAGGTGAGACGGCATGTAGGAGGAGGCGGGCACACGGGAGACAGACGCACCTCTGCCAGGTCAGCGCGACAGTTGGAGTCAGTCCATGCTGGTTTCAGCAGTATTGTACTAAACACAGTTAGTGTCAAAGCAGAGATCCAGTATTTCCTGTAAACCTCCAACCTTCTCAGAGGCTGCTTTCCTCAGTGAAGCTGTGAGAGGAGAATGGTGACAGGCTTCAGGATTGGACAGAAAGACAGAGAGAGAGAGAGAACAGGCAGTGATCATGTGTTTGAGTTGATGTGAAGACGACTGTTGTTGTTGTTGTTCATGTCTCCAGGAAATAAAGCTGGATTCCAGCTGACAGCATCACCAGATGTATAGAGACAGTGGTTCTCATTCATCAAACTGACAGCTGACGAAGGGAGTCTCTGTGAACTTTGATTTATGACTTCTGCTCTCTGTCTTCTTCTCTCATCAGATGGAGGTGATCTCTGTCAGAGTGTGAGGGATCAGAAAGGTGGTGGTGTTGAGAGAGGATCAGCTGTGTCCTGATGATCCAGAGAGGTTGAAGCAGCAGCATCAGCTTGTGTGTGGAGAGGCTCTGACTGGGCCATGTTACTGGGAGGTAGAGTGGAGAGGAGAGCTTCATCCAGCAGTGACTGAATAGAGGAATCCCAACAGTGCTGCAGTCTGAACTGCTCTGAGATCAGCTCCACTGTCACACATAGAGTCAAGTCCACCATCATCCCTGTGTGTTCCTCTGGATGTGACAGAGTATCATCAGTGGATCTGGACTGCTCTGCTGCTGCTCTGTCCTTCTACACAGTCTCTGCAGACACACTGAGACTCCTCCTCCACCTGG
Organism: Lepomis macrochirus; assembly: GCA_024633595.2. NCBI lineage: Eukaryota > Metazoa > Chordata > Actinopteri > Centrarchiformes > Centrarchidae > Lepomis > Lepomis macrochirus. Next base: position 3,802,099 of record JALXJV020000020.1, on the reverse strand, counting down.
ACCTGGACCTTCACCAGGCTGCTGTCAACCCAAAGTGCCTCTCCAGATTAGTTGTGTTTCTGCACATTAACACTTCTTCTGTTCTGCTTTCTGTTGCAGCTCCATCTTGTGGATTGATGGAGAATTACAGTTAATTTCCACATTATATTCCTGATTAATTTTGGAGGTTGATGTGAAAAAGCAGCATCCAGCCTGCATGCATAAAGTTCCCTCTCTGAAGTTCTGCTTCTTACCACCATCACCAGACGTTTCTCTCAGTTTAACAGATAATAGTTTGTAACACAGAAGCAAGAAGATAAAACCTGTAGAAAGTTTGGATTTAATGGAAGCTTCACTGAGGTCTACAAACTGAGACACCATTCTGAACATTTTAATAAATTGTTTATTTTTGTTTTTCTTTTGACATGAAAGTAGCACACAAACATACTAACTATAAACTTTAGTGTCATTATTAGGGATTATACACATGAATGTGTTTTCTCATATCGTGACAGTTTGTATTATTGTAGAATGAACATGCTGATATTCAAATCAAGTTAAGAAAGCAGATAGACTGCATCAGACCCGCGGTTATATCCTGTTTTATTAGGGAACCCTGGGAACCCTATTGTTTTCGCTCAGATTTTTATTACATTTTTTCTTCTGTGCATAAAACGCATACTGCAGCCTAGACAGTAAGTGCTAGGGACGTGAAACTCACAGGGTAGGTCAAGTTCACTGCAAATGTGGCACAGACCATCTCTGGACCAACATCATACAGGCTTGTAGAGGCAGATCGATATGTAAAAAACTGTTCCGGTTATAAGCTAACAAATACTGACGCAAAACGCTGGGAACAGGAACTGATGTCATATCTTCATTTTGGAATGGCCCATCGACACCAAACTTAAAGCACTTCTGTGGGACGTCCCCCTGAGGGCCTGTGCAAATATTTGGTGCAACTATCCCCTATGTGGCGCTGTTTAATCTGAAAAATTAGTTTCACTATAACAATAAGTTGCATTGGCATGAAATTTGTGCCAAATTGTTCAGCATGGTCCCCTGACTACAGGCACGAAAGTGGACCCTAATGTGCCCATAGGTGGCGCTGTTATTGCGGATTAAAGACGAAAAAAATGATCCTATTGACTTACATGCATTTTATATCTCCAGTACCACAGGTCAGATTGACACCAAATTTCGGTCAATTCTTCCCCATGGGCCCCTGATGACACCTGACAAATTTGGTGCAATTCAGACAAAAGGTGGCGCTATAGTCAAAGCTGGAATGCCGCTGTAATCGATGCTAAAATCTCTCACTAAATCCCATTCATTTCAATGACATTTTCAAACACAGGTTCGGCCTTATGCGGCGGGACGCCTGGGATGACTTCATGGCCTATCGCGAGGGCCAGGGGACAGCTGGCTAGTTTATTTTGTTTCCCTTTGATCATGTGATTGGCTGGCACCTGTGCTGACTTGTGGGCTGGATTTGTATTGGCAGGCGAGTGTTCAGCTCTCTCTGCTGCATCTAAATGTTTCAGGTGTTTGGTATCTGTTTTTATTCATTTATTCATATTCAAATAAACGTACATGCACTAAGCTCTTCTTCTGGTGTTGTGTCCTTTCTTATGTTCGGTGTTTGAGCCGTAACACCACAATTCAAAGGAGACAGTCAATGTCTCATTTCATTTCTGTTTTTTTTACTATCTAATGTGTATTTTTAAATATAATTTCTTTAAATAGCAGGTTAGTTTACACTAAGTTTCACCTGAATTGTATGTTTCTGCTGCAACAGGACGAAGCTTTGTTGTCAAATGTTTCATTCAAATTATTGGGAAAATCAATTACCAAGATACTTACATAAATACAAATATATGTCTGCAGTCAGATTAACACCAACAAAGACTTTTGTGTTTACAAGTCCTTCAAAAATGTGTTTTAAGTCTTAAAACCTGCACCCATACATACAGTGTATACTGTACACTCAGCAAAAAAAGAAACTTCCTTTCACACACAACTGCTTTTATTTTCAGCAAACTAACATGTATTAATATTTATATGAACATAAAAAGAGTAAACAATTAAGACATAAACTGAACAAAGTTTCAAAGACATGTAATTAACCGAAAAAAAAAAAAAGTGTCCCTGAACAAGAGTCACAATCTAAAAGTACAATCACTTTCTGATGTGGTCCTGTGCAGCTGTTCTCACATTTATATGTACAGTATCTCACAAATGTGAGTACACCACTGTGGCAGGTAACAATTCAAAATATATAAATATAACAGAATCTAAGTGAGAGCAGCTCTCAGATCTGTTTCTCCTGTAGATCAACTTTTGTCCTGTAACATCGTCCCTGCTGAGTCATGATTTGGACTTCACTCCTCCTTTGTCATGTTCACAGGGAGAGAACGGAAAACTTGGCCAAAAGGAAACTGTGTCAAGAAGTCGTTAAAGTTACTGATCAGTGCTGCATGTTTTTGGGTCATTTAATAATCAGTAGCTTGTTTTTTTTAAGCTCAAGTTAATTTTTTTGGGACAATGAACATTTTTTCTTCTATATTTTAATTGCATTGCATGTTTTATTACTGTGCAAATTTCTCAAAGCTTCATTTGCTATTTAGCCAGCTATATTTCAGAACTTTTGTTTTTTTTTAACAAATTCTGCTTTAAAAAAGTGATGGAGACATGTCCCCAGTGTCCCCAGTGTCCCCAGTGTAAATGACACCTATGGTAGGTCTCACAGAGGACAAACCTCAGTGTCCTCAGAGTTCCAGCCTGTACAAGTTAAAAAACAACTAAAAACTAACTAACTAACTAAATTACTAAGTATTTTAATACATTTCCAATTGTGTGAAAATGTGAAAACACCCAAACCTTTAAAAGTTTAATTCATGTATGCTTTTATTTTGAATGTACGGAACTGGTACAAATAAACGTCCGGTTGGTTTGACATTAGCTTAAAGGAAAATAACTTTGCGGAAAATATGTTAAATAAGTAAAGCCTGACCGTGTCCGAGGAGTAAACTTGACTTCCCGCCTCCGTGTTTTAGTGCAGCAGCTCTCTGAGTCTCTCCGCTGAGAGGAAACACGTTAATAAACAGTTTAAAAGCGGTAAACTGTCACGCGCGCCGTCACGCAGCGGGGGCGGCAGGAGGAGGAGCCGCTGCTGCGGTACAAGTGTCCGAACTCCGCGCTCACTTCCTCGCTCGCTCCCGACGCTCTCTAACGCTAACCGGCCCGCGCGTCTCCCGGGACGGTCCGCTTCGCTAGAACCAGAACATGTACCGGTGTTTCGGAGAGCTCCTCGCCCGGGGAGCGGGCGGCGTCCTGGGCTCCGGCCGCTCCGCCGCCGCTGACTCGGCTCTCCCGGCGTCCGCGTCCCTGCTGCGGTACCGCGGCTACAGCCAGGCCGTGGACCGGGCCGACGACCCGAACTTCTTCACCATGGTGGAGGGCTTCTTCGACCGGGGCGCCGCCATCGTGGAGGACAAGCTGGTGGAGGGCCTGCGGACCCGGGAGAGCGCCGAGCAGAAGAGGAAGCGGGTCCGCGGGATCCTGAAGATCATCAAGCCGTGTAACCACGTCCTGAGCGTCTGCTTCCCCATCAAGAGGGACAGCGGCGAGTGGGAGGTGGTGGAGGGCTACCGGGCCCAGCACAGCCAGCACAGGACGCCCTGCAAGGGAGGTGAGACCCGCACCCGGACCCGGACTACTTAACTAACACGATTTTTGGAGGGTCGTTACTGGAACTGTGGGACTGTTTTTAAATGTTTCAGTCAGTTTTAAAAAAAGATTCACTGGCTGCAGCTCCTCTGCAAAGAAAGATCTTAACATCACTGTATATTTCATTAAATATCACTAATATCGCGAGAATAAAGTGACTCAAAGGAGGTTAGAAAGATGTAAAACTCACATCTCATGAGGAATATTCTAACATTACTATATGAATATTATAATAATGAGATTAGACTGGAGGAGCAAAGACCTGTAGGACAGCTGGAACAACATAAAGGCTGTAATAATGATTTCACCTCCTTCTCATGACAGGATTTATGTTCCTGCAGTAAAAAGCCTCTAATGAAGAAGGACACGTTCTGACAGATTCCTGACATCATAAATCACATAAAGTAATAACTGCATGTCCAGCGTTTCTCTCTACATGTTGACTTGTCGCCCAGCACGGACACAGTTACAGTTTAATGTAATTATTAATTGTTTTTAAGGTTTGACCCGAGGAGGAGGGAGAAACTAGAGGAGCAGCAGAGAACCAGTACAGAAGCATTGATGTTTGTTATTAGAGGATTAATCTGCCAGTGAGTCTTTAATCTGCCATAAACTCGGCTTTGCTCTCGTTATAATCTGGATGTCTCTGGGTTCTGGACTCTGGTGTTGCTTCAGGTGGGAACACAAACCAAACAGGACTGATCAGATCCCAAAACCAGCCGGGCGAACATGAGGAGGAGGAGGAGGAGGAGGGCCTCTGTGCGTTTGAGCTTCATCACAGATTAATTTAAAGTTAATGTTACATTAATAATATAAAAACTCCTCAGACGTCCTTAAACCTCTTGGTTCGTCCTCCAAAACAGAAACACGTTTAATTTACTGTGAGACAAAGACAGAGCAGCAAAATCCTCATGAGAAGCTGGAACCAGCAAATATTTAAGATTTCTGCTCTAAAAATGATTAAAACAAAGAATCGATTAAATTCTAACGACTAATTAATGATGGTTTCAGCTTTTGTGTCTAAAAACTCAGCGGTTCAGACGAACTTTAACTTCCCATCAGTAACTCCTGAGTAACGTGTAAAAGTCACGGCGGCTTGTTTCGATTGCAGGTTTCCTAAATATTGTTGTTGGCGTCCAAAGTTTGAGGTTCGACTGAAGCGACGTTTCAGCTCCAGACTTCAGCAGCAAATACCAGTAATTATCTGTTATTAAAAGAACAGATGTTTGTATTTGTGTGTGAAACATGTGGAAACCTTAATTAACTTAATTTGCAGGCTAATTAACAGCAGCCCGTCTCTCCTTGCTGAGCAGCACGTGCAGAAACAAACGCTTCAGAATAAAAGTTCAGAGCCAGATTTTATTTGCATCCTTCCACCACAGCTGCGTTAAAGGAACAAGAATTTAAAATCCGCAGCAAATGATAATTTTCTGGATTCGTCTTTTTGTTTCGTTTCTGTAAAACAACAGAAAACAATCCACCAACCTGAAGATTCATCTCACAGAGACCTTTGACCTTTTTTGCCTGAAAAGACACTGAATCATCCACCACTGCAGCCTAGACGCTAAGTGCTATAGACATGTAACTCATAGGGGAGGTCCAGGTCACCGCAGCGACTGCAGGCGCTAAAATTCACACACTTCTACCTGTAGGGGGCGCTATAAGCAAGGTCCACGCGTTTGGGCTTGGAACTCCCTCCTACAGGGGCGCATATCAAAAAACCTTATATCCATGCGTTCAGGGTATCGAGCTGAATCTCCTGGTATAGGCCACGCCCATTTCTGCCTTGACTTTCTTTTTTTTCACAAAATTGAGAAAACTGAAAATCGTATTTTCATTAAATCCTCCGAAGCAGCAAGTCCGATCGACACCAAACTTGGCAGGATAATCTCTGGACCGAGCTGAAGGTTTGTAGAGGAAATTTTGATGTGACAAAGAGTTTCAAAGTTTCCTCACCAGAGGAAGAGGAGTCCAGGCGACAACTATCACAATAGAAAGGAAACTCTTTAATCCGCTGCAGCAAAGTCGCAGACATCAGCCCAAGGATCGCTACGTGATGTCACTTCCTGATCCTTGGGAAAATGCAGCGTGTGTGGAAGCTGCCGCGCTGCTCAGCCAATAAAAGAGCTTTGATTTGATTCAGAAAACAGCGACGCTGCCACCAAGCTGCTGAGAAATGTAGTTAAACTAGTAACGGTGCTGCTTGTAGCGACGCTGCTGCCCAACGCCGCTCGTACGGTGAGCGTGTTGAAGCAGCTCGGTGGCAGCAGGGCGCTGAGACGATGATGCTGAGACGACTTTCTGCTCTTAAGTTTATTTCACGCACAGTCAAAGGCTTCACCGGGTTTGTCGTGTCGTCTCTTAGCAACAATTATCAAATGTTGCATCGCGCTGCTGCATCAAGCCACATTTTTGATTTTCTCCACGTCTTTACGGCTGTAGCTCAGGAGGTAGAGCGGGTTGGCCGTTAATCGGAAGGTTGCCGGTTCAATTCCCGGCTCCCCTGGGCTGCATGTCGAAGTGTCCTTGGGCAAGACACTGAACCCCAAATTGCCCCTGGCGGCTGTTCCGCCAGTGTGTGACTGTTAGCTTCTGTTTGAGCACTTAGGCTCAGTGTATGAATGTGAGTGAATGCAGATGTAGTGTAAAAGCTCTTTGAGTGGTCGAAAAGACTAGAAAGGCGCTATACAAGTACGGAGCATTTACATTTACATTTACTTTACATCCACGAGCCACGTCTCTGTGCGTAACCGGCGTGAGCCAGTGTTTACTTCACCACAGCCGATTACAATCACTTTTAGATGTGGGCACATCAAGAATGCTGCGTGCTGATTGGCCCATTTTCGTTAACAAGAACCTTTAGGTATCGACCTTTGGTACCGAAAGACAAGGCATTTTTTGATACTCGGTGGTACTGAGGCAGTTCGGTGCCTAAAAAGTATTGAACTCGATACCCAGCTCTAACGCTAGTAGACGTTAAATACAGAGTAATTTGTTTCTCCAGCTGTAAAACATTCATGTTAATCAATAAAATGTTTTGTCTTATGCTCTGTGGTGATTCTGTTATACTGTCACACACTGCTGAGCGCTTTCTCTTATCTTGTTGTCATTCTGTCTTTGCAGCCATGTCATGTCTGCAGTTTGTGCTGAAAGAGCTCCAGCAAACTGAGAAGATTCTGGTCTCAGCACCAGGTGAGAATCACAGGAAGATTTTTATCTTCAGTTGTGTTTTCTTCTAAACAATGTAACTGTGGCCTGTAAGAGTCTTTTACATATCTGTAAGGATGTACAGCAGTGGGAAATAAATATGGTACAAAGTTAATAAATAAATGATGCTGTAAACAGTTTGTTGGTTTAAACTGACTCATACATTGACCTTTTCAGGAACCCTCTGAGACCTCCTCTTCCCCTCATACCCCTGAGCCTCCACACAGTAATGGACCAGCTACCCTGAGGTTGGACTATCTGCTTTGGAAAACAGAGGACGGCGGGTAGAAGACGACTCAAGTAGAGGCGAGGAGAGCTGAGCTGGTGCCAGCGATGGCAAAGCACTATGGGTAAGATGTTTTTATAACTAAAGATGTTTCTGTGGCCCAAATGTTTTCATTTATTCTACAATCTGTGATAATAACACAATGTGTGAAAATGACCACATGTCTCTGATAATGTTTTTGTTTTTCATCCTGGTCCTCACAGCTGGACCTTCTGCTTTTGTTGCTCCACCTGCACAGAGACCACATCAGGATGTAAGCAGGGTTCGGACAGAGCTCCAGTCTCAGGGACCTTTTTATTATAGCGTCTAGGGGTGCAAAACCGAACCGGGAAAAAAACGAATTGTTCAATACACAAACCACGGCTCGGTTTTTACATGTAATCCGCAATTTTCGGTTCTGTATTGACTGGACTGTACAGACCATTCTCAAGAGTGCTTTAGGCAACACCTACTAAACAGCGCCCTCTGTAGGTTGGCTTTTAGAATAGTCAGTATCAGTACAGGTTCCACAAAAAAAACATTTTGCAACAAGCAAACACCCTTTGCCCTTCCCCTTCCCCGGAGAGTACCTGTCCAATGAACTGTCAATATATCGATCACGTAACGTTACTGGAAAAAACTGGAGAGAGGGTCATCATACCGATGCTAATGAAACGCAAGAATATTTGCGGAGGAGATGGCGTGTGGAGGCGAAAAGTTAACGTATGGTATGAGGATGCACCATCGTCTTTTAAGTGACCTGTGTGGGAGCATTTTGGATTTAGCGTTGATTACAATAGCGATGGAACGAAGGTCGTCACTAAAACGGAGACCGTGTCATGCGAATGTAGTTATCCCCGACAGAAAGTGTTTCCCCTGCCGCGGGAGCGCGCGTGCATTCAGCGGTGAGGGCGGACCTTCGACTTCATCAAAGTGAATGAAAAATATACCATGTGGGTTGTTTAATCTGTCGTTTTAGTGTTGTTTTATTAGCGAGGTTTGTGTACAGCACGCTAGCACTTATAAACGTTTTTATAGGCTTTCTGTTATTATTCATTACACTTAATTGAGAATGTCTACGCAAGAAGAGCATTTAGTTTCACTCGTAAAGCAAACATTTATTTCGCGGTAGACTGCTGATGTTATAACTGACGACGTAGTCGATCATGTCATCCATGTTACTGTTTAGCAGCTAGATTCACCCAGACTGTCACCCTTTACATCTGCTTGACTTAAAATGTACGTTAAACTGAATGCAGCATTGTAGACAACATCTAAAATTATAGTCTAAAATTATTTGTATCCCACTACAGCTTTCGTAGGAAAATAGAAATGTCTCCATATTCCCTACTGTTACCGAACCGAAACCGTGACCCAGAAACCGCAATACAAACCGAACCGTGGGCTTGTTGAACCGTTGCACCCCTAATAGCGTCTGCCTCCACATCCAGAACTCACTGACACTGTGGGCCTTTCTCAATCTCTGTTCTTGTCTGTACTTGTGTTCTTGTGAAACGTCATCTTTTATGGCCCAAGTACTGTCCCAATACACAAGTTTGCATTTTGGCAAGAACGGTTAAAAATCCCGGAAGTGTTCTTGACACGCCCATTTTACCGAGGATGCATCGGGTGGGAACTTGTGTGAACTTGACGGCAGAGATATCCCAGCATTCATTTTGGCATTCAAGCGAGCAGCAGAAAGAAGCTGAGAGAGAGGCCGACAACAGAACGATTTTTACTGTTTTCATACGTTATTTCATCACTAAATCCACTTCTGAAGAGTTTTGAGGCGAGAAATCAGCTGTGTAGATATCGAATATCTGCAGTTTTACAATAAATGATGGCGAATAGAAAATGTGCTCCAACGTTTTCAGAGATGTGACGCTCCGCAACCGTCAGCGGGGGAAGCTAACTAGCCGGCCTGCCAGATCAGCGTACAGAGCCCTCAGACACGCAGACCTGCAGCCAGCACGGCAGAGAGAAGACCCACAGCTGGGAGATAGTTTTAACGATCGTACCGCTATTTTTTGTCATTTCATTCTGAGTAATTTTGTAAGATTTTAACTTAAATCAAGAGACATCTGGATCATGTACAGAAAAATAGTGAGAGAAAATCTGGTCTTGTGAAACTTCGGGGAAAATAAACATATAGAATGAAAGGGGACTGTCTTTGCTTTATTATTATTATTAATAATAATATTATTATATTAGACATTACATTGTTAGTGTACAGTTGAGTTGTGGTCACAGTATTTGCCATTTATTTGCTTTTATTTTATATATTTTTTATGTATGAGCAAATATATCTTTTTAAGTTAAAACCTACAGTTAACCCGATTCTGAGCTTTTTGTTCTGGGGGATAAAACCTGCTGTTATAATAATTAGAGCGTTTTAGAGAAATGCAGGCAACCTCAGCAAGAACGCATCGTCTCAAACCGTCAGCGGCATTTTGTGTGCTCATGACATTGCAAGTTCATTCTTCCAAGAACGATTAGCAAGAACGTTCTCCCCAAGAACACAAGTCCGTTCTTTGCATTCTTGATTTTGAGAATGCAAAGCGCTCCCATCCCAGAATGCCTTTCAGCTACATCCTTTTTTGGAGGGAAACCAGAGAGTGACATTATGGAGAGACTGAGAAATAATTACATTCTCCCACGGATGGACGTGTGATGTGTATCTTCTACGATAAATCTTAATTGTTGTTTTAATGGTTTGTGACTCAACATTATCGAGGAGGCTACGTCAGTCACTTTGCAAAGAACTATCCAAAACACATCAGTGCAGTCACTGCGTCATGTGTCATGCATGCAGTAAACATGTGCTAGAGTTAAAGAAGCAACAGCTGCTGAAAGATTCCTGACTGAATTTTAAAAATGAGTGAACAGACAGAGCCAGGAGATAAAACATGGACACCACCAGCCTTGCAGTCTAACGTCATGTTGTTAGATTGAATTGATAGACTTGGATCGACCTCACTTGCATGAAGCTAGATGTGGACTTTGTCAACAATCTGTTGCTGTGAAAGATCACAAACTAACCACTGCACAGAATATCAAGACTCCAAAAAGCTTCAGGAGTCAGCTGTCCATGACAGACCTGAACCAGCCGAAGTACCAGCACAAAAACAAGATCCGCTTTAAACACAGCTACACTGATGACAGAATCAAACCCACTAAGACAACAGCTACAACAGAACTCACAGCTTTTAAATAAGTTCTTTTATATTGTATATTTTTATATTTTACTAAATGCTTCAGTTTTAAATAAATAAGACCTGTTTCCATTAATGTCATTGGTAACCAACAGTTAATGTTCTGTTGTTAACCATTCCTGTTCTGTTCCCAGACTGTAGTCGATGCTAACTTCTAGGCTAACCCCCTTCATCTTTCTACAACAGTTGGTAAGCAACACACAGGAGCTTCGCTTTGGTCTTGAGATTCTGTCTAGATAGTATTTACAGTGGGGGAAATAAGTATTTGACCCCTTGCTGATTTTGCAGGTTTGCCCACTTACAAAGAATGCAACGATCCATAATTTTAATCATATGTACATTCTAATAGTGAAAGACAGAATCCCAAAGAAAATTCCAGAAAATCACATCATATGAATTTATTAAAATTGATAACCATCTGATGAGGAAAAACAAGTATTTGACCCCCTGGACAAACAGCATGTTAATATTTTGTAGAAAAGCCATTATTGGCCAGCACAGATGTCAAACGGTTTTATAGTTGGTGACAAGGTTTGTGCACATTTCTGCAGGGATGTTGGCCACTCCTCCCTGCAGACAGCCTCCAAATCATTCAGGTTCCGAGGTTGTCGCCTGGCAACTCGAATTTTAAGCTCCCTCCAAAGATTTTCAATTGGATTCAGGTCTGGGGACTGGATAGGCCACTCCAGAACCTTGATGTGCTTCTTCTTCAGCCACTCCTTTGTTGCTTTGGGGGTGTGCTTAGGGTCGTTGTCATGCTGAAACACCCATCCTCGACCCATCTTCAGCTCTCTCACTGAGGGAAGGAGATGTTGGTCCAGAATTCCACGATACATGGCCCCGTCCATCCTCCCCTCAATACGATGGAGTTGTCCCGTCCCCTTGGCTGAAAAGCACCCCCAAAGCATGATGTTGCCACCACCATGCTTGGCGGTGGGGATGGTGTTCTTTGGGTTGTACTTCGGTGTTCTTTGCCCTCCAAACCACGACAAGTTGAGTTGAGGCCAAAAGTTCTATTTTGGTCTCATCTGACCACATCACCTTCTTCCAGGCCTCTTCTGAGTCGTCCAGGTGGTGTATGGCTGAACTTCATGCGGGCCTGTACATGTTTCTTCTTGAGCAGGGGGACCTTAGCGTGCGCTGCAGGATTTCAATCCATGGCGGTGAGTGTGTTACCAACCGTTTCTTTTGTAACTGTGGTCCCAGCTGCCTTCAGTTGATTCATCAGTTCCCCCTTGTGGTTTTGGGATGATTCCTCACCGTTAAGCATGATCAGGGACACCCACGGCGAGATCTTGTGTGGAGGCCCAGACCGAGGGAGGTTGGCGGTGGTGTGATGCTTCTTCCATTTCCTGATAACTGCACCGACAGTTGATCTTTTCTCTCCAAGTTGCTTTCCGATTCTCTTGTAGCCCATCCCAGCCTTGTGTAGATCAACAATCTTGTCCCTGATGTCCATAGAAAGCTCTTTGGTCTTGCCCATGGTGGTGATGTTGGATGCTGGTTGTTTGGGTGTTGACAGGTGTCTTTTATACAGGTAACGAGGTGAGGCAGGTGTATTTGATTTAGATAATTGGTTGGGATTGGGGCTGTGTCTTAAAGAAAGACTAACTGGCTTGTAGGAGCCAGAATACATGCTGTTTGTCCAGGGGGTCAAATACTTGTTTTTCCTCATCAGATGGTTATCAATTTTTATAAATTCATATGATGTGATTTTCTGGAATTTTCTTTGGGATTCTGTCTTTCACTGTTAGAATGTACATATGATTAAAATCGTAGATTGTTGCATTCTTTGTAAGTGGGCAAACCTGCAAAATCAGCAAGGGGTCAAATACTTTTTCCCCCACTGTATGTCAGTATTGCACAGCCCTGCTCCAGTGTCTTCAGGTTGTCTGAAGTCTCCGCCTGTGTGCACAGGTCTTAAGTGATTGTTGTCACCAGTGGTCAATATTGCATCTTTGCTTCACGCCTTAGCTGCATGGATCTGGTTATCTAACAATAAACTGCCAAAGCGGTTCACAAACATTCTGCCAGCATACCTAACTTACAATCAGACCATTTACAAGTCTGTGCTTCATGAGGGCCAAGAGCTGAGGTGCTCTGACATGACAAACCAGCTGAATGAGCTGATGCACCTTTAAATATGAACAAACTCTTAACTAAAATAAAAGTGTGTGTAAATTTAATGTTGTAATTTCCTTGTGTATAAATATATAGTTAAATAAACTTGTTTATTTTTTGTGTCATTGTGCCCACTGATATCTGAACTGATAGTTATTACTCATTGTAAATGTGGTTGATTGGTTGACTAAGTATTCTTCTTGTTCTTCCACTGATTTTCAACAACATAGGCCCAGCTCTGTGCCATTGCTTTGCAGATGCTATAATTTATAATTTGTTTCAGAATTCTCTTTATTCCACTGAAAGCACGTGTTTGAGTAGATATAATAAAACACTGATTTTACGTATAACGTGTTTCATTTGATTTCATCTTCAAACTTGTTTTTCAATATGAATAACAGGTCAATAAGTTGTTGTTTAATTCAACTTTGGATGCAACACAAAATCCTTGATTGTAAATATGATTTTTTGCCGTGTAATATTACAGAGTAAACCGATTTAAACTGAGCTGAGTGTCCTGTGAAATTTTGAATAAGTAGTGCAGCAGCTCACAACCATTGACAGGGAAAGTAAAATTGAATACTACAAACATTAGTATTCTCCTCTCTGCCAAGTAGGCTACTATTTAATATTTATAAGAAAAAGTGTCTACCAAAGTGGGATTTACATCATTTTATTATAAAACTAGCTGTTTATGTTTTATCATGAATTACAGCCTTCACCACAACTGGATTCGAACCAGCGTCCAGATAATCGTTCAGAACCTTGGACAGCGGCCGTAAAATTGCAACTATCTGCGACTGGCCCCCGGGGGCATGTGCTTTATCCATTGCACCATCAACACCCCTGTCCAGCAAAGAAGACTGTCCATGTGGACACCTAAAGATTTGTATGAGGACACCTGATTTACTTCCAGGTTTTTAATGACTACTGGCTCATGGTCATAGAATTGGTCCCTACCATTGGGGATGCTGTAGCTTTTTTTCAGCAACATTTCTTAAAGCTTGCAAATAAACATGGCCCCATCAGGAAAATTCAGGACAAAAAATAGAGAAAACCTTTGGTTTCTAAAGACATAGCAGAAATAATCCATGCCTCTAACATACTATTTGGCATAAACGTTTATTAGTTTGCATGACCATTCGAAATTCTGAAAAACTATTAGGAATAAGAAAGTTAACAGCTTCCCTCACCAGTTGAAAATAGGAAATGCTGTTATAACAGAGAAGAAGGACATGCTAAATGCTTTTAATGATCATTTTGAAAAGGCAGGACATATCTTTGAGGATACATTTGATGAAACCTCTCTTGTTCAACATAATTCCCAGGTAGCAAAAGGTGAAGTTCCCCATGGCGAACCCAACTCACAGGAAGCTTGGAATAAAAAAAACTTACTTATCTTTAATCTTTCCATTTACACAGATACAGTGCCTATTTCATGGCTTACGTCACGCCATCACTGAAAGCTGGTGATCCATTTGACACAAATAATTATAGACGTATCGCAAATCATTTTAGGTTTTAGCAAAGGATTTGGAGATTTTAGTGTCTGATCGATTAAAAACTTTTATGGTTTCACAACATATCCTTAACGACATGCAATCTGGTTTTAGATCTGGCCACAGTACTGTTTCTGCCTCTTTAAAAGTTATTGATGACAAAAGCGGCGATTAATAAAAAGTTATTCTGTATTGCTGTTTTCATTGACCTTTCAAAGGCATTTGATACAGCAGACCATTTCATGTTAATCAAAACCTTGTTAAATATTGGTTTTGGGCATAGAGCTGTAAATTGGTTTCACAGTAATCTCTCTGAATGGATGTAAATTGTAAGGCATGGGACTGTAACATCTGACCCTGTTGTCCCAAAAAAGGGTGTCCCACAAGGATCAGATCTGGGTCCTTTGCTTTTTATCATCTATATAAACAATGTCTGCAGTAAGTTTAAACACTCACAGTATCATTTGTATGCTGTGACAAACTGCCCCAGAAGACTTAACCTGAACCGTTTTTGAATTGAACTGAACTACTTTGTTGAACTGAAATGAACTGCACCCTGAGTGGAAATTTGAGTTTTGTTTATTGTTTTATGATACCCTTTTGTTATTACATGTCTCCTCTGTTGCATTTCATATTGATTTGTGGTTTTCATTATTGTTCACTAGTTGCATTCAACGTGTGGCTCCTTAACAGAATATATGTACCCTTTGTGACATTTGAGTAAAACATGTTATCCTGTGTAAAACACAAAATATCTCATCAGGAGAGAAACCTGACTGGCACCTCGAAAGTAACCCTGTAATAGTCACCTATTCTGCCTTCAGGTGCAGCTGTTAATGTGTTGGTAAACATGATTTCTGTGGATTGGTTTTGCCTCCACGTGTAAAAAAGCAACTGTGTATCAGAAGCCTGTGGTGTATCACTGATTGCTATAAAGACATTTCTATGTGTATTTTTTCCCCACTCATTATTGTTTTGCCACGGGGCGGTCTGAGTTTAGTGGGCTCTGTGTAAATGTTTGCCAGATGAACTCAACAAACGAACAAAGCAACTCTTTTTGCTGGATTATATGTTGGGACTTTTCTGGACTGCAGCATCATCCCACCAGCTAAACAGACTGGGGCAAGGTTGTGTAAGTTAAACATGGAATATTATTGACTGCAGCAGCTCGCCACGCTTCACTTGGTATCTTTTTGGGGGGGTTTTTTTCTTCTTCTTCTTACCGGAGGACAACACATAAGTCAAACTATCACAATGCGGATCATACAGTTATGCATTCTTGTGGCCCTACACCTGAGACTGCCTCTGCAAATTTGCAATTAGACTTTGCCTCATTACAATCTGCCCTGTTTGATTTGAAGCTACTTTTAAATACAAAACAAGTCAAAGGTGATGATTTTTGCACTTATAAATACTAAAGTCCCAGCTCTTGCTATAAACATATGAAGATATAATAACAGATGAAGCCATTGAACTTGTTGATACTTGGGTATCTGGCTGGACAGAGGTTTACCTTTAGAAAATATGTTGAAGCTCTTGCTGCAAAACTTAAATTTACTCTGGCATTTTTATATAAAATTAAAATCTTGCTTTTTTAGGACTACATGGAAATAACTGGCTGCAGGATTATTCTTGTCTCAGATAGATTATGGTGATATCATCTATCAGTTTGTATGTCCATCTACTCTGTCAAAGCTTGACCCTCTTTATCATACGGCTCTCAGGTTCATCACAAATGCTATCAGACACATCACTGCATCTTATACAGTATGGTAAACTGGCCGTCACTAAACTGCGCAAGATGCTTCATTGGTACATTTTTATTTATAAAGCTATTTTAGGTCTTTTGCCTTCTTATATCTGTCTAAAATTTGTTCATATGATATACATATCATTTAAGATCTAGTGACAGACTGCTGTGTAAGGTACCAAGAATGAGGACTGAAGCAGGAAAGAGGAGTCTGTCTTACTTTGGCCCTTTGTCCTGGAATGAACTCCAGTCCAGGCTAAAGATTGGTGCGTTAATTTCCTCAGCTTTTTTAAAAACAAATTAAAAAAACGTATGTACTTGTTTTTTATTAACGGTAGGCAGATCTTTACATTTAGTCTTTACTTGGTTTGTTTATATATTATATATATATATTATAACTTATTGCATTTTTGTCTCTGTAAATATTTTGTAAACTTTGTGTAAATCTGTTTTGTATTTTAAATTACATAATGTATTGTTTTTCAGCTCATGGTTGAAAAATTGTGTTTTACTTTTGTTATACAGGACTCACTTTTAAAAAAGACTGTGTCTCAATAGAATATTTCCTGTTTAAATAAAGGTTTATATTAGTGATGGGCATAGATTCATTTTTTAAATCTAGATTAATCTTGAAATTAATCTAGATTAATCTAGATTAAAATGGCTCATTTGAATTCTGCCGAAGGCATTCAGAATATGTGTGCAAACGGGTTTCAACCCAGGTGGCGCATTAGACCAGAGGCTCATCTCCTGTTTCCAAAATGCATCACAAACTGCTTGAGAAAGCTGTTCTACTATGATAATTGGTGATGAAAATAAATCATGTTCAATAAGATGTACTTGTGTAGCGTGTGATGTGCTTTGCGTTTAGGTGGTAGGCTACTTGAGACTGGAAGAACTCCTACAGTAAACTAATTCTGCATTGCACAAGGAGCAAACAACCTTAGTCTCGTTGAATTTTCCATTGGGAAGCTTCTTAAAAGTCAACCGGCGTATCAATAACTAACCTGGCTAGTTGTAAACAAACAGCTGGCCGGGCGAGGTTGTAACCGGAACGCCGTCAACTCGGGTGTGACGTCATTCCCAGCTCCGCCCTCCGAGGTAACGCAGCAACAGCTGCATCCATGTTAGCACGTCACGTTTGATGTGGTAATTTCACAGTAGGCAGACACACAGGTTCGAAGACTCGTTCTCGGCCCCTGACATTCGGTGCTAAGATATCAAGGTGAAAGTCATCATAGCTTAGATAGACCCAGCTCCCAACCCAACTTTGAGAATAGATTAACGGCGATATTTTTTTTATCGCCCGATAAGAGTCTCACGTTAACGCAGCACGTTAACGCTGATAACGGCCCACCACTAATATATATATGGTCTGTAACCTTCCTCAGGCCAAAGACCATCTCCTGTGTTTTTTGGATGTTAAAATTGAGATGGTTGGTCTCACACCATTTAACAAATACTGTAGGTCTGTGTCATCTTGGTACACAGAGGAGTCAATGTCATTGTGCAAAACGCTTTGGGCCACAGTTTAGGACTAATATCATCAGCAAATTTTATTATGTACATTCCTGCAGTTACTGGTGTACAATATCAAAAGTATCGGTGCTACAATGCAACCCTGTGTACTGTTTAGAGTCTCTGACAGCGTCCTGTTGACTTTCACTTGCAGACGCCATTTTGAGATGACAGAGCAGAACAGAAGGAGGAAAAGCCTTGTGTTCTGAGTTCAGTCAGTGTTACTGGTTCCATCTCAGACTGACCGAAGTCCACAAGATCAGTGATCGCTGAGTGTGTTTTTTTTTACAGGACTGAATTAGACAAGATTCTGTTTTTGTCTGTAATTTCAGCTTCACCTGAAACAATAGAGGGGAGGAGCAGCAGGCTCATGAGAACAGGGAGGAACATGTTCACTCTCTCACACACAAACTCATGTGATTTCCTGTAAATGCAGAAGGGGAGGAGCTACACTGAGCAGGTGATCCAGGTGACAGGGAGGAACCTGAAACAGAAAGAGTTCAGTCTGTTCAGACTCCATTTTGAGTCGACAGAAGGAGGAAAGCTGCAGGCTGAGGCAGGGTGAGTGTTAATCCAACATTTTATTATGTTACTGTCAGAGTCTCTGAGTCAGTTTTCTCCCTGTGGACTGTAGAGGAAAGAAACGTTAGAGTGAACTCAGCACTTTGATCTATCTGTGGACACAAAGTCCTGACTGGCTGCAGTTAGTTTGTCTGTTACTTCCTGTTCTCTCAGTTTTGCGTCTGACTCTTTAACAAACCAGTTTTTCATGATTCTTGTGCTCTGAGCTCACAGTCAGTTTTACTGTTTCACCTCTCAGACTGACTTCAGACCAGAAGATGGAAGAGAAGGACAGAGCAGAGTCTGCAGGATCCAGCTGTCTGTCTCTAAAGAGTGACCGGTCCAAACATGATCCTCCAGCCTTCAGTAATGAACCTGGACCCTCAGACACAAAGTAAGAGAACTGCTACTAACTCGTTTATATGACTCATTTCAGTCACCTGCAATGTTGTCTGTTGACTTTTTGTTTATTTATTTCTATTTTCTATATTATTATAAGTGGGCAGTGCAGTGTTAGCATTGTCGCCTCACTGCAAGAAGGTCATGGGTTCAAACCGCATGTGGAGTTTGCATGTTCTCCCCGTGTCTGTGTGGGTTCTCTCCGGCTTCCTCCCACCATCCAAAGACATGCAGACTAGGTTAATTGGTGACCCTTAGGTGTGACTGGTTGTCTGTCTATGTGTGGCCCTGCGATGGACTGGCGACCTGTCCGGGGTGTACCCCGCCTTTTGCCCGATGTCAGCTGGGATGCGTTCCAGCCCCCCTGTACACAGGATAAGCAGTTGATGATGTATGGATTTTATTATAAATTCTAATTCCTCTGCTTCTTCCTCTGAGGCCCTGTCCACACTACTCTATTTTACTTTAGTTTAGTTTAGTTTTTGCTGTGTATCAGAGTTGATTGAACATGAACATGAAGCAGAAGGTCTGAGATTGGTCAAAGAGTGCAGATGAAGAACTGCACCAGATTTTATTTTGCATGGACCAATAAGCTGGGACTGTTACTGAAGGTAACACGGAAGTGTGGCGCCAGAAAACAGACTGTGAGTCACAAAGTAAACGGTGACATGCAGAGTATAAGTATAGGCTGTAAGTGTTATTTGCACGGTACAAAATATTTTAATAAAAATATCAAGTCAAAAACTCTGTCAGCAGCCTCGCATTTCTGCTCTGCATGACTTATGAGACCCAGTCTCTTTTTGCCTGTCTTCACTAATATAAAAAATGAAAAACAGGGATGGCAGCATTTTAAAACTTCTCCGCTTTAGGTCTTTGTTTTCGGAGCAAATGTAGCAAAAGGTCTCCGCTTTAAAACCAAAACGCAGCAGTGTTAATATCTGTGACAGTCACCCAGAGAAGCTGTAATCTGATGATGACGATGATGATGATCTTTATTTATAGAGCACTTTTCAAAAACCATGTTACAAAATGCTTTCACTAATGCAAAGACAATAAAAAATATGATAAAAGTAAGAAATTAAAATACATTTATAAGATGTACAGAAAGAAAATAAATCAGGAAAGGCTTTTTAAAAGAAACTTTGAAACCTCCTAATTATCCACAGCAGCAGTTTGTGTGTTTAGGATTTTTCAAGGATTCATGTGATATTGATAAAAAAAACATGTTGGTGTTTGCAGAGTTCAGTCCAGCAGACAGAGAGCAGAGTTCAGCTGTCTGTCTCTGAAGAGTGACCGGTCCAAACATGATCCTCCATACTTCAGTCCTGAACCTGGACCCTCGGACACAAAGTAAGAGACAGTTTTTACTGTAAACTGACCTGATGGAAGATGATGCATTGAGGATGAAGACAAAATGTTCTGCTAACAGATTTATATTCATGATGCAGAACTATTGTTGCAGATACTGTTTCAAACTAAGATGGATCTGATTTGATTTCTGGAGCAAAACACCTGAGAACCTCCAGTTCAGGATTTACACTTAAAGAACATCTTCATATATTTTGTCTCATGTTTGAAGTTGTTGTAAAGATTTAGAACTATTCAACAAAAGGCTTTTACTGTGAAGGAGCTGCAGGAAGTGTTGAGTTTGTGTTATTACCAAACTCCAGGCAGATCACTCAGTGTTTAATAAGACAGTCAGACAGGAAAAGCTGTTAATGAATGTTTCTGAAAGCAGGAGAGTTAAAATAAAAGGAACTAAAGGAACAAAGGTTTTCATCACAGACTGAAAGCTGAATTCAAACAGAAAAGTAACAACACTTTTACTCTGTGACCATCTGAGCTTCTACACCACGTGTCAAACTCAAGGCCCGCGGGCCGCATCCGGCCCGCCACGTCATTTTATGTGGCCCGCGAAAGCTTAAAAGATTCATGATTGTCCTAAAATAAAAGTTTACGCTGCTTTAAAGCGTTCATGAACAATAAACTACATCTCCCACAATGCATGGCGATTTTGTGACCTGCAAATTGACGGCATCCCGCCACTAGATTGCGGTCTTTCCACACCCGCGTTTATATGTTTTTTTAACAAGTGGAGATGAGAAATGTATAGGTCTACAAACGATCAGAAAATGTCCAGTAAAAAATTACGCAGAAGGAAGGCAGTTTCATGAACGATGGGAAAGTGAACATGTTTGTGTTTCAAGGACATAAATCGGTGTCTCATGTTTTGAGCAGTGCTTGACGTGGGCCGGTTCGCCCCGGTACGGATTACCGGCACCTCGACATTTTACTGTTTGGCATACCGGGACATTTTCTCGCGTACCGGGACTTCTCCTGAGCTGCCGGTCCTCTCCTCTGCCCTCATATCAGGTTCTCTGGGCGCTTCGTGACGCTCACCTGTTCCCGTTCTGTCTGCCTGATAAACTCTGTCGGACGACGCTGAAGTTAGCTTCCGATTCGCAGCTTCCGATTCGGCAGTTAAGGGAAAAGTTAAGGGGAACTTAAGTGAAAGTTAATTTACGTTACTGAGCTACCGAATCTCCGTTTTTTGCACCTCTTACTGCTGTGGAAGGTGTTATGCATTTTAGGCAAAGCCTTAACGCTGTCTGAAACACTTTTTAGATTTGAAAAAACTTTATTTTATTGGTCTAATGTGGTCTACACATGAAAAAAGCAGTGAAATCGCCCTTTAAAGCATTTTCACAAATTGAATAAAAGTTTCACAAATCTGAAACTATGTTTGATTGAAACCTTATCACGTCTGGAGTAATCTAGTCCAGATTTGAGATCTCTAGGTATAGTGGTTTTGGATCTGTACCTGGTCTAATGTGGTCTACATGTCAAAAAAGCAGTGAAATCGCCCTTTAAAGCATTTTCACAAATTGAATAAAAGTTTCACAAATCTGAAACTATGTTTGATTGAAACCTTAGCATGTCTGGAGTAATCTAGTCCAGATTTGAGATCTCTAGGTGTAGTGGTTTTAGATCTGGACCTGGTCTAATGTGGTCTACATGCGAGCAGTGAAATCACCCTTTTGTCATTTTCACAAATAAAATAAAGTTTTTTCAAATCTAAAAAGTGTTTCAGACAGCGTTAAGGCTTTGCCTAAAATGCATAACACCTTCCACAGCAGTAAGATGTGCAAAAAACGGAGATTCTGTAGCTCAGTAACGTAAATTAACTTTCACTTAAGTTCCCCTTAACTTTCCCCTTAACTGCCGAATCGGAAGCTGCGAATCGGAAGCTAACTTCAGCGTCGTCTCTGTCGGCGCAGAGAGACGAAGGAGAAGAGAAGCTCGGTGCCTTTCAAGCAGCTGTGAGCTGAAAGCAGCTCGTCAATGTCACTTGGCGTGAACCGACCAATCACAGCCTGGATGGGGCGGGACATTTAAAAGTATTGACAGACCGGTGTCATTTACACTGGGGACGCTGGGGACAGGTCAGAATCTGAATGTCTCCATCACTTTACTCTGGCACTCTGAACTTTGTCCACTTCAAGCTCTGGTTTTGAGCCAGTGTCTGTGATGAAGGAGTAGCTACAATATACGTCGGCATTTTTCCAGGTAATAAAACTACCTGGATGTTTGCCCTCTGTTTGTTTTATCATATGACGCATCTGTCACACGTTATTAGCAGCTCACAATTATTTGTTTTACAGTGGTTCTGTCCCTCTTGTCTGTGGAAAAGTTAATGTAGGCTAATAGTTTTTTGTTATATACTTTTCAAGAACATAAAGATTGATCGAGTATTTTGGGTTTCTAAACCTGATGAAGTAATTAATGTATGTTAGTATAATAACACAGATACAGTAAATGTGCCTGCTTATATTTTTATCGGATGGGTTAAATGTCCTTAACTTGTAGGCTAAATAATCAAATACAAAGACAGTTATTTTACAATATGTGAAGAGTTTATGCAGTAAAGTATGTTTATACAGTCTTACAGTTCCAACTGGCCCTTTGAGGGTAAACAAAATGCTTATGTGGCCCGTGGTGAAAATGAGTTTGACACCCCTGTTCTACACAGTGTCGGACACATCTGGAGATTTTCCACAAATTATTTTAGTTCTAAAGAAATGTCTTCACAGAGAGAGGAAGAGGAGTCCTGAGGAGGAGGAGTGTGGAGACAGAACCAGAGCTGGACTGCAGACAGCCAGTCAGAGCAGCTCTGTACAAAGTAAGACTGGACATCTGTACATCTTAAACATGGAACCTGCTACATTTCATTACATTACGTTTATTTAGAGACTTACAATAAGAACATTCAACCATGTGGACACAACCCAGAAATGACAAGAACCATGCAGGTACATCAGCTTCATCAAATAAGCTGAACTGCTTCAAGAGCTGCATTTAGTTTCTAGTTTCAGTGGGTCAGTGGGGAGCTCGGTCCACCATTGTGGATCCAGGACAGCAGACAGGCAGGATTTTGTTGAGAGGTCACTGGGCTACCTCGCAGTGAAGGAGTAGCAAACTTATTGGCAGTAGTATGGCATAATGGGCGGGCTGAGCCATTTGCAGCATGTTAGGGAAACACTAGTGACTTGAACCGGATAAGAACGGCCACCAGTAGCCAGTGGAGGAGCAGTGTAGTGTGGCAGAACTTAGGCTGATACCAGCCTCTGTGCTGTATTCTGGACCAGCTGCGGAGGTGGTATAGCACGTGCAGGCAGACCAGCCTGAAGTAAGTTGCTGTAGTCTATGCAGGAGATGACAAGTGCCCCCCTAGCTCATAGAAACAGTGTGTAAACATGTATGCAGTGGTATAGAGTAAATAACACCGATATTACATATTATGCTAACTAACATGTGCCACAGAGGTTTTGTGAGGTGACTGAAAACCTGGACCCCGGGGTTACACCTTCAAAAACCCTGACTGAGTTTGTAGTCATTTACAGGGGCCAACCTGGGATGGTCTCCTCCCTCAAACCAAAACCACATCTGGAGCTAAACTGATTAGAAGGGGAAAAAACACTTTTACAAAATAAATGTTTTCTTACATTATAGTTGGGACTACAACTTGTATCTAGCTGTCTAACCCCCTGTTCATACCAAATGAACCTTGGACCTGTCAGTACTTTTGAGTGAATCTCTCTAGTTTGGAGTTCACTCTCTCTGTTCATGTTTGAACCTTCAGACATCAAGTTTTTTTTTTCTTTACTGTTACTTAATTTGCTGCTGATGTAAACTCAACATTTCATGCTGCTTTCCACCAGCAAGCCAGCAGAAGGATTTTATTGTGAGGCAGCTATAGGAAATAGACTGAGTTTGTCACAGAGATTTGCATTTTTGTAGTGTGGCTATTCAATAAAAACAAGACATGAACATGTTCTGCCTTATTTGATCAGTAGATCAGGTTTAAAATTCACAGGGAGGAAGGAAAAGCCACAGTGAGCTGTTCAGATGAATAGCTGCAGTCGAGCTGTTGTGGCTCAGCCTGTCGCCTCTGCTGTTAAACAAACTTATACACAGTCAGAGGCAGAGAGAAGAAGCAGCCTTTCTGATTTATAACCTTTACGTCTCTAGTTCTTCTTATATTGATTATTTTTTATTGGTAATGAAAATTATCATCAGATTGTCAAAGTTTCGTTGTTTTGTCTCAGCTTTCTTCTCTTCTTTAGTGAGAGGTGGTCTGCAGGAGGTTTTAGATGAACATAAGATCAGTCTGAGGAGGAGATGTGAACGTGTGACTGAAGGAAGTGATGAAACAGGAAGTGGAACCCTCCTCAACAGGATCTACACTGAGCTCTACATCACAGAGGGACAGAGTGAAGAGGTTAATACCCAGCATGAGGTGAGGCAGCTTGAGACAGCTTCCAAGAAGAAGACCCTCCATGGCGCTCCAATCAGGTGCCAGGACATCTTTAAAAGCCTTACCTGGCCAACAGGGACCCATCAGAGTGGTTCTGACCAGCGGCGTCGCTGGCGTTGGAAAAACCTTCTCAGTGCAGAAGTTCACTCTGGACTGGGCAGAGGGTTCGGAAAACCAAGATGTCAGTCTGCTGGTTCTGCTCTCGTTCAGGAGCTGAACTTGATCAAAGATGAGCAGCACAGTCTCCTCACGCTGCTCCATGTTTTCCATCCAACATTACAGAAGGTCCCAGCAGAGAAGCTCGCTGTCTGTAAACTGTTGTTCATCTTTGACGGCCTGGATGAAAGCAGACTTTCATTGGATTTCCACAACAATCAGGTTGTGTCTGATGTCACACAGAAGTCATCAGTCAACCTGCTGCTGACAAACCTCATCCAGGGGAATCTGCTTCCCTCGGCTCTCGTCTGGATAACTTCCCGACCTGCGGCGGCCAATCAGATCCCTCCTTCAAGTGTTGGCAGGGTAACAGAAATAAGAGGCTTCACTGATGTTCAGAAGGAGGAGTACTTCAGGAGGAGAGTCAGTGATGAAGAGCTGTCCAGCAGAATCATCTCACACATCAAGACCTCCAGGAGCCTCCACATCATGTGTCAAATCCCAGTCTTCTGCTGGATCACTGCTACAGTTCTGGAGCACATGTTGACTACAGAGCAGAGAGGAGAGCTGCCCAAGACCCTGACTGACCTGTACTCACACTTCCTGCTGGTTCAGATAAAGAGGAAGAAGCAGAAGTACGATGAGGGACATGAGAGCGAGTCCACAGGAGCTGGCGGAGGCTGACAGGAAGGTTCTTCTGAAGCTGGGGAGGCTGGCGTTTGAACAGCTGGAGAAAGGAAACATCATGTTCTACCAAGAAGACCTGGAGCAGTGTGGTCTTGATGTCACAGAGGCCTCGGTGTACTCAGGAGTTTGTACAGAGATCTTCAAAAGAGAGTGTGATCTTCCAGAAAACAGTCTACTGCTTTGTTCATCTGAGCGTTCAGGAGTTTCTGGCTGCAGTCTACATGTTCCACTGTTACACCAAGATTAACACAACAGGACTGGATTCTTTCCTGGAGAAGACATCCCTGGTTGTCTTCCTTAGGAAAGCCATGGAGAAATCTCTCCAAAGTGAAAATGGCCACCTGGACCTGTTTGTTTGCTTCCTTCATGGCCTCTCTCTGGAGTCCAACCAGAGACTCTTAGAACACCTGCCAGGTCGGACAGACAACAGTCCAGAAATCATCCAGAGAGCCATCAACAACCTGAAGGAGATGAACAGTGGTGAGATCTCTCCTGACAGAAGCATCAACATCTTCCACTGTCTGACGGAGATGAACGACCACTCAGTACATCAGGAGATCCAAGAGTTCCTGAAGTCAGAGAACAGATCAGAGAAGAAACTCTCTGAGATCCACTGCTCAGCTCTGGCCTACATGCTGCAGATGTCAGAGGAGGTTCTGGATGAGTTGGACCTGAAGAAGTACAACACATCAGAGGAGGGACGACGGAGACTGATTCCAGCTGTGAGGAACTGCAGAAAGGCTCGGTAAGTCCAGATGTGATTCTCAGCACTGTAAAGCTGAAGCATCAGTGTTACAGTAAAGATACAGACTTTACACACACACGATATAAAACAAATACACACTAAACAGGAAATAAACCTGCTTATTGAAATAATTCTACATGTGTTACACTACAAATGTCTACAGAATGTTTTGGGTTCATAGCTATCAAGTCAGAGAAGTATCTTCTATCATTTAGGGGTGTAATGGTAACAAAAATCAAAGTTCTGTTTATTTTCGATACAGTAAGGGGAAAAAATGCAAACATTAAATTGCTGCTTGTTTATTATGAACTTTTGTAAACATCAAACTTAGTTTACAATTTTAAACAAACTTTCAAATTACACATATTAAATAAATTTTAAATAAAATAAAAAATAATTAGACTAAAATACTACTGTACACTACTACCAAGTTCTATACTCAGATTACAAAAAGAACTTCAGAAGTTTAAAGTCTGTTTAAACGACGAAGGGCGTTTGCACTTTGCTCGTTTGTTTTTCCCTTGTTGCTCTCGTAAGACGTTCTCTTTCATGTGATACTATTAGCGAGTTAGCAAGTTTGACATGTTGCCAGAAACAAACCCGATCACTACTGATAAATGTCGGCCCACTGCTTTTGTCTTATCAACTTGTCCGTTGTATTTCACTGGAAACCAAAGTGTTCCCAAACAGAAGAGCTTAACAATAAGGGATGGTCCTAAAGCTCTGGCTTCTCTGCAAGATGCTGGGCTAAAGCATGCTGCTTGAGATTTGCCACCACCACTTAATATGTCTGTGTGGAAACTCTGTATTTGCGTATGTTCCACACACAAAACAAGGCTTATATTTGATGTTAAAGATTGCATTCAGTGCACATTTGCACCATTCCGAAAGTCCTGTACAGAAACAGTCTGGTATGAATACAAATACCATTACACTCCTATCTATCATCATTCTTTGGGTGATCTCTCTAACTTCAAGAAGCTCTTTAAAACGCATCTCTTCTGAGAACACTTCCACTATCCCCTAACCTCTAATATTCACTTCCTGTGCTTCTTTTATCTCTCACAGCTCCCTTGTCTTGATTGGACTGTTTGTTACTCTTCTTGCTTCCCCTAGGTTAGGAGTTATTAGCTCTTACTTACATCTGTTGTTGCTCATAGATCTTTTACTTCACAGGTCCTTGTATATTGTTCCTCAGATGTAAGTCCCTTTGGATAAAAGCATCTGCCAAATGAGGAAATGTAAATGTGATGGAGGCTTGATACAAATCCAACAGGAAAATTTGAGGATTAAGAGTTTGTGCTGAAAGTGTTTTGACAGTCATCATTTTACGACATGGGGAGAACATGCAAACTCCACACAGAAAGGTCGGAGCAACTGGGGTTTGAACCCATGACCTTCTTGGAGTAAGGCGACAGTGCTAACCACTGCACCACCGCACCACCCAGTTATATCACCTTTTGTACTAATTATAATATGAATGCAACAGGAGTCATTAAGTTGATTAAATGAGAGATGAAAAGCAGATGGAGTGACATTAGATAACAAAATACACATAAGCACCTGACTGAGGTAAATACACAGGAGAGCAGTTACAATAGGGGTATTATGGGTAATTGAACATCACGTTAAAATAACTACTACAAATCACAGCACCCTGCAATCAAATATGATGATATATATAATGTTCACATCACAGTCATTTGGCACTTTTGTTTGAAACTGCAGTTTGCAGTTCATTATGTTGCTCAAGGACACTTCTGGTTTCAAACCATGTGATCAATGGCTGACCAGCTGAGCTGCAGCCGCTCACGTTAATGTGCTTTGTGATCTTTGAAAAAATGTCTATTTTTATAATAAAGTGTCAGATGTTGTTATACTTTAAGTTTTATATTCTGTCATCACAGACTTTCTGACTGCGAACTGTCAGAGACTCACTGTGAAGTTGTGGCCTCAGCTCTGAAGACCAACCCCTCCCATCTGAGAGTGCTCCACCTGAGTAACAACAAGCTACGGGATTCAGGAGTGAAGCTGCTGTGTGCTGGACTGGAGAGTCCACATTGTAGACTGAAGACTCTGAGGTCAGACATCATTTTTTTCTATTTTCTTCTTCAGTGGTTTAGTCCTCTGACTGTGGCAGAGCAATGTTGAGCTCCACATTTAAAAGCTTAATATAACAAGAAACATCTACACTATATAATTCACTCAGAACCTCTTAAAGTATTGATTATGCTTAGGTTTAGAGGAAAATTATGGCTTGGGTTAAAATAAGTATGTCACATATGTCATATGACTTAAGTCATGTAATTACAGAAATACAGAAACTTCTTTTGCTGGTAACCGTTTGCCTGTAAACGAGAGATTATTTCAGGCCTCAGCTTGATGACATGAATGTTTCATCATCTGTCCCTGTGAGAAATGACATAGTAAAATTGATCTGAAATAGCCTTTAGCCCCAATTACATCTGTCATCACAGGACTATACTTTTGGAATGACGTATAGACCCATAACTATTATTACTATATGACAACATGAAGTACAGATCAGTGCTGAATGCTCTGGTTGATATTACAACCTAATAATTTTACATCAGCAGCTGAATGCACGCGTTTTGTCATGATTGACCTTTCACTAAGCCACGCCCTAAATATACAGCTGGCCAATCACAGCGCAGTATAAATATCGTTCTGAGGTCCAACACTTTCATCGCGTTCCATTGACTCGTGAGCATAAGGAGTTGTTTTCTAGCTTTATTTTGCTATATTTTTCAAGATATTGTCAAACTCTGTTCCTGAGACCCTTCCTGTTCCTGCTTCTGTAGAGAGCAGTTGTGCTTTTCCGACTCTTCCCTCTTATCTTGGCTTGCTCCTATTTTTGTCTACTTTTGTCGCGTGGAAACTTTTCTCTTTTGACCACCTGCCTGCTGTTCTCCTGAAAAAATCAAAATGGAATTAATCAACTGGTCACTCAGCGCTATTGACAAGATTTTCTCACAGAAACGTGCTTCACTGGGTGAGCCGACCTGTCCCAGTGGAACATTCGCTGAAGGCTATGCTCGTGATTCGTGGGAGAATTGGCAAGCGGTTTGGCTTGGATGTTTTATCTGTGGAGGACATTGAAGATTTATGGATAATTGGAATTATGTTATTGGGCATCCTGACTAGAAGAAATGTTGAAATCACTACATGAACTGGACACACGCATGACACTGAGGATGAGAGAGATTGAAGGACACTGATCCGGATAAATGTTACCGAATCAACCTAATTTGGCTTAAAAATTATTGTCTCCCCCTCCACCCGAGCGGGAAAACAACTTGCAGCTGGCCTTCCTATCTTCTGAACTGAACTTTTTAACAACATAGACAGTCTGGAGCCTCATACTTCACATACACAGACTCCTTATCTTACCTTCCGAACTGACTGCCTCAAAACTGCCCTCCTTTTATTTCTCTTCCTCACAAGACACCTCAAAAAATCCCACCATGTGACCACATGTAACAAGTGTTGTCTTTGTACATTATTATGTATTGTATGTCATGTATACTGTGTTGCTGTCTGCATTAATTCCTTTCGGGAAAGCGAGTGGCAGCACTGAATATTCAGTCCCTCCAGGATTTCACGATGTCGCGATCGCAACTATTAATGCAACTTCAACAAATCCCCGTGAATTCAGTGCGCCTTGCAATTTTTATCAATCACCGCAACTTTTCTGCAACTTTGACCAATCATCGCGGTCTCCTGCAAAGCATCATCATACGTCATCAAACTCACTTCCTTGTTTTGTTCAGAAGACGCAGCAGACGTGTGCTGCCAACGTCTCACATTTACCTACAAAAATAACAGCAAAGGACCGTGAAAAACAGTGTGTGTATGTATGTATACATACATACATACACACACTGTTTTCACGGTCCTTTGCTATTATTTATATATATATATATATATATATATATATATATATATATATATATATATATATATATATATATATATATATATATATATATATATATATATATATAAGTATATTTATACTAGTGGTGGGCCGTTATCGGTTAACGTGGAGACTCTTATCGGTCGATAAAAAAATATCGCCGTTAATCTATTCTCAAAGTTGGGTTGGGAGCTGGGTCTATACTACATGAAGCTATGATGACTTTCACCTTGATATTTTAGCCGAATCGCACTGTAGGGGCGAGAACAAGGCTTCGAACCTGTGTGTCTGCCTACTGTAAAATTACCACATCTAGCGTGACGTGCTAACATGGATGCAGCTGTTGCTGCGTTCAATTTACCTCGAGGTCGGAGCTGGGAATGGCGTCACACCCGAAGTTGACGGCGTTCCAGTTACAACCTCGCTTCGACCAGCTGTTTGTTTACAACTAGCCAGGTTAGTTATTGATACGCCGGCTGATTAAAAACGCATTGTGCGGTATTTACTCACACTAACTGTAGCAACACGTCCACAGACAGCTGTTGGACAGCACTTTGTGTACGAACATTTCTGAAGCTGCCGGGTTTGCTTCTGGGAAAATTTACTTTTAAGAAGCTTCCCAATGGAAAATTCGACAAGACTTAGGTTGTTTGCACCTTGTGCAATGCGGAATTAGTTTACTGTAGGAGTTCTTCCAGTCTCAAGTAGCCTACCACCTAAACGCAAAGCACATCACACGCTACACACAAGTACATCTTATTGAACATGATTTATTTTCATCACCAATTATCATAGTAGAACAGCTTTCTCAAGCAGTTTGTGATGCATTTTGGAAACAGGAGATGAGCCCTGGTCTAATCGCCACCTGGCTTGAAACCCGTTAAGCACACATATTCTGAATGCCTTCGGCAGAATTCAAATGAGCCATTTTCATCTAGATTAATCTAGATTAATTTCAAGATTACAGTGAGATTAATCTATGCCCACCACTAATATTTATACATACAATGCATGGTAACTTAGAGGTAACGTTAATGTATTGTAGTATATCGAGTGACTAGCATCACCGAAGTTACTGTCTTGTTTGCATAACACTGAAGTGTGTGTGTGTGTGTGTGTGTGTGAGAGAGAGAGATGTAAGAACTTAGAACCGTTTTCTCAAAAAGTTTAGACACGACTTTGAATTCTTCAACTATCAATTATGATGTGTACTGAAATCAGTTGATGTGTGTGAGGCAAAGGAAAAAAGCATAATATGAGTACTTTAAGTAAAAAATCTATCTACCTTTTAACCTTTAAAAACGAATGCCAAAGAACATCGCAACTTTCATCGCAACTTTTTAGAAAAGCGGCCGCAACATCAGGAATTTTAGGCCGCAGCAATCACAAAAAAGGCCCGCGAAATCCTGGAGGGACTGAATATAGCTGCAGCCTGGAGGCTTCCTCCAACAAACAAATTTCACTGTGTGCTTGTGCATGTGTGACAACCTTCAAATGTATAATGTAAACCTTTCTGTCTCCTTTCTCAGATTGCTTTTTTCCCTTTAAAAAATTACACAATACAAAGAATTTGTGTCGATGCAATTTAGTAATCGATTTAATCAATCAATTGTATCAGCCCTAGAATTAACATTAGATCCTGACCAACCAAGATTTAAATATGAAGTTATGCTGCTGTGCCTCGTGCTTAAATGTGCACAGGGTCTCTCTTAATGGGGATTCTCTTCACCCTGTTTCACCCAGCTGTTATTCACAGTGTTCATTTTTATGATCCTGCTGCCCATCCACACATCACATTCAACAATAACATCAGTGATATCAAAGTTAAATGACATTAAGGAATGTGATTAAAACTTGAGCTTTATGGGGCGATTGATTTCCAGCTCACAGGCAATCAAGGAGGCACACATTAGGGAAATGAGAAAGGCCCAGAGACACAAGTGAGGAGGGAACCCGGGAAAACACAGCAGAAACACAGAAACCAGCAGGAATCAGATTAATGACTAAAAAAGTTACAAAAGTACCAACATGTCTGATTTGATCTTTATTCCAGACTGGCCTGAGATCAGCAGCGTGTTATTGATCTGTGTTGACATGAATAGGTGTATGAATGTTGAGCTGACATTTGGATGATGTCTGTAGAAGGCTGACATTATGATGATCCACAATAACACAATGACAAAGTCCCTCTACTCATTTTAGGGAAAAGCTCATTGATTAGGACATAGTAATGTTGAGCTCCACATTTAAAACCTGAACACATCTGATTGGATTAGAAATGGATTTTTATCTCCATCATTTATTCTTTATTCAGATTGTGGGACTGCAGGTTATCAGAGATCAGCTGTGCTTCTCTGGTCTCAGCTCTGAAGTCCAACCCCTCCCATCTGAGAGAGCTGTGGCTGAGTGACAACAAGCTGCAGGATTCAGGAGTGAAGCTGCTGTCTGGTTTTCTGGAGAGTCCACACTGCAGACTGGAGACTCTGAGGTCAGATACCATTTTTTCCTTCTGTGCTAAGATTAATATGATGAAGTTGTGGTGACACTAAAGTGCAGACATAAGGCTGATATACTGATCCACACTGAGTATCTTAACGCTAAAGTCTATTTTCTTCTACTAGTCCATTGACTGTGGCAGAGCAATGTTGAACTCCACATTTAAACCTTAAAGAGAATTTTTTCAGATTTTATTCCAGCTTTGTATCTTTACAATGTTGGTAATGAACGCAAATGAGCATGTTTCCTGCACCCAGAGTTCCCCGCTCATTTGCTGGCTCTGGGGCAGTTGTTCAAACTACAGATTGGACCTTTTTTTTGTTACATGGCTGCTTCCACGAACAGTTGAGAGAGAAGCTCTTGTGAAACTGACCTCAACCTGTCAAACTATACAGTGCTGATTAAATATGAATCCAGATTAAAAAACTATTTGTGTCTTACTGCTGAATTGTCAGTTCAGTTTTATGAAAAGACCATCCTCCTTTATTGTAACAGAAAAGTCTCCACTGGATAATTTACTGTTAAACACCTGGGCCCATATTCATAAAGAATCTTAAGGCTAAGAGCAGCTCCTAGTGACGTAATTCTAAGAAAATTCTTAGAAAAGTGGGCGTTTACTCTTAAAATAAAAGAAAAAATCCTAGTAAAGAAAAAAGTAATTCATAAAGCATCTTAACCCTTAAAAGAGCTCTTAAGCTCAGAATTGTTAGGAGCAGGGACGAGGACTTTTAAGAGGCTTAAGAGTTTCTTTAGTAGAGGAGAAAATGGCAGAAAGACGAAGAGGGAGAAGAAATGTGTTGCAGGATGACAGTGAGTTAATCAGACGCTATAGATTAGATCGTGCAGGGATCGTGTTTGTGACTGATCTTATTAGAGACGCGCTAACATCTCCGACACAGGCAGGAATGAAAGTAATCACTACATTAGGATATTTGGCAACAAAGCAGCGGTGATGATTTGGGTCTGTCACAACCTTCTGTAAGCGTGATCACACAAACAATTACAGCACTTTCAGAACCTGTTATTGTGTCGCAGTTCATTTCGTTTCCACTGGACATTCCCACCTTGCAGGCTCAAAAAACTGCATGTATGAATATAGCAGCTTCCCTGGTGCACAAGCAGAATGAGCCGTTAATAGTTTGCGCTAAGCTCCCTCGTCTGCTTCTCGCCCCGTGCTGTGACACCCGGCCCGAATTTTCCTTTTAGAATTGCCTTGTGTTCATCCACTAACTGGACTAACAGGAAACACTGTTCCTCTGTCCAGTTGGGCTTTCTCGTCCTTCTTGGTTTTGATTCTGTGTTTGATGCATTAAAATCAACATTCAAACCACCACTTAAATAGAAATGCCAGCAATCAGTGTTATTGGAAAGAGTGGAACAATTGTTATCATTCTAAGCCAATCAGATACCTTATAGGAAATTAACAGCATGGTAAATAAAAAACAGGATTCATATACACATATATAATGTGTGTGTGTGTGTGTGTGTGAGGAGAGAACGGTCAAATAGGAAATTACATGCGTAATATTTCCTAAGTGAAGCCTAGAATATCACCTGTACTTAAAATCACTCTTTTTTTTCCTTCTTGGACAAACAACTAATCACAGTCTTCAAAAGATTGTGTCATACATAGCAACGGGGTCAACCCCGCCTCCTCACTAAGATAAAAGTTTTTGTCTTTTCCTTGCTCAGAGCTGCTCTCAGATCAGTCCTGAATAGCTCTTAAGCTAAGACTCCTAGGTAAAAGTTTTTAAGCTAAGATAAGAGTTTTCTGAGAGGACTCTTAGATTCTTTATGAATATGGGCCCTGATCTTCATCTTATATTCTACATCATATTTTTGTTTAAATAAATGATAGTAAAATACAGTCATACAATGACTAAATAAATAATCTCCATTTCAACTATCAGATAATAAATATATTCAGTATTTGCTTTTACCAACATTATTATGAAGCTATATGATGTTTATACTGAATGAATAGTTTAAAGTGAAGAAGCTTTGATTTGATGACTCCACTATTCCTAAAAGAAATGTTGTAGATGTCTTTTGGTCAAATTTCCCCAAAGTTCATCCTGACATATTTGGAAACTTATTTGGGATCTTCAGTGGAATCTTAAATCAGTTTCTGTGGGTTTTTCTTTGTGTTTGGCTGCACAACATGAGTTTGTATAGATGGAGCCACTGGTGGAGCTGCAGAGTTTAAGAGGTGACGTCACTACGTCTTTATTGAAATAGCAGCATGTTGTCATTAATATTAATAAGAGCTCTTTTTACCTTTTTGTGTTTTACAGTTTGAACCTGCATCCTGTTTGGTTCAGGTGTTTGGAGTTTCCATTTTCTAAACTTCTACATTCTAAACCTTCTTCAGCTCTGAACGGATTATTAAACACTGAATGATTTGAAGCAGGAACATTGTCTTCTAAAGTTACATTTATTCTTTATTCAGACTGTGGAGCTGCAAGTTGTCAGAGATCAGCTGTGCTTCTCTGGCCTCAGCTCTGAAGTCCAACCCCTCCCATCTGAGAGAGCTGGAGCTGAGTGACAACAAGCTGCAGGATTCAGGAGTGAAGCTGCTGTGTGGTTTTCTGGAGAGTCCACACTGCAGACTGGAGACTCTGAGGTCAGACACCATTTTTTCCTTCTGTGCTGAGATTAATATGATATGAAAGTTGTGGTGACACTAAAGTGCAGACACAAGGCTGATATACATTCTAAACCTTCTTCAGCTCTGAACAGATTATTAAACACTGAATGATTTCAAGCAGGAACATTGTCTTCTAAAGTTACTGTACGTCATTTATTCTTTTTTTCAGATTGTGGCGCTGCAGGTTGTCAGAGATCAGCTGTGCTTCTCTGGCCTCAGCTCTGAAGTCCAACCCCTCCCATCTGAGAGAGCTGGAGCTGAGTGACAACAACCTGCAGGATTCAGGAGTGAAGATGCTGTGTGGTTTTCTGGAGAGTCCACACTGCAGACTGGAGACTCTGAGGTCAGACACCATTTTTTCCTTCTGTGCTGAGATTAATATGATATGAAAGTTGTGGTGACACTAAAGTGCAGACATAAGGCTGATATTATACTGATCCACACTGAGGATCTTAATGCTGAAATCTATTTTCTTCTTCTGTGGTTTAGTCCATTTACTGTGGCAGAGCAATGTTGAGCTCCACATTTAAAACCTTAAAGAGAAACTTTTCTGATTTTAATCCAGCTTTGTATCTTTAAAATGTGGGTAATGAATGTAAATGAGCATGTTTCCTGCACCTAGAGCTCCCCACTCATTTGCTGGCTCTGGGCTGTTGTTCAAACTACAGATTGGACTTCTTTTTTTGCATGGCTGCTTCCACAGACAGTCGCACCGTGAGAGAAGCGCTCGTAAAAACTGAGATCAAACTGTCAAACTATACAGTGCTGATCAAATATGAATCCAGATTAAAAAACTATTTGTGTCTTACTGCTGAATAGACACCTGAATTTGATGAAAAGACCATCCTCCTTTAATATAACAAGGAAAATCTCCGCTTGATAATTCACTCTTAAACTCTTAAACTTCTGTGCCCGTATTCATAAAGATTCTAAGAATCCTCTCAGAAAACTCTTAATTTAGCTAAAAAAACTTTTACCCAGGAGTCTTAGCTTAAGAGCGATCAAAGACTGATCTGAGAGCAACTCTGAGCAAGAAAAAGACAAAAACTTTTATCTTAGTGAGGAGGTGGGGTTGACTCTGTTGCTATGTGTGACACAATCTTTTGAAAACTGTGATTGGTTGGTTCTCCAAGAAGGAAAAAAAGGAGATTTTTTTTGTATTGGTTCAATTGTAAGCCTTCACTTTGGAAATTACATGTTTAATATTTCCTATTTGACCTATATGAGTAATACGAGCCAATATCTGTGCTCGGATTGAATAGAAATCGTCATTGCGCACACACTCTCTCTCCCTCTCTGCCAGTCATCAGAGATTTTTTAAACTGTCAGATGGCTCTAACCAGTTTTACTTCACGCACTGAGGTAGATGTGGTATAAATAAATTATACAAATTAAGCTACACACACACAACCATCACACCCCCGTCTCTCTCTTACTCACACACACACACACACACATACCTGTCCTGCTGCACCACGAAGCGAGTTCAACAAACCCAGGATATGTTTTCGTTATCTGGCTTCACTAACCCGAACAGTCGCGATCTGGATAAGTGGCACCACGAAGCTGGTTATCAACTTGGTAAATTAACCCAGGGTTTCCCGATCCAGCCGGGAACGCGTTCACATAAAGGAGGCGGTGTTAGCAGCAGATGACCAAACAGACATGAACAGGTCCACTGTCAGCAGAGCGTCATATTTTACGATCGAGGATTAAACTGTAACACTACAGAAATACGACAGCAGCACGGCTGAAACTGACACATGCAGGGAGACAGAAAATCGCAGAGAGTGTGAATGTCTAAAAGAACAGGCGTAGTCTATAATTATGCGTTGATAAAAAGTGTTCTTATGAGCTGCAGAAAATATCAGCCTTATTTTTTCAGCTCGGCTGTGTGTCGACGTTTCCACATTAAAAGACTCGGCCGTTCTCCCTCACTTTAAAAAAACTTGTCGCCACTTCAAAAATCAGATTAATTTATTTAACACACTCAAAAGTGTCCAAACATTTTTCTAAATTAACTTCATAAAGCAGTGAAACAGAAAAATCCCTTCATGCCATAAAATGAGCTCAAATAATGTTTGAAAGACTGAATCTGAACATTTAAGCTGCTGAAAACTCAACGTCCCACCTTTTGAGCCAACATCGCAAAAGGTGGGACGGAACATGACTAAAGTCTCTGTAGTCGGCCTTAGAAAGCTTTACTAACCTAAATATTAAAATTTCATATTAATCATATTAAAATTTAGTATTTCAATACCAAACTGCTCATAATATTCAGCCTCACATAAGAAAAATAAAATCCATTTATTTAACGGCTGCGTCAGGCTGTGTGAAACGAACTGGGAGCAAATAAAAAATCTTAAAGACATTTAAAGGCAGTAAATAGGCTGATCCTGCTGTACTGTAAAAACCTGTAGGCAACATTAGCCTGAGGCTTTTAATCAGTCTCTGTAGAATCGCCATAGTCAAGAGTTTCTCCACATCACCGCTGCAAACAGAAAGCAGCCTATTGGCTAAAACAGTCTCTGGGATTTCCTACAGATGGTGATGTCATTTTCCAGAGAGCTGATTGGTCAGTAGGCAGTAGAGGTCGACCAATATGTTTTTTTTCACGCCGATGCCGATACCGATCTTTTGAAATCCGGTTTGGCCGATGGCCGATTAATGCTGCCGATTTATTTTGGCCGATATTTGGCCGATTATTTGCTTGGTTTTTAACCTCTATTTGAAATATAAAATGTAAAAGAAATGATAGTTACTTAACAGACAAACTTTCTCAACAAAAACATTTATTGAACACTTGAACAATGAACAATCTGCACTTATAAATTAAAAATGTATAATGTTAAAAAAACATATATAAATAAATTGTATAAGTAATGTATAAAAATATATTAAATAAACAAAACGACAACACTAGGCTGCCCACAGATGCGCCTGCCTAATAATCGGCTTGATATACTTGGATATTGGCCGATGCCGATTATGTTAAAAACGCCAATAATCGGCCGATTAATCGGCCGACC
The DNA here is from genome assembly GCA_024633595.2 of Lepomis macrochirus. Classification (NCBI taxonomy): domain Eukaryota; kingdom Metazoa; phylum Chordata; class Actinopteri; order Centrarchiformes; family Centrarchidae; genus Lepomis; species Lepomis macrochirus. The sequence goes on along the minus strand of JALXJV020000020.1, from coordinate 3,764,347 downwards.
TCTAGTATGCAGTGTTTTCACAGAGTTAATCTCTTTTCTGGAACATAACCTACTTGGAGCAGGTTAACCGTTCATAAAAAAATTAAAAGTTAAAAAAAGAAAGTTATGTTGAGTATGAAAACTCTTGTTCATTACATTTTACTTCATAATTGCAACCGCATGTGTTGTATTCATTGTTGCAAAACTTGTTCTGTATATAGTTTGTTTGTTATCGTGATCTAAACCATTGATCTGAAGCTCAATGCTGATGCTGTCATGTAAATAGTTTTCTAATCAGCAATAAATATAACAATTTCTGATCAACCCATATCAATTGCATGCTTAAAATAACATACTGTTAAAGCCCCGCCCATTTTAAGAGAACCCAACCCACTTCCTGGTTAAATTCCGCCCACTTCCGGGCTAGGTCCCGCCCAATCTGAGTACGGATACAGATAATGCTGTACTCGCTCATCCCTAGTTTTCTCTCTCACACACACACACACACACACACACACACACACACACACACACATTATATATGTGTATATAAATCCTGTTTTTTTTATTTACCATGCTGTTAATTTCCTATAAGGTATTTGATTGGCTTGTAATGATAAAAATTGTTCCACTCTTTCCAATAACACTGATTGCTGGCGTATCTATTTAAGTGGTGGTTTGAATGTTGGTTTTAATGCATCAATGGAATCAAAACCAAGAAGGACGAGAAAGCCCAACTGGACAGAGAAACAGTGATTCTTGTTAGCCCAGTTAATGGATGAACACGAGGCCGTTCTGAAAGGAAAATTCGGGCCGGGTGTCACAGCATGGGGCCAGAAGCAGACGAGGGAGCGTATAACGCAAACTATTAACGGCTCATTCTGCTTGTGCACCAGGGAAGCTGCTATATTTAGAAATGCAGTTTTTTGAGCCTGCAAGGTGGGAATGTCCAGTGGAAACGAAATGAACTGCGACACAATAAGAGGTTCTGAAAGTGCTGTAATTGTTTGTGTGATCACTCTGCTTACAGAAGGTTGTGACAGACCAAAATCATCACCGCTGCTTTGTTGCCAAATATCCTAATGTAGTGATTCCTTTCATTCCTGCCTGTGTCGGAGATGTTAGCGCGTCTCTAATAAGATCAGTCACAAACACGATCCCTGCACGATCTAATCTATAGCGTCTGATTAACTCACTGTCATCCTGCAACACATTTCTTCTCCCTCTTCGTCTTTCTGCCATTTTCTCCTCTACTAAAGAAACTCTTAAGCCTCTTAAAAGTCCTCGTCCCTGCTCCTAACAATTCTGAGCTTAAGAGCTCTTTTAAGGGTTAAGATGCTTTATGAATTACTTTTTTCTTTACTAGGATTTTTTCTTTTATTTTAAGAGTAAACGCCCACTTTTCTAAGAATTTTCTTAGAATTACGTCACTAGGAGCTGCTCTTAGCCTTAAGATTCTTTATGAATATGGGCCCAGGTGTTTAACAGTAAATTATCCAGTGGAGACTTTTCGTGTTACAATAAAGGAGGATGGTCTTTTCATAAAACTGAACTGACAATTCAGCAGTAAGACACAAATAGTTTTTTAATCTGGATTCATATTTAATCAGCACTGTATAGTTTGACAGGTTGAGGTCAGTTTCACAAGAGCTTCTCTCTCAACTGTTCGTGGAAGCAGCCATGTAACAAAAAAAAGGTCCAATCTGTAGTTTGAACAACTGCCCCAGAGCCAGCAAATGAGCGGGGAACTCTGGGTGCAGGAAACATGCTCATTTGCGTTCATTACCAACATTGTAAAGATACAAAGCTGGAATAAAATCTGAAAAAATTCTCTTTAAGGTTTAAATGTGGAGTTCAACATTGCTCTGCCACAGTCAATGGACTAGTAGAAGAAAATAGACTTTAGCGTTAAGATACTCAGTGTGGATCAGTATATCAGCCTTATGTCTGCACTTTAGTGTCACCACAACTTCATCATATTAATCTTAGCACAGAAGGAAAAAATGGTATCTGACCTCAGAGTCTCCAGTCTGCAGTGTGGACTCTCCAGAAAACCACACAGCAGCTTCACTCCTGAATCCTGCAGCTTGTTGTCACTCAGCTCCAGCTCTCTCAGATGGGAGGGGTTGGACTTCAGAGCTGAGGCCAGAGAAGCACAGCTGATCTCTGACAACTTGCAGCTCCACAGTCTGAATAAAGAATAAATGTAACTTTAGAAGACAATGTTCCTGCTTCAAATCATTCAGTGTTTAATAATCCGTTCAGAGCTGAAGAAGGTTTAGAATGTAGAAGTTTAGAAAATGGAAACTCCAAACACCTGAACCAAACAGGATGCAGGTTCAAACTGTAAAACACAAAAAGGTAAAAAGAGCTCTTATTAATATTAATGACAACATGCTGCTATTTCAATAAAGACGTAGTGACGTCACCTCTTAAACTCTGCAGCTCCACCAGTGGCTCCATCTATACAAACTCATGTTGTGCAGCCAAACACAAAGAAAAACCCACAGAAACTGATTTAAGATTCCACTGAAGATCCCAAATAAGTTTCCAAATATGTCAGGATGAACTTTGGGGAAATTTGACCAAAAGACATCTACAACATTTCTTTTAGGAATAGTGGAGTCATCAAATCAAAGCTTCTTCACTTTAAACTATTCATTCAGTATAAACATCATATAGCTTCATAATAATGTTGGTAAAAGCAAATACTGAATATATTTATTATCTGATAGTTGAAATGGAGATTATTTATTTAGTCATTGTATGACTGTATTTTACTATCATTTATTTAAACAAAAATATGATGTAGAATATAAGATGAAGATCAGGGCCCATATTCATAAAGAATCTAAGAGTCCTCTCAGAAAACTCTTATCTTAGCTTAAAAACTTTTACCTAGGAGTCTTAGCTTAAGAGCTATTCAGGACTGATCTGAGAGCAGCTCTGAGCAAGGAAAAGACAAAAACTTTTATCTTAGTGAGGAGGCGGGGTTGACCCCGTTGCTATGTATGACACAATCTTTTGAAGACTGTGATTAGTTGTTTGTCCAAGAAGGAAAAAAAAGAGTGATTTTAAGTACAGGTGATATTCTAGGCTTCACTTAGGAAATATTACGCATGTAATTTCCTATTTGACCGTTCTCTCCTCACACACACACACACACACACATTATATATGTGTATATGAATCCTGTTTTTTATTTACCATGCTGTTAATTTCCTATAAGGTATCTGATTGGCTTAGAATGATAACAATTGTTCCACTCTTTCCAATAACACTGATTGCTGGCATTTCTATTTAAGTGGTGGTTTGAATGTTGATTTTAATGCATCAAACACAGAATCAAAACCAAGAAGGACGAGAAAGCCCAACTGGACAGAGGAACAGTGTTTCCTGTTAGTCCAGTTAGTGGATGAACACAAGGCAATTCTAAAAGGAAAATTCGGGCCGGGTGTCACAGCACGGGGCGAGAAGCAGACGAGGGAGCTTAGCGCAAACTATTAACGGCTCATTCTGCTTGTGCACCAGGGAAGCTGCTATATTTAGAAATGCAGTTTTTTGAGCCTGCAAGGTGGGAATGTCCAGTGGAAACGAAATGAACTGCGACACAATAACAGGTTCTGAAAGTGCTGTAATTGTTTGTGTGATCACGCTTACAGAAGGTTGTGACAGACCCAAATCATCACCGCTGCTTTGTTGCCAAATATCCTAATGTAGTGATTACTTTCATTCCTGCCTGTGTCGGAGATGTTAGCGCGTCTCTAATAAGATCAGTCACAAACACGATCCCTGCACGATCTAATCTATAGCGTCTGATTAACTCACTGTCATCCTGCAACACATTTCTTCTCCCTCTTCGTCTTTCTGCCATTTTCTCCTCTACTAAAGAAACTCTTAAGCCTCTTAAAAGTCCTCGTCCCTGCTCCTAACAATTCTGAGCTTAAGAGCTCTTTTAAGGGTTAAGATGCTTTATGAATTACTTTTTTCTTTACTAGGATTTTTTCTTTTATTTTAAGAGTAAACGCCCACTTTTCTAAGAATTTTCTTAGAATTACGTCACTAGGAGCCACTCTTAGCCTTAAGATTCTTTGTGAATACGGGCCCTGATCTTTATCTTATATTCCACATCATGTTTTTGTTTAAATAAATGATAATAAAATACGGAAATACAATGAATATATAAATAATCTCTATTTCAACTGAGACAATAACAAATATATTCAGTATTTGCTTTTTCCAACATCGTTCTGAAGCTATATGATGTTTATACTTACTGAATAGTTTAAAGTGAAGAAGCTTTGATTTGATGTCTCATCTATTCCAAAAAGAAATGTTGTAGATGTCTTTTGTTCAAATTTCTCCAAATTTCATCCTGACATATTTGGAAACTTTGGGATCTTCAGTGGAATCTTAAATCAATTTCTGTGGGTTTTTCTTTGTGTTTGGCTGCACAACATGAGTTTGTATAGATGGAGCCACTGGTGGAGCTGCAGAGTTTAAGAGGTGAAGTCACTACGTCTTTATTGAAATAGCAGCATGTTGTCATTAATATTAATGAGAGCTCTTTTTACCTTTTTGTATTTTACAGTTTGAACCTGCATCCTGTTGAGTTCAGGTGTTTGGAGTTTCCATTTTCTAAACCTTCTTGAGCTCTGAACAGATTATTAAACACTGAATGATTTCAAGCAGGAACATTCTAAAGTTACATCATTCATTCTTTATTCAGATTTGGGATCTGCAGGTTGTCAGAGATCAGCTGTGCTTCTCTGGCCTCAGCCCTGAAGTCCAACCCCTCCCATCTGAGAGAGCTGGATCTGAGTAACAACAAGCTGCAGGAATCAGACATCAAGCTGCTGTCTGGTCTTGTGGAGAGTCCACACTGCAGACTGGAGACTCTGAGGTCAGTAGAGGGTTGGAGTCAGTCCATGCTGGTTTCAGCAGTATTGTACTAAACACAGTTAGTATCAAAGCAAAGATCCAGTATTTCCTGTAAACCTCCAACCTTCTCAGCGGCTGCTTTCCTCAGTGAAGCTGTGAGAGGAGAATGATGACAGGCTTCAGGATTGGACAGAAAGACAGAGAGAGAGAGAGAGAGAACAGGCAGTGATCATGTGTTTGAGTTGATGTGAAGACGACTGTTGTTGTTGTTGTTCATGTCTCCAGGAAATAAAGCTGGATTCCAGCTGACAGCATCACAAGATGTACAGAGACAGTGGTCCTCATTCATCAAACTGTCGGACCATCAACTCTGATCTCAAAGTGTTTGTTCTCTCATTTCAACACTAAACTACTGATCAGTTCATCTTTGTCACAGCTCTGAGATCAGTCTGACTGAAGCCTGCAAATCACTGGCTCTTATTTCAGAGAACCAGAGGGCTGTTTCACAAAAGCAGAATTTACAAATCCAGGATAAGAGATAAAGCTAGGCTTAGTCCGATAGTCCGGTCAGTACATCCTGGCTTTATCAGTTTCACAAAGGCCAAACCAGGCTCAGAAGGTGCAACTAAGTCAAGCCAGGTGTAAGTATAAGATAAATGGGCGTCAACAACTTTCTTTCGATCACAGATTCATTGATGCTGAAATGGAAAAGACGTGTGCAGCATACTTTATTCTCTGTTACTCACTGTGTGTAAAAAAGGTTTTTGATGAAAAAATGCACATAATATAATAAAAAGAAAGAAAGAAACACGGCTGCAGTATTAAACAGTGAGAAAAAGCATGGCAGACAATAGAGGGACTTAATAAGTAAGCAGCTAAAAGTATCACTGCTCCTAACTGAAACTGTTAATTATAACGTTACCATGAATAGTAACGTTATGTCAGACCTTAAAAGTGAGCAGTGGACCTTTAATATACCTAGCCGAATTGCACTGTAGGGGGCCAGAACGAGTCTTCGAACCTGTGAAATTACCACATCAAACGTGAGGTGCTAACATGGATGCAGCTGTTGCTGCGTTCCATTTACCTCAGAGGGCGGAGCTGGGAATGACACTTCCCAATGGAAAATTCGACAAGACTAAGGTTGTTTGCACAATAAGGAGCACACTTTGGACTTGGTCATCTCCAAGGTCTGAACATTTCCAAGGTTGTGGTGACTGATGTTGCTCTCTCTGATCATTCCTGTGTTTTCTTTGAGAGTGCTATCTGCGTGCACGCAAATGTTAAATCAGAGGTGATCACAAAACGGCATATCACTGAAAACACTAGTGAAGAATTTATTGAGGCTTTCTCCCCAACACCTGCCCTTCCACAGGTCTCAGTCAATGAGCTTGTGGATAATTTCAGTTCTAAAATTACAAATGTTATTGATGCCATTGCACATATACACACATAATTTCTGAAGAAATTGCGGTGTGAATGCTGTCTGCTGAATGGGTTGCGCTACACTGAAATGCTGGCTTGAAAAAAGTTGAACAGTAGAAATTTATGAAACATGTGGAAGCTTTTGTTGAAAAGCTGACGCTACACTGCATTGCTGGCTTTAATGTGCAGAAAGTAGCTGAAGGACGATGAAATCTTAGAAACATCTTGGAAATGTTCTGAAGAATATGAATAAGATTTAAAGTTTTGAATGTAGTCTTTAGCTGAAAGCCATGAAGAAGTTGAGGAAATGTGATCGAGAAACTCCAAGTGTTGAGAAGATATGACCTGAAATATTTAGAAAGGGGTATGAAAGGTGACATAAGCGTATCAACTCCAACTGGAGGTCCTGGGTGAGCAGAATGACTCCACAGTGTGGAGTTGCACAGACTGATGGAGATAGGTGCAGCTGGCCTCTTGCTGGAATACCGGCCCATCTCCACTGTCTTCAGATCATTGAAGTCCAGATTGATCTGGCTGCTCCAGGACCCAAGATGGTCAATCTCCCACCTGTGGGCAGACTGATCCCCAAAAGAGATGAGCCCAGTGCAGGTGGTGTCCTCTGCACACTGCAGGAGCTCTGTGGTTTGGTGACTGGAGGTGCAGCTGTTGGTGTTAAGGGCGGGGATCAGAGGGGAAAGAACACGGCCCTGAAGGGAACCACTGAGTGATGGTCCTGGAGTCAGATGCATGTTTTCCCAGGTTCACGTGGCGCTTGCTGCTGGACAGTAAGTCTGTGATACACCTGCAGGCATGATCAGCTGGGAGAACTTGTCCTGGAGCAGAGCTGGAATAATGTTGTTGAAGGCAGAGTCCACTAACAGGATCCTGGTGTAGTCTCCCTGGAGAGTCCAGGTGCTGGAGGATGTAGTGAAGGGCCTTGTTTAATGAGTTGTCTGCATTACATCATCTCAATCAGCTGTGTGCTGGGCCAGCATTCCCAGGTTTCCATGGCGATGCTAAAAGCTGTCTGACTTAGACAGGCTTAGAGAGCTGATCTCATTGAGTTTTAACCTGGAGCGCAGCTCTGCTTTTCCTGCTCCTAACGAACAGACCGTAACTCTCAGTGCCAAAGTAAACGTATTGTTAGAGAGATAAGATCCTCATGATGATGATGTCCGAGATTTGTGCGTCTACTGTCAAAAATGGCTTCACAGCAGCAGTGTAGAAATGTCCACCTGTCTGCCTCTTTCCTGAAACGGCATCACTTTTTTAACATGGGAGTCTATGCGGCAGTTGACTGGCGCACCTCTCATTCTCAAGCCCACTGTACCAGCTGTGAAAGTCTGTTTGCTTTCAAAGTTGGACATGAGCGGCACAAGTTTTCCGAGAACCTGTGAAAAAATTACGTATGTAGAGTGAAAATTGTGGGAGATACAGCGAGTTGAAGACAAATTCTTCAGATGATTTTGAAGTGAGTTCGCACTCTGTCAGTTGGTCCTCTGCACTCTAGCTGCCAACATTCCGTCCCATTGAAACCCATTATAAACTCGAAATTCAGGCTGATAGCAACATGGTACTTGAATCGAGACTGTGTGAAAAGTATAAGAGATGTGAAAAAGTTGAATTCACTGGAAAGAGTCGAAAGATTTCTGAACATTTTAAAGGTGGAATGGCGTTTCTACGTGAATGTTTGAATGAGTGGGAAGAGGTTGAAGATCAGTGAATTTGAATGATTTTCTCATTGACTTTCATTGTAACAAAGTTTCAAGGAAAGCTGAATAGATTGAAGAGTTTGAATGGGATTTGAATGTGGAATAATACGAATAAAGAAGGAAAGATGTGGAATCTTTTCCATTTTGAATGAAGTTTCTAGCTGAAAGTATGAATGAGAAGTTAACAGTTGAAAAACCTTGAAAAGTGTGAAAATGGGGACATTTTGAACATTCCGTCCATTCATTTGAATGGGGAAAATTTCCTGGAAAACCTGGAATATCTTGAAAAGTATGAAGGTTATGAAAATTCTGAATAATAGCGCTTGATTCCTAATTGAGACGAATATTTTAAGCTTTGAATGACGTTTCTACGTTGAAAACTGTGGAACTAGTTAGGGTCCAAAATAACGGGACTCAAAAATCACAGAAGAACATATAGTGTGAATGTTTTACAGCATTCACACCAATTACCTTGTTGTTGAAATGTGCTGTACAAATAAACTTGCCTTGCCTTACAGACCAGAACCTCTGCTGAAGTCCAGTAAGCACAGCTGATGTTTAGCTGTTCAGTCTTTGTATGAACATGTAGGACCTTTAACATCATATATCTGTCCATGTGTCTTTAGTTTGGTCCAGATGTTTTTAGAACAGACTCCATATTTACAGATTTGTCCTGTAATATTTCCAAAGTAGCTGAAATCTTCAAATGTGACTGAGCTGGCTGGTTTTAACAGCTTTGAGCCCTAACAGCAGTAAATCCATCATTACAGTGAGCAGTGAATATCTCTCTGTCTCTGCAGTCATGATGCGTTCAGGGACTCTCAGCACTTTATTTCCACTGTGGACTTGAGTGAAACCTGCAGAGTAAACAGAGCTGATGGCCAAAGTCTCTGCAGGTCTCAGTGTGTTCACTCCAATACGTTAACATGAGAGCTGAAAGGAAGCTGGCTACGCTACACAGCCGCTCCACTTCTGGTCTGAACAGGACTGAAGTCCCTGCTGGTCTTTATACTGGATGTGCTGCATCACTGACTGACAGCTGATGAAGGGAGTCTCTGTAAACTCTGATTTATGACTTCTGCTCTCTGTCTTCTTCTCTCATCAGCTGGAAGTGATCTCTGTCAGAGTGTGAGTGATGAGAAAGGTGGTGGTGTTGAGAGAGGATCAGCTGTGTCCTGATGATCCAGAGAGGCTGAAGCAGTGGATCTGGACTGATCTGCTGCTGCTCTGTCCTTCTACAGTCTCTGCAGACACCAAGAGACTCCTCCACTCCTTCTGCTGCACAGTCAGACACCTCCTCTACCTGAACCTTATTCTGATGTTCTGAACCCAGAGTGCCTCTGCAGATTAGTCCTGTGTCTGACAACATAACTGCAGATTAACGCTTCTTCTGTTCTGCTTTCTGTTGCAGCTCCATCTTGTGGATTGATGGAGAATCACAGTTAATTTCCACATTATATTCCTGATTAATTTTGGAGGTTGATGTGAAAAAGCAGCATCCAGCCTGCATGCATAAAGTTCCCTCTCTGAAGTTCTGCTTATTACCACCAACACCAGACTTTTCTCTCAGTTTAACAGATAATAGTTTGTAAGACAGAAACAAGAAGATAAAACCTGTAGAAAGTTTGGATTTAATGGAAGCTTCACTGAGGTCTACAAACTGAGACACTATTCTGAACACCTGAACATTTTAATAACATTTTTATTTTAGTTTTTCTTTTGACATGAAAGTAGCACATAAACATACTAACTATAAACTTTAGTGTCATTATTAGGGATTAAGATTATAGACATTAATGTGTTTTCTCATATCGTGACAGTTTATATTATTGTAGAATTAACATGATCATATTCAAATCAAGTTCAGGGAGCGGATAGACTCCATCAGACCTGCTGTTACATCCTGTTTTTTTTTGTTTCACTTTGATCATCTGATTGGCTGGCACCTGTGCTGACTTGTGGGCTGGGTCTCTCTGCTGCATCCAGATGTTTGAGGTGTTTTGTATCTGTTTTTATTCATTTATTCATATTCAAATAAACTTACATGCAGTAAGCTCTTCTCCTGGTGTTGTGTCTATTGTTATGTTCGGTGTTTGAGCCGTAACACCGCAACTCAAAGGAGACAGTCAATGTCTCATTTCATTTCTGTTATTTTTTACTATCTAATGTGTATTTTTAAATATAATTTCTTTATATAGCAGATTAGTTTACAAGTTTCACCTGAATTGTATGTTTCTGCTGCAAGAGGACGATTCTTTGTTGTCAAATGTTTCATTCAAATTATTGGGAAAATCAATTACCAAGATACTTACATAAAAACACATATGTCTGCAGTCAGATAAACACCAACAAAGAAAATGTACTTTTGTGTTTACAAGTCCTTTAACAATTTGTTTTAAGTCTTAAAACCTACACCCATACATACAGTGTATACTGTACACTCAGCAAAAAAAGAAACTTCCTTTCACTCACAACTGCTTTTATTTTCAGCAAACTTAACATGTATTAATATTTATATGAACATAAAAAGAGTAAACAATTAAGACATAAACTGAACAAAGTTTCAAAGACATGTAATTAACAGAAATGGAAAAATGTGTCCCTGAATGAAAGTGGGGGGGTCAAAATCAAAAGTACCAGTATCTGATGTGGTCCTGTGCAGGTGTCACATTTATATGTACAGTATCTCACAAATGTGAGTACACCCCTCCCATTTTTGTAAATATTTGATTATATCTATTCATGTGACAACACTGAAGAAATGGAGTGGAGGAGGACTGCAGTGGGAACATTAATGGCTTTGTGATGTGTTATTTTGAGGGGAGATACTGTATATATCCTATATATGGCAGTGATTCCCCTTAATTTCCTGCATTCTGGTGAAAATTTCTGCACCAATTTATGGTGGAGATGTTTTTATTTATGTAAAAGGAAACAATATTCAGGTGGCAGGTGACAATTCAAAATATATAAATATAACAATCTAAGTGAGAGCAGCTCTCAGTCGTTCTGTGCTGCTCTCAGATCTGTTTCTCCTGTGAATCAACTTTTGTCCTGTAACATCGTCCCTGCTGAGTCATGATTTAGTCTTCGTTCCTCTTTTGTCATGTTCACAGGGAGAGAACGGAAAACTTGGCCAAAAAGAAACTGTGTCAAGAAGTTGTTAAAGTTACTGATCAGTGCTGCATGGTTTTGGGTCATTTTATAATTAGTAGCTTTTTTTTTTTAGCTCGTTAATTTTTTGGGGACACTGAACATGTTTCTTCAATATTTTAATTGCATTGCATGTTTTCTTACTGTGCAAATTTCTAAAAACATTTTCATTTGCTATTTAACTGCGAGCTATATTTCAGAAAGTTGTTTAACAAATTCTGCTTTAAAAAGTGATGGAGACACGTTCCCAGTGTCCCCAGTGTAAATGACACCTATGGTAGAAACTCACAGAGGACAAACCTCAGTGTCCTCAGAGTTCCAGCCTGTACAAGTTAAAAAACAACTAAAAACTAACTAAACAAACTTAATTACTAAGTATTTTAATACATTTCCAATTGTGTGAAAATGTGAAAACACCCACCTTTAAAAATTTAATTAATGTATGCTTTTATTTTGAATGTTTCAACCGGAAGCTCATTAGTACCAGTTCCGGTTGGTTTGACATTAGCTTAAACGAAAATAACTTTGCGGAAAATATGTTAAATAAGTAAAACCTGACCGTGTCCGAGGAGTAAACTTGACTTCCCGCCTCCGTGTTTTAGTGCAGCAGCTCTCTGAGTCTCTCCGCTGAGAGGAAACACGTTAATAAACAGTTTAAAAGCGGTAAACTGTCACGCGCGCCGTCACGCAGCGGGGGCGGCAGGAGGAGGAGCCGCTGCTGCGGTACAAGTGTCCGGACTCCGCGCTCACTTCCTCGCTCGCTCCCGACGCTCTCTAACGCTAACCGGCCCGCGCGTCTCCCGGGACGGTCCGCTTCGCTAGAACCAGAACATGTACCGGTGTTTCGGAGAGCTCCTCGCCCGGGGAGCGGGCGGCGTCCTGGGCTCCGGCCGCTCCGCCGCCGCTGACTCGGCTCTCCCGGCGTCCCTGCTGCGGTACCGCGGCTACAGCCAGGCCGTGGACCGGGCCGACGACCCGAACTTCTTCACCATGGTGGAGGGCTTCTTCGACCGGGGCGCCGCCATCGTGGAGGACAAGCTGGTGGAGGGCCTGCGGACCCGGGAGAGCGCCGAGCAGAAGAGGAAGCGGGTCCGCGGGATCCTGAAGATCATCAAGCCGTGTAACCACGTCCTGAGCGTCTGCTTCCCCATCAAGAGGGACAGCGGCGAGTGGGAGGTGGTGGAGGGCTACCGGGCCCAGCACAGCCAGCACAGGACGCCCTGCAAGGGAGGTGAGACCCGCACCGGGACCCGGACTACATAACTAACACGATTGTTGGAGGGTCGTTACTGGAACTGTGGGACTGTTTTTAAATGTTTCAGTCAGTTTTAAAAAAGATTCACTGGCTGCAGCTCCTCTGCAAAGAAACATCTTAACATCACTGTATATTTCATTAAATATCACTAATATCGCGAGAATAAAGTGACTCAAAGGAGGTTAGAAAGATGTAAAACTCACATCTCATGAGGAATATTCTAACATTACTATATGAATATTATAATAATGAGATTAGACTGGAGGAGCAAAGACCTGTAGGACAGCTGGAACAACATAAAGGCTGTAATAATGATTTCACCTCCTTCTCATGACAGGATTTATGTTCCTGCAGTAAAAAGCCTCTAATGAAGAAGGACACGTTCTGACAGATTTCTGACATCATGAATCACATAAAGTAATAACTGCATGTCCAGCGTTTCTCTCTACATGTTGACTTGTCGCCCAGCACGGACACAGTTACAGTTTAATGTAATTATTAATTGTTTTTAAGGTTTGACCCGAGGAGGAGGGAGAAACTAGAGGAGCAGCAGAGAACCAGTACAGAAGCATTGATGTTTGTTATTAGAGGATTAATCTGCCAGTGAGTCTTTAATCTGCCATAAACTCGGCTTTGCTCTCGTTATAATCTGGATGTCTCTGGGTTCTGGACTCTGGTGTTGCTTCAGGTGGGAACACAAACCAAACAGGACTGATCAGATCCCAAAACCAGCCGGGCGTAACATGAGGGAGGGAGGAGGAGGAGGAGGAGGAGGGAGGGCCTCTGTGCGTTTGAGCTTCATCACAGATTAATTTAAAGTTAATGTTACATTAATAATATAAAACTCCTCAGACGTCCTTAAACCTCTTGGTTCAGTCCTCCAAAACAGAAACACGTTTAATTTACTGTGAGACAAAGACAGAGCAGCAAAATCCTCATGAGAAGCTGGAACCAGCAAATATTTAAGATTTCTGCTCTAAAAATGATTAAAACAAAGAATCGATTAAATTCTAACGACTAATTAATGATGGTTTCAGCTTTTGTGTCTAAAAACTCAGCGGTTCAGACGAACTTTAACTTCCCATCAGTAACTCCTGAGTAACGTGTAAAAGTCACGGCGGCTTGTTTCGATTGCAGGTTTCCTAAATATTGTTGTTGACGTCCAAAGTTTGAGGTTCGACTGAAGCGACGTTTCAGCTCCAGACTTCAGCAGCAAATACCAGTAATTATCTGTTATTAAAAGAACAGATGTTTGTATTTGTGTGTGAAACATGTGGAAACCTTAATTAATTTAATTTGCAGGCTAATTAACAGCAGCCCGTCTCTCCTCGCTGAGCAGCAGGTGCAGAAACAAACGCTTCAGAATAAAAGTTCAGAGCCAGATTTTATTTGCATCCTTCCACCACAGCTGCGTTAAAGGAACAAGAATTTAAAATCCGCAGCAAATGATAATTTTCTGGATTCGTCTTTTTGTTTCGTTTCTGTAAAACAACAGAAAACAATCCACCAACCTGAAGATTCATCTCACAGAGACCTTTGACCTTTTTTGCCTGAAAAGATACTGAATCATCCACCACTGCAGCCTAGACGCTAAGTGCTACAGACACGTACCTCATAGGGGAGGTCCAGGTCACCGCGGCGACTGCAGGCACTAAAATTCACACACTTCTACCTGTAGGGGGCGCTATAAGCAAGGTCCACGCGTTTGGGCTTGGAACTCCCGCCTACAGGGGCGCATATCAAAAACCTTATATCCACATGTTCGGGGTATCGAGCTGAATCTCCTGGTATAGGCCACGCCCATTTCTGCCTGGACTTTTTTTTTTTCACAAAATTGCGAAAACTGAATCGTATTTTCATTAAATCCTCCGAAGCAGCAAGTCTGATCGACACCAAACTTGGCAGGATAATCTCTGGACCGAGCTGAAAGTTTGTAGAGGAAATTTTGATGTGACAAAAAAGTTTCAAAGTTTCCTCACTAGAGGAAGAGGAGTCCAGGCGACAACTATCACCATAGAAAGGAAACTCTTTAATCCGCTGCAGCAAAGTCGCAGACATCAGCCCGAGGATCGCTACGTGATGTCACTTCCTCCGGCTGCACATACAGGTCCGTGTGCGGCGTCACTTCCTGATCCTTGGGAAAATGTAGCGTGTGTAGAAGCTGCCGCGCTGCTCGGCCAATAAAAGAGCTTTGATTTGATTCAGAAAACAGCGACGCTGCCACCAAGCTGCTGAGAAATGTCGTTAAACTAGTAACGGTGCTGCTTGTAGCGTCGCTGCTGCCCGACGCCGCTCGTACGGTGTTAAGCAGCTCGGTGGCAGCAGGGCGCTGAGACGATGATGCACCGGCTCTGTCTTGTTGCAGCAAAGACGGAGCGACTTTCTGCTCTTAAGTTTATTTCACGCACAGTCAAAGGCTTCACCAGGTTTGTCGTGTCGTCTCTTGGCAGCAATTATCTTACGTCACAAATATTGCATCACGCTGTTGCATCAAGCCACACGTTTGATTTTCTCTGCGTCTTTTACATCCACGAGCCACGTCTCTGTGCGTAACCGGCGTGAGCTAGTGTTTACATCACTACAGCCAATTACACTTTTAGATGTGGGCACATCAAGAACGCTGCATGCTGATTGGCTCATTGGCGTAAACAAGAACCTTTAGGTATCGAACTTTGGTACCGAAACACATTTTTTGATACTCGGTGGTACTGAGGCAGTTTGGTGCCTAAAAAGTATTGAACCGATACCCAGCTCTAACGCTAGTAGACGTTAAATACAGAGTAATTTGTTTCCCCAGCTGTAAAACATTCATGTTAATCAATAAAATGTTTTGTCTTATGCTCTGTGGTGATTCTGTTATACTGTCACACACTGCTGAGCGCTTTCTCTTATCTTGTTGTCACGTCTGCAGTTTGTGCTGAAAGAGCTCCAGCAAACTGAGAAGACTCTGGTCTCAGCACCAGGTGAGTATCACAGGAAGATTTTTATCTTCAGTTGTGTTTTCTTCTAAACAATGTAACTGTGGCCTGTTAGAGTCTTTTACATATCTGTAAGGATGGACAGCAGTGGGAAATAAATATGGTACAAAGTTAATAAATAAATGATGCTGTATAAACAGAGTTTGTTGGTTTTAATTGAACCAGACATTGACCTTTTCAGGAACCCTCTGAGACCTCCTCTTCCCTTCACACCCCTGAGCCTCCACACAGTAATGGACCAGCTACACTGAGGTTGGACTATCTGCTTTGGAAAACAGAGGACGGCGGTCGAAAGCGACTCAAGTAGAGGCGAGGAGAGCTGAGCTGGTGCCAGCGATGGAAAAGCACTATGGGTAAGATGTTTTTATATCTAAAGATGTTTCTGTGGCCAAAATGTTTTCATTTATTCTACAATCTGTGATAATAACACAATGTGTGAAAATGACCACATGTCTCTGATAATGTTTTTGTTTTTCATCCTGGTCCTCACAGCTGGACCTTCTGCTTTTGTTGCTCCACCTGCACAGAGACCACATCAGGATGTAAGCAGGGTTCGGACAGAGCTCCAGTCTCAGGGACCTTTTTATTACAGCGTCTGCCTCCACATCCAGAACTCACTGACACTGTGTCAGCGCTCCCATCCCAGAATGCCTTTCAGCTACATCCTTTTTTGGGGGGAAAACAGAGAGTGACATTATGGAGAGACTGAGAAATAATTACATTCTCCCATGGATGGACGTGTGATGTGTATCTTCTACGATAAATCTTAATTGCTGTTTTAATGGTTTGTGACTCGACATTATCGAGGAGGCTACGTCACTCACTTTGCAAAGAACTATCCAAAACACATCAGTGCAGCCACTGCGTCATGCATGCAGAAAACATGTGCTAGAGTTAAAGAAGCAACAGCTGCTGAAAGATTCAAGACTGAATTTAAAAAATTAGTGAACAGACAGAGCCAGGAGATAAAACACGGACACCACCAGCCACACAGTCTAACGTCATGTTGTTAGATTGAATTGACAGACTTGGATCGACCTCACTTGCAAGGAGCATCCAGCAAAAGCTCCACAGAAATGGTTCAAAGACAACAAGGTGAATGTTCTGGAGGGGCCAAGTCAAAGCCCAGATCTCAATCCAGTCAAGACTTTGTGGCTGGACTTGAAAAGAGCTGTTCACACCTGATCCCTGAGCGACCTGAAAGAGCTTGAGCTGTTTTGTAAGGAAGAAGGGAAAAATGTGTCCAGATGTGCCAGCCTGGTGAAACACATCCACACAGACTCAGTGTTTTAAACAAAGGTGCATCGACTAAAGACTGACCTGAAGGGGGTGAATATCTACGCAGTCATCTTCTTTACTTTATATATTTTTAATTAATTGACATTAGTTTGTAAAAATCTGTTTTCACTTTGATGTTAAAGAGGTTTTTTTTGCTAAATCTTGTCAAAGAGCCAAATTATTCACCATGATTTCACGTATAAAATAAACAAAAGGGTGAAACATCCAAGGGGGGTGAATATTTATTCTAGGCTTTGTACATGTAAAGTTTCGTTGCTCATCTCACTGATGTATTTATTGCAAAATCTGGTGAAAGTGCATTTGTATTTAAATGAGCAGCTGTTATCAGCCTTGAAATACTGAGCTCATATATTAGCTCTTGAATCGGCCAAGAAAAATATTTGTAGAAAACTCGGAGGAGACAAAACCTTAAAGTCCTCTGAGACTTACATCCTGATTTATTTTAAAAATTAATATTAAATATTTCACTCCTACAAAACCACTCAGACCTTGAAAAGTTTTATTTTGAATGGTTCAACCAGAAGTTCCATTGTACCAATGTAAATGCTCCGTATTTGTATAGCGTCTTTCTAATCTTTTCAACCACTCAAAACGCTTTTACACATCTGCATGCATCGGTCACACACCGCGGTGAAGTTAGTTTAAAGTTGGATATTCGACAGGATCCGGTGACGGCTTCTTACTCAGTTCACCCAGTGTTGGCAGTATAAGTGCGGGTAGCTCATCTCCATCAGCTCGCTTTTAACCACCGGGGGTCAGCTTAGGGACCATCAATAAATTACACTTGTTAAAACCGTGTTATGGGAAAATCAACATTTATTTCAATAGCTTCGTGTCATGTGACCTACAGACGTCAATCCAATGCCGAATTATAGTACTACACTAAGGGAATGAGACACACCTCTTCATTTTAGAATTGAGTTCATATTTTATTTGATATGAATATTAATTAGTAAATGTCATGTTCAGACACCTAAAATATCAAACAAGGAAGAAAGACAAGAGAGTTAATGGCTTTTTACTCGCGAGGAGAACGGACAGAGATGTACTCAGTTACAAACTCCAACCGCTCTGAGGCATCTCTGCCGCTTCCTCTCTTCATTATTATCAGGGAGGTCCCTAGTTACATACACATTGCTGCTACATGGGGAGAGGGGATAAGCAGCAACATGAAATGTGACATAGTTAGATTAGCATATGTTGCTATGGCTATGGTGCTGCACAGAATGTTCCAGGCACTATGTATGTTATTACAGCTGCATCAGTAGCTGTGTTGGTTCTTGCTTCTTTGGGTGTCTGCTCTGTGACTCCTGTCTGACACCCATCCACTGCAGGCTTCCTGTGAACACTTCTCTGTAACAAACTCAAAGACTCATGTTAGCACATGCTTATACACTTCATTGTGCAGTATTGAATATGATGAGTGAAGAGTAAATATGACATAACTTAAATATTGAATTTCTTTCAAAAGCTTCCATGTCATGTGACCTACAGACTTCAATCCAATGCATTTTGCATGAACTATTAATTAATATTCATATAAAATTCATATAAAATAAAATATGAGCTCAAATCTAAAATGAAGATGTGTGTCAGATTCCTCTAGTCTAATACTACAAATCGGCATTGATTTGGAGTCGGCAGGTCACACGACATGGAAGCAATTCATTATTTTGCATGAATTAATAAATATTCATATAAAATAAAATATGAACTCAAATCTAAAATGAAGAGGTGTGTCTCATTCCCCTAGTGTAGTACAATAATTCGGCATTGGATTGACGTCTGTAGGTCACGTGACATGGAAGCTATTGAAATAAATGTTGATTTTCCCATAACACTGTTTTAACAAGTGTAATTTATTGATGGTCCCTAAACTGACCTCCGGTGGTTAAAAGCGAGCTGATGGAGATGAGCTACCCGCACTTATACTGCCGACACTGGGTGAACTGAGTAAGAAGCCGTCACCGGATCCTGTCGAATATCCAACTTAAAACTAACTTCACCGCGGTCATTCACTGAGCCTAAGATCCGGTTAGTCTGACGTTAGCTTAACACATTTTCCAACCAACAACACTGCGGAAACTACATTACATTAATTCATTTAGCTGACGCTTTTGACATGTCAGAGGTTGCACGCCTCTGGAGCAACGAGGGGTTAAGTGTCTCGCTCAGGGACACAATGGGGATTGAACCCGGGTCTCCCACATCAAAGGCAGCATCTTATCCACTGCTCCATCACCACCCCCAGATGTAAACTTGTGTGTTTTAATGTAGCAGCTGTCTGAGTCTCTCAGTCGAGAACAAACACGTTTCTAAACGGCTCCACAGTTAAACTTTATCTAAAATAAATAAAACATTGTAAAGCCAAGAGAGACGCTCATAAACACACAGCCAGGCGTGATTTCTTGTAAAGGAAGAGGAGGGTCGACCAGGCTGAGAACAGGAAAGGAGGCTCCATTTAGAGTGGACAGAAGGAGGAAAGCTGCAGGCTGACGCAGGGTGAGTGTTGATCCAACATTTTATGTTACTGTCAAAGTCTCTGAAGCCCCTTTTCCACCAAAGCATTTCTTTCCGGGGGAAAAGAGGTATGAGTCAGTTTTCTCCCTGTTGACTGTAGAGGAAAGAAACGTCAGAGTGAACTTGGCACTTTGATCCATCTGTGGACACAAAGTCCTGATTGGCTGCAGTTAGTTTGTGTGTTACTTCCTGTTCTCTCAGTTTTGCGTCTGACTCTTAAAGTTTTTCCTGATTCTTGTGCTCTGAGCTCACAGTCAGTTTTACTGTTTCACCTCTCAGACTGACTTCAGACCAGAAGATGGAAGAGAAGGACAGAACAGAGTCTGAAGGATCCAGCTGTCTGTCTATGAAGAGTGACTGGTCCATGCGTAAACCTCCAGTCTTCAGTCCTGAACCTGGACCCTCAGACACAAAGTAAGAGACAGTTTTTACTGTAAACTGACCTGATGGAAGATGATGCATTGAGGATGAAGACAAAATGTTCTGTTAACAGATTTATATTCATGATGCAGAACTATTAGTGCAGATACTGTTTCAAACTAAGATGGATCTGATTTGATTTCTGTAGCAAAACACCTGAGAACCTCCAGTTCAGGATTTACACTTCAAGAACATCTTCATATATTTTCCCTCATGTTGCTGTAAATATTTAGAACTATTCAACAAAACCTGTGAGGTCTTAAAATGATTTAAAAAGTCAAATTTCATATTCTACAAATAAGACCTTAAAAGTAAGTTAATTTACGAAGGTCTTAAGTTTTTTCTTGTCCTTTCGTAGGATTAAATAAATGCAGTAACGTCATAAATAAATACTTTGTGTGTGTGTGACTTTACATTTTCCTCCGTTTGGTGTGACTTCGGATGTTATACGGCAGCACAGGTAACGTTACTGTTTACATCAGTGTTTGTATCTTTATGTGCCGTTCAGACCAAACGCTAATTTAATCCAGGCAGCGCTCTGCTTGCGGAGGTTTGCTAAGTGTTCACACACAACGCGATAACGCAAATAACTCACCATTACTCCAGCTGTATGAACCCAAAGGAAACATTTTGGTGTGATTAAATAGCAATAAACCGATCAAACTGATGCTGAAATAACCACAACATGATGCAGATTTGTTAAACATATGAATTCCTGCTTTGTCAGGTCTGACAGCAAGACAGCAGGACAACAACTTCTAAAATGTTTGTTTTCTGAATGGAGTTCGGATCCATCAGGGCTGTGCTATGCTAACTTGGTCACAGTAAAGTACAACGACAGCTGGAATAAAGTTACAGACACATGTTTTCTGAACTCACCAGGTAGTTCAGCCTCCTCGCTTTCTTTTCTCCAAGTAACGTCCAGCTTTGTCCGGTTTGTATGAAATAATAGTCCAGCAGAGCTCTGGGTGCTAACCGACGCTAACAACAACACTGGAACAGGGTGTGGACAGAAGCTGCTGAGAAGCTCCAGTGAAGATAAATCAACACTGTAATCCTGAAAACTAAAGTGAAAAGCTAATTTGATAAAAGCATTGAACTCTGAACTCCTCCCGAGAGCAAACGGCGTAGCTGCCAGAGCAGAATCCAGACCGACTACGGGTGTTTATTTGTCCAAAAGCTGCAGCGCTGCTCCCGGTTCCTCTCCACCACCTTTAGCAGCTCTCTGCCACATAGGCGGAGCGGGGGAGGTTTTTAAAATAACTTCAACTTTGTTTAAGTTCCCCTCTGTCTTTCTGTCAGGAGCAGCAAAAAAACTTTTACTGTGGCTAATAAACACTAAAGAAGAAGAAAAATTAAACTCTTATTCTCTGTCGTCGTGATAGGGAGCTGCTGTCTGTGTTGTTTAACTGGCGCCCCCTCAGTGAGCGAGCTAACCAGCTGATTTTTACATGGAGAGGTAAACCTGACCGGCCGTTCACAGAGAGAAGCAGCGTCGGACTATGAGGTGCCCCTAGGGACATTATTCAGAATTACCATGCATATACATGTACTTTTCCTCTCACATACACATATGCAGGGCCGTGCAGAGACCTTTGGAAGGGCAGGTGCTCAAAGTATAAAAAAGGGCAGATGGAGCAAGGATTTAAACAGGACTCTTCTCATACTATTGACATAGAAATATATCGTTATGTTTTCCTTGTTGACACGCATATACAAATGCTTCTGTATCGATACGTCAGCAAATGAGGTGACGCAAAAAGAAACAGCGAATGCCCAACTCTATCTTTAAAACACTGACGGCTGATATAACTTAGAGGGAACAGTTGTTGTTGAGGGGTTGCTATGGATGCTGCTGCTGCTGCTGTTGTTGTTGCTGATACTACTGGAGGTGATCTGTGACTACAGATATTAAAACAACTATATATAAGCTGTTTAAACAATTATGTGACCATAAAAAGACTGTTGAGTGACTGAGCTGCTGTAATACTGCAGCCACAAGGCTGACTGCTGGGAGACGCTCACAGAGCTGCACACCGACAGCTGCAGGTGGAGGAAATAAGATACCAGATTTAAAAAGTGTGGGAAATAATCTGAGAAGGAAACATTAATGGGGAAAGGATGAGGGAGGCCACGGCAGGGTGAGAGTGAGACAAACACATCTACAGACAGAGGTGTGTGTGTGTGTCTGTGTTGCCTGCTGTGTGTCTACAGGATGCAAAACTGTGATAATGATTTTATATCTTGCATTGTGAATCTGAGATATATTTGGATTTTTATTGACTATATGTCTAATCATATATCTAAATAAATAAACTAGAATTAATCTTTTATAATATTCCAGAAGAAACGGCCCTGTTAGATTTCAGAAAAATGTATGAAATTTTGTGAATCTTATTTCCTCCACCTGCAGCTCTTAGTGAGCAGCTGGCTTAGTGAGCCAGTCCCAAACACTCAACAATCTTTACATCATCACATAATCAGCCAATATATATCCTATGTTTGTTTTAACTTATATCTTATATGTCTTCTTCACTCTTTACTTTATGTCAGGAATATTATTTATTTTACATCAGCAGCACTCACATTTTTATGTATATGTCCAGTTATTGAGTTTTTATTGTAGTTGAGCTGTTGTAAACATACTGTTGCTGTCAAAATGTAAATATATTCAATACAGTTCTGAATTTAATGATAGTTTTTTTAAGGCTATAAGTCAGGGGAATAGGCTTAAAATTTTACCAATATTGCTTATTTTAAGGCACAAGGCTTTTATTAAGTTACTTTAATAATCCTGGTTCAAGAGCAAAGATTTTAGTCAAATTACATAGCAAAGATCAGAACTCTCGACGCCCGTAAAACTTTTCTCCCTCAAACAGAACGAAGTGAACAGAGCACCTCTGTTTATAGTGTAGAAGTAACGTCAGCTGTCGGCGTGTCGTCGTGTTAGCCGGCAGCTGATGTTACTTCTACAGGCGACACACAGCGATAAACACAACAGCTGTGCTGCTCTCTTTGCAACAATCCACAACAAGCTCATAGCTGCAAACTCCTCTTACCAGCAGAATCAAAGACGTCCTGTAGGCAGGGCTGCTGAATCACTAACGGTGTCTGGGCTCGTCACGGATGAGGTCATCAGGTGAAAGGTCATAAAGTGGGTTATTTTATTACTGCGAAATTATTATTAATTTATTTTACTAATAGTTTGATCGGACAGACCTTCACAAAAGGGCCTGTACAACTTTTAAAATAAATAAAATTAGGAAAATTTTGAGTTTGAAAAAAGGGCACTTTGGGCAGCAAAGGGCAAAAGGGCAGGTGCTCAAGCAGCCATCGCACCCCCCTCTGCACGTGCCTGCACATATGAAACCACACTCATTCACATACTATAGTGAAAAGCTCACATACATACAAGTAAAATGCTTTTACACACATAACTGAAACGCTCTCACAAACACATGTGAAACGCACTCATAGAGAAGTTGTTTAAATAAAAGCACACGTCTCACAATTGGGACTTCCTGGTTAAATAAAGGAATATAATTCAAGCGAACAACTGTTGATCGTACAACAGCATTATGTTTATTGCTTCTGACAAGCATCGGCGCATAGTTTAATTTCTTCAAAAGTATATGCTCAATTTCAAACCAATCCGAACGGGTCGACGTTAGCCCACTGCTAGTTATCAAATGCCAGCACACCAGCGCAGCAGGGGTTGTAGCCAATTCTGTGGTCTGGTCGCTGCCACACAGACCACTGGTCTCTACCACTAGGGGCGCTAAAGATACTGGTCTCTGCCACACAGACCACTGGTCTCTACCACTAGGGGCGCTAAAGATACTGGTCTCTGCCACACCATCCACTGGTCGCTGCCTTGCTGCCACACCGACCACTGGTCTCTGCCACAGTCTCTAAGGGATGGCTCCTTTCTGTTCCTTGTCACACAAACTGTGGCTGTACACATTAAAAAAAGTTTCAAGTTTTTATACAGTCTATGGTTCCAAAGTAGACCTAAAGAGACCTCAGATCATTTAAATTATCTCAACTGGCAGATTATACAATATTTTTTTGTCTAATAGAGAGGAATGGATCAAAGCAATTAGATGTGTTGAGGAATTTTCTACTGTATCGGGCTTAAGAATGAATTTGAACAAATCTGTTTATTAGGCTACCACTTAAGGAATGTGAACTATCAGAAGTTAATGGTATCCCTGTGAAGAACCCAGTTACATACCTGTGTGTGATAAGAATGAAAAACTCTATGAATATCCATATCTATGTATCCTTATCACTGGAAATGCCTACTGAAATATACAAAGAATTAGATAAGATCTTATTTAATTTAATTTGGAGGAACAAATGTCATTATTTAGGAAAGATACCCTATGCAACCTAAACAATTGAGGTCTGGAGGTTTTAAGTTTTAAACCTTAAACAATACTTTCCAAAGTTAAATGGCTAACTAAGTTGATAAAAAGACTACAACATCGATAAATTATATTTTATAATTTATAATTTTATAATTATAAATTTTCTTCGTATGGTTGCCATTATTCAATTCAAAAACACCAAAGTATGAAGAAGACACCAGAATGAAGAAGACACCAGATGAATTCTGGTGTCTTCTTCATACTTTGGTGTTTTTGAATTGAATAATGGCAACCATGAGAAAATACTATCTATTCATTTCCGGGCCATTAAAGCTTGTTTATAAACGTTTGATAACTTCACAGTAATTTATCAATTTTGTAGTCTTTTTTATCAGCTTAGTTAGCCATTTAACTTTGGAAAGTATTGTTTAAAACTTAAAATCTCCAGACCTAATTTTTTTAGGTTGCATAGGGTATCTTTCCCTAAATAATGACATTTGTTCCTCCAAATGAAATTACAGTGGGTACGGAAAGTATTCAGACCCCTTTACATTTTTCACTCTTTTTTTCATTGCAGCCATTTTCCAAAAATCAAAAAAGTTCATTTTATTTCTCAGTAATGTACACTCAGCACCCCATCTTGACAGAAAAAAACAGAAATGTAGAAATTTTTGCAAATTTATTAAAAAAGAAAAACTGAAATATCACATGGTCATTGTACCATGTAACTAATTGTAATGACTCAAACGACACTATAAGAGTTCTTAGAGCACAAATATTGTATTAATTTTATTAGTGTCATTTACACTGGGGACGCTGTGGACATGTCTATTATTTTTTTGAAAGCATTGTTAAATATATTCTGAAAAAGGACAGAAAAATCTTTGAGAAAAGTTATTTGCACTGAAACATGCAATGCAATTTAAATATAGAAGAAACAAATGTGCTGCATTATATTCTGTTTGAGTTGTCACCTGAATTTTATGTTTCACTATATAAATAAATATAATTCTACCATAAATTGCTGCAGAAAATGTCTCCAGAAGGCAGGAAATTAAGTGTTTAGTGCTCAAAATTTTCAAAATAGTGTTAAAATATCTTCTTGTCTTGTTCTCATGAACCCAATGTTGTGAATCGTGCATGTGAGCTAAATGTGTTGTCACACCCCTAATCTGAAACCCTATGTTCCACCACTTTTAAACACAAAGTGGCGTCCTTGATTCATTTTTATAACATCAGACAACAAAGACACCTCAAAAAGCTAAAGTGTATTAAATATGAATGTATTAGAATAAATGTTTTATTAACTTCAGGTAACTTCGTAAATAATAATTTTCTTGGGCTTAAAATTCATACAGATTTCCCATTATACGGAAGTGAAGTTGGCATTAAATTTCATCCTAGGTGGAATTTAAAAGGTCTTAAATTTTTAACTTTGAGATTCCTGTTGGTTCCCTGTTGCTGTGAAGGAGCTGCAGGAAGTGTTGAGTTTGTATTAATACCAAACTCCAGGCAGATCACTCAGTGTTTAATAAGACAGTCAGACAGGAAAAGCTGTTAATGAATGTTTCTGAAAGCAGGAGAGTTAAAATAAAAGGAACTAAAGGAACAATGGTTTTCATCACAGACTGAAAGCTGAATTCAAACAGAAAAGTAGCGACACTTTTACTCTGTGACCATCTGAGCTTCTACACAGTGTCGGACACATCTGGAGATTTTAGTTCTAAAGAAATGTCTTCACAGAGAGAGGAAGAGGAGTCCTGTTCCTGAGGAGGAGCAGCCGTCCTGCTGTGCTTTGTGTCAGGACGTCCTGAAGGATCCAGTCTCTACCAGCTGTGGACACTGGTTCTGCAGACGGTGCATCACCTCATACTGGGACCAGTCTGCTTCATCAGGACACTCCTCCTGTCCCCAGTGTGGAGACAGATCCAGAACCAGAGCTGGACTGCAGACAGCCAGTCAGAGCAGCTCTGTACAAAGTAAGACTGGACATCTGTACATCTTAAACATGGAACCTGCTACATTTCATTACATTAAGCTGATTGGCTGTAGCAGAGCGTAGTGGACAGGCTGGTTGTTTGGTTTGTAGGATGTGTCTGACTTTATAACCTTTACAACTCTGGTTATTCTTACATTCAACTTTATTGGTAATAAAATAATCAGCAGATTGTCAAAGTTTCGTTGTTTTGTCTCAACTTTCTTCTCTTCTTTAGTGAGAGGTGGTCTGCAGGAGGTTTTAGATGAACATAAGATCAGTCTGAGGAGGAGATGTGAACGTGTGACTGAAGGAAGTGATGAAACAGGAAGTGGAACCCTCCTCAACAGGATCTACACTGAGCTCTACATCACAGAGGGACAGAGTGAAGAGGTTAATACCCAGCATGAGGTGAGGCAGCTTGAGACAGCTTCCAAGAAGAAGACCCTCCATGACGCTCCAATCAGGTGCCAGGACATCTTTAAAGCCTCACCTGGCCAACAGAGACCCATCAGAGTGGTTCTGACCAACGGCGTCGCTGGCGTTGGAAAAACCTTCTCAGTGCAGAAGTTCACTCTGGACTGGGCAGAGGGCTCAGGAAAACCAAGATGTCAGTCTGCTGGTTCTGCTCTCGTTCAGGGAGCTGAACTTGATCAAAGATGAGCAGCACAGTCTCCTCACGCTGCTCCATGTTTTCCATCCAACATTACAGAAGGTCCCAGCAGAGAAGCTCGCTGTCTGTAAACTGTTGTTCATCTTTGACGGCCTGGATGAAAGCAGACTTTCATTGGATTTCCACAACAATCAGGTTGTGTCTGATGTCACACAGAAGTCATCAGTCAACCTGCTGCTGACAAACCTCATCCAGGGGAATCTGCTTCCCTCGGCTCTCGTCTGGATAACTTCCGACCTGCGGCGGCCAATCAGATCCCTCCTTCGTGTGTCGGCAGGGTAACAGAAGTACGAGGCTTCACTGACGCCCAGAAGGAGGAGTACTTCAGGAGGAGAGTCAGTGATGAAGAGCTGTCCAGCAGAATCATCTCTCACATCAAGACCTCCAGGAGCCTCCACATCATGTGTCTAATCCCAGTCTTCTGCTGGATCACTGCTACAGTTCTGGAGCACATGTTGACTACAGACCAGAGAGGAGAGCTGCCCAAGACCCTGACTGACCTGTACTCACACTTCCTGCTGGTTCAGATAAAGAGGAAGAAGCAGAAGTACGATGAGGGACATGAGATGAGTCCACAGGAGCTGACGGAGGCTGACAGGAAGGTTCTTCTGAAGCTGGGGAGGCTGGCGTTTGAACAGCTGCAGAAAGGAAACATCATGTTCTACCAAAAAGACCTGGAGCAGTGTGGTCTTGATGTCACAGAGGCCTCGGTGTACTCAGGAGTTTGTACAGAGATCTTCAAAAGAGAGAGCGTGATCTTCCAGAAAACAGTCTACTGTTTTGTTCATCTGAGCGTTCAGGAGTTTCTGGCTGCAGTCTACATGTTCCACTGTTACACCAGCAGGAACTCAGAGAGACTGAAGGACTTCCTGGGGAAAGACTGGGATTATGATGATTATGAAGATGTTTATGATGATGACAGGGACAATAATCATGACCCATCTCTGGAGCACTTCCTGATGGCAGCCATGGAGAAATCTCTCATAAGTGAAAATGGCCACCTGGACCTGTTTGTTCGCTTCCTTCATGGCCTCTCTCTGAAGTCCAACCAGAGACTCTTAGGAGGCCTGCTGGGTCAGACAGACAACAGTCCAGAAATCATCCAGAGAGCCATCAACAACCTGAAGGAGGTGAACAGTGATGAGGTTTCTCCTGACAGAAGCATCAACATCTTCCACTGTCTGTTGGAGATGAACGACCACTCAGTACATCAGGAGATCCAAGAGTTCCTGAAGTCAGAGAACAGATCAGAGAAGAAACTCTCTGAGATCCACTGCTCAGCTCTGGCCTACATGCTGCAGATGTCAGAGGAGGTTCTGGATGAGTTGGACCTGCAGAAGTACAACACATCAGAGGAGGGACGACAGAGACTGATTCCAGCTGTGAGGAACTGCAGAAAGGCTCGGTAAGTCCAGATGTGATTATCAGCACTGTAAAGCATCAGTGTTACAGTAAAGATACACAGTTTGCACACACATGATATAAAACAAATAAACACAATAAAAGTTTTCTAAACTAGAATCAAAATTGCTTATTAAAATACTTCTACATGTATTTTTTCAGACAGACATGTAATATCTGTTATCTGCTGGAACTAAAATCACATGAAGTTTTTTTCATTATAGCTTTCATTCAGGTTTTGCTATTGTATTATTTCTCTGCAGTTTTTAAACTTTTTTATATGGATAAAATATCTACAATTACTTTTTGAGCAAACAGAACACCCCCCCCTCGGTCCTAATTAACTTTCTTGTCTGGTAGGATTTAATAGACTGTTTTATTTTTTCTCCTTTTCCGTCTGGTCACCTTAACGTGAGAAGTGATAACAGTTTGTAAATAGAAACTGACAGTGTGTTTGCTTTCTGCAACATTTCTGCAATCAGTAACACTAAAGTCAAGACATGCAGAGGAAACAGCAGCTCACATTTAAGCTGTGGTTGTCATTAAACTTGCAGCCACAGTCTTTGTGTATTTAGCAGCTGGTTTCCTCAGACAGCAGCTCATTACACAGTCAGCTGCTGGGACACATCCAGGTTCATTCTGCCTGTGAAGGAGAACGTCTCGGGTTACGTAGGTAACCCTTGTTCCCCGAGAAAGGGGAACGAGACACTGCGTCGGTGACGACACTATGGGAACGCCTCTAGGCGTGGCAGGGCTGAATGTGAATGAAAACTACTCCAATCCTATTGGCTCAGTGAGAACGGTAGCATGTGACGGCGTAACCGTAGGCGTATATAAGCGCCCGGCACATAGGTACATCAGCCTTAACTATGAAGCAAGGCACTCCAGGCGGGAGAGGTGCGGTGAACCGGCGCAGTGTCTCGTTCCCCTTTCTCGGGGAACAAGGGTTACCCTACGTAACCCGAGGCGTTCCCCTCGAGGGAACTTCGAACTGCGTCGGTGGCGACACTATGGGAACGAGATACCCACTATGCCGTGCGAAACCCGCCTCCCTAAGCGTGCAGGCACCCTGTGGAGCGCGACTCAAAGGGAGAGCTCTGGTGCGAGTGCGGAGGGAAGGTCCAGACTGTAAAACCGGATAAAGGTGTGAGAGTGGCCCAGCCAGCCGCATCACAAACCTCCTGGAGGGATGCTCCAGAGAGAAGAGCAGCGGAGGCTGCCATGCCTCTCGTGGAGTGAGCCCTCACAGCCATAGGTGAAGGCAATTTAGCACCTGATAGGCCAGGGAGATAGTCTGAACAATCCAGTTACTGATGGTCTGTTTGGAAGCCGGGAGCCCGGCCTTTGGAGATCCAAAACATACCAGTAACTGATCTGCCTTCCTCCACTGGGAGGACCTCACGGTGTATATACTCAATGCCCTGACAGGGCAGAGTAAGTGAAGTCTCCCGTCCTCTACCGTCACATGTGGTGGAGGATGAAATGCCTGCAATACTACTGGCCCCACCCTGTTGGATTGCACCTTGGGAATGTACCCTGGGGAGGGGTGCAAGATGGCCCTGATGTCCCCTGGGGCAAACTCCAGGCATCGAGGGGAGACCGATAGGGCCTGGAGGTCCCCCACCCTCCTCAGAGAGGTGATAGCGAGGAGAAAAACCATTTTCAGGGTCAGGTACTTGGCCTCGGCCGAGTCCATGGGTTCGAAGGGGGCCTCAGCCAATGCTTCAAGAACCACCGTAAGGTCCCAGGTGGGAACTCTGGGGCGAGTTGCAGGTCTCATCCTCCGGGTCCCACGGAGGAATCGTACGACTAAGGGGAGTCTCCCCAGAGGCCCATCCCTAGAAGGGGCGTGGAAAGCCGATATAGCTGCCACGTAAACCTTGAGGGTGGGACGGGGAAAGGCCGCGAGAAGCGGTCCTGCAAAACTCCAGCACCTGAGCCACCGGGCAGGTAACTGGGTCCACCATGTGTGTCCTACACCATGTGGAAAACACCTTCCATTTCATGCCGTACATCCTCCGTGTGGGCCGGGGCCCTGGAGCTAAGGAGTGTCTCGACTGTTCCGGCCGTGAGGCCCGCATCTAGGTACTCAGCGCCCCTCAGGGGCCAGACCCACAGCTGCCACAGAGGCGGGGCAAGGGTGAAGAACCCGGCCCCCTCCCGGGACAACAGGTCTCTCCTCAGAGGTACCTGTCATGGCGGACCCGTCCAGGAGAGCCGTCGAGGTTCGAAGAACCATACTCGAGTGCGGCCAGAGCGGTGCTACTACTAGTAGTCGGGTTCCATCCTGGCGGACCCTCTCCAGGATCCCGGGAGCAAAGCGACTGGGGGAAATGCGTACAGACGTAGCCTGGGCAACGAGTGTACCATGGCGTCCAGCCCTAGTGGGGCTGGGGGTGTCAGGGAAAACCATAGAGGATAGTGCGCAGTGTCTTGAGACGCAAACAGATCCACGTCTATGGGCCCGAACCTTTCGCATAACGACTTCACCATCTTGGGGTGAAGTCTCCATTCCCCGTGCGTCAGCGCCTGCCTCGACAGCAGGTCTGCTCCCGTATTCTGAGTCCCAGGGATAAACATCGCTCTGAGAGACAGGAGTCTCTGCCGGGACCACAGGTGGATCTGATGCGCCAGTTGCAAAGAGGGAGCGAGTGCAGACCGCCCTGGTGATTCAGACAGGCCACCACTGCCATATTGTGAGATCTGACAAGAACGTGGTGACTCTGGAGTTCGGGCAGGAAGCTCCTCAGAGCCCGGAAAACGGCCAACATCTCGAGGCAATTGATGTGCCATGACGATTGATGCTCCTGCAAAAACCCCTGTGCTGAGCGGTCTCCCATGACCGCGCCCCACCCAGTGAGGGAAGCGTCTGTCGAAACGATTACATGGCGACAAGATGCCCCTAGCTTGGGTCCTTGGGACAGGAACCAAGGTTTCTTCCATTGTGATAGAGCACGCGAACATGTATGCGTAACCATTATCAGGCGGAACGGATTCCCGTCCCTTGGTCCTTAGCCACCACTGCGGGGGGTCCCATGTGCAGCAGTCCAGATGGTATTATGCTGGATGCAGCCGCCAGGAGATCCAGCACTTGTTGAAAGTGTTTTATAGTGGCGGCGTGGCCTCACTTCACCCCTTTTTGCGGCAGCCAATATGGTGTCGACATGAGCCTGAGATAATTGTGCCTGCATCATTGTCGAATCCATACTACCCCTAGGACTGTAGTCCGTTGGGTGGGTGCCAGCACACTCTGCAGTGCGTTGAGCCTCAGCTCTAAACGCAGCAGATGGGCCAGAACGACATCTCGATGCCGAACCGCCAACTCACAAGACTGGGCTCAGATAAGCCAGCTGTCGATGAGTTGAAAATCCAGATGCCCTGGAGCCTCAGCGGGGCCAGTGCTGCATCCATACACCTGGTGAATGTGCGAGGGGAAGTGCCAGGCCGAATGGAAGAACCCGATACTGGTAAGCCACACCCCCAAAGGCAAACCCATGGAACTTCCTGTAAGAAGGACGGATGGAGACGTCCTGTCCCAACACCGGACCTTGCTCCGGGCAGACCATAGTCCAACCCACCCTAGTGAACTTCAGAGGGCGGGTCTTGAACTTTAGTCGATACCCATTTATGGCAGTGCGCAGCGCTTGTGGAGAATGATCGTCAGGCTCCGCCAAACTTTCTGCAAAATCTGCCAACGGAACCAGCTCCTCGGGGCTGGTGGTGCGAGTGTCCGTGTGATTTTCAGGTGGACCCCTGAAGCGCCAGGCGGCAGGGAGAGCCACCTAAGATCCACGGTGAATGAGTCCGGATGCCGCCTGCAGACCTTCGGGGCAGGCAGTACAGCGTGGACTCGATGGCGGCAGGTGCGTCCCGAACGTGTAAACGGCGGGATAACATCACCTGTTGCCACGGCGGAGGGGACCTCCGGAACAAGCCCCTCGGGGCTAGTGATCGGTATCTCGTGTGATTGTCAGGTGGACCCCTGAAGCGCCAGAGCGGCAGGGGAGAGCCACCTAAGATCCACGGTGAATGAGTCGGATGCGCCTGCAGACCTTCGGGGCAGAGCAGTACAGCGTGGACTTCGATGGCGGCAGGTGCGACCCGAGCGATGTAAGCGGCGGGATAACATCACCTGTTGCCCGCGGCGGAGGGACCTCGGAACAAGCCCTCGGGGCTAGTGATCGGTATCTCGTGTGATTGTCAGGTGGACCCCTGAAGCGCCAGAGCGGCAGGGAGAGCCACCTAAGATCCACGGTGAATGAGTCCGGATGCCGCCTGCAGACCTCCGGGGCAGAGCAGTACAGCGTGGACTTCGATGGCGGCAGGTGCGACCCGAGCGTGTAGCGGCGGGATAACATCACCTGTTGCCGCGGCGGAGAGGACCTCGATTAGGCCTCGGGGGGTTAAGCGGAAGGACGGATGGAGGCGTGGGAATAGAGCGTCCTTAAGATCCCTCATGACGAACCAATCCCTGGATTGGATGTGCGTCCACGATGGCGGGGATGATGCACATCTTGAACCTGTATCTTCCCAGAGACCGGTTCTGAACCCACAGATCCAGGATCAGGCGCAGGCCTCCATCCTTCTTGGGAGCTGAAGCAGTACCGGCAGCGCCTCTGCGAAATCCAACCCCTCGGGGCTGGTGGCTGGCGGCTCCGGCCGAACAGTGAGCTTCGGTGGTGGTTAAGCGGCGTCCGAGCCTGGCGGCGGAAACTGCGCTAGTGGCCACTCTGGAGGGGACCTCAGTAGGCCTCCGGGGCTGAAACACAGAGCCAGGACCTGCTCGCTTGGACCCAGGAGCGTCACTTCGCGTCCCAAGCTGTTCGAGGGGGACCGCGAGAACCACACTTTGCTTGCAAAGTCTGCCAACGGAACCAGCCCCTCGGAGCTAGTGGTCGGTAAAGCTCTCGGATGGTCCCCTGAAGTATGTCGCCAGGACAGACTCGCCGATGATCTGCAACCTGGGGCCCGAGCCTCTGATCGATTGCCGCCCCTCGGGGCCGGCAGAGCAGAGACGGCTCGGTGGTGATCAGCGCGTCCCGAACGCCTCAGCGGCAGGAACATGCTCATTGATGATCTGCAACCTGGGGCCCGAGCCTCTGATCGATTGCCGCCCCTCGGGGCCGGCAGAGCAACGACGGCTCGGTGGTGATCAGCGCGTCCCGAACGCCTCGGCGGCGGGATGAAACATAAAGTCAGGACCTCTTTGCCAGAGCGTCCTCCACCCGTGGCATCGCTCCATAGCCGCTATCCTTAATCCCAGTCACATTGCTGTACTCCAGCAACAGGGGAGTAGACAGCCTGGCAGAGAAAGGCTTATCCCATGATTTACATAACTCGTTATGCAAATCCGGGAAAAATGGCAAAGAGTGGCGCTGTGGCTTTTTTGCTCTTTTTTTCTTATTCCTGCTGAGTGGCTCCGAAGGAAGCGATCATCCAGCCTACTGCTGGCATTCGGCTTCTGCGTAGCTTGCGGCCAATCTTCCAACACTTCCAACAGTTCATCATAATCTGGCGTGGCGCTCCTCTGATGACGCCGGCCCGACACCCGGAAGTCTTCCTCCTCCTCTCGACGCCTAGCACATCTAGCTCCTCAGAGCCGGAGTGCAACAATCCCGGCGAAGCGCGTCCCCGATCAAAAGAAGCCGAAACACGGGCTTACGAACGGGAACAAGGAGAGTCGGAGTTAGCCGCGGACTGGAGAGAAAGGACATCCGCCGTCTCGAAATCCGCCAGTAGATCCTGCTGCGATCCCCATGACCGGCGCTGCCGGTCTGCCTCAGCAACCGCAGGCCCAGAGCCACGGGGAGAGCGAATCTGGGCGTCCTTCAGCGGTGCCCAGGAGGTGAACTGGCACCTCTCCAGCTACCAGTCCACGCTCCATAGCTGTGGTCCGAGCTGGACTCGAACCAGCGACCTTTCCAGCCTAATCTTTACAGACTGAGTGCCATGTCTGTTTTATAATGAAGTGTCAGATGTTATTATACTTTAAGTTTATATTCTGTCATCACAGACTTTCTGACTGTGGACTCTCAGAGATTCACTGTGAAGTTGTGGCCTCAGCTCTGATGTCCAACCCCTCCCATCTGAGAGAGCTGGACCTGAATCACAACCTATTAAAGGATTCAGGAGTGAAGCTGCTGTCTGCTGGACTGGAGAGTCCACACTGTAGACTGGAGTCTCTGAGGTCAGTTCATGTATTTTGCTCTTATCCAGTGTTTATACCAAATTTAAATCCATTACTAACATTTTAAATTTCCCCTTCAGTTCTCTGTCTCTCTTCGTTATGTGTTTGTCTGAGCACAAATCACAACGCCTCTTTTTTAGAGTTTGGAAGTCTGAACAGTTTGTTACCAAATTTAGTCTGAACTCAAACTGTATTTCTGTTTATATGCAAACTGTAGGATTTATCCTTTGATGTGCTGCAAAAATAAATTAATATTTATAATTTTGTTACATGTGAGACACAGCTACATTCACCAGCCACTTTATTAGGTACAACTGTTCCATTGCTCGTTAACACAAATAGTTAATCATAGCGGGGGGAGTGGATAAGATGCATGCCTTTGGTGTGAGAGCCAGGTTTCCACTGTGACACGTCTGCCATTGTGTCCCTGAGCAAGACACTTAACTCCTAGTTGCTCCAGAGGAGTGCAACCTCTGACATAAATAGAAATGGAAGTCGCTTTGGATAAAAGTGTCAGCTACATGAATAAATGTAAATGTAATGTAATCAGCTAATGACATGACTGCAACTCAGTGCATTTAGGCATGTAGACGTGGTCAAGGCAACTTGCTGAAGTTCAAACTGAGCCTCAGAATGGGGAAGAAATGCAGTTTAAGTGACTTTGAACGTGGCATGTTTGTTGCTGCCAGACAGACTGAGGCAACTGTGTGGGTGAAAATGCTTTGTTGATGTCAGAGGAGAAGGGCAGAGATGACAGAAAGGCAACAGCAACTCAAATAACGACTCGTTACAACCAAGAACCGCCTAGGTTGTCTAACGTTAGGTGGTATTTTTATATGCATAATATAAAGTATAAGTAATGTATAATATCGCCACAATCTCTGTAAAACGTCTGACTGTGAACCCCTTCGATTTTAAGTGAAGACGTTAAAGGCTTTATTTTTGTGGTTGTAACTTGCCCAGCTGATTTACTAAACGTTAACGTTAGCACATCAGGAACGTTAGGTAAGGTTAGCTGGCCAATTAACGTTAATCATTCAACTCACGTTAACTTATTCCACAATCTTATTCTTTAAACGGCCTATTGCCTTTTTATGCCTCTTGTTCTTTTTTACATTTGTTTAGGTGGCCTTTGGAGTGAGTTGAAATCCAATACTTACATTTATAGGTAAAATCCCGGGGGACTCAACTCCACAGCCACCGCCGTTATTTAGGCTGGGACAATCAACTGGCACACAATGAATCTCGGAATACATGGGGCTGCAAAGGATCCAGCTGTTGGATCCTCCAAATGGAGGAAAAGAAGGCTGCATTTCTGGGCCGCATTTGAAGGAGCCTTCGAAATGGGATAGCTTAGTCGCACAGACTGAGACATATTCAGTCTTTAAAGGATGCAGCCTCTGAATTGACCCTTTGCCAAGCCACGCCCCGAATACACACTCGCTCTAACTGAAGTCCGACACATTCATGGCTGCGCTTCATTCACACTAACACAGTAGGACTGGTTTTCCAGCTTTCTTCTGCTGTATTTTTCCAAGATCTGGTAAAACTCTGTTCCTGGGTCACTTGTAATAGTTACAGCAGCTACCCAGAGAGGCTGAAAGGAGAAGTACGATTTATTCTCTTTCCAAAACCTAAAATAAATCCCCAAAAATGTAGGCTGTGGATTGTTCCACGCTCACGCTAACTAACTTCCTACTGAATGTAACATAATAAAGCCCTACTGGTCTGTTTTTTAACAATTGTAATAATGAAAAGAGGCCTAAACAAAAGCACAAAAGTGTGCATATGTCTGTTTGTTTCCATCAAATGGGTGCCGAAAATGTGTCTAGAATCAGAGGCAGAGCCAGTCGTTGTAAACATTCGGGACTTAGCTCAGGGGGGTTTGAGGGCATCCATCCCCGGGGAGATCTTTTCCCCATTAAGCCGGCTAAATGCACTATTTTTCAAGCTGTTTGATGATAGAATGCCTAAAAATCTAAACACTATCTGGGGAAAAAATGAATCATGCTTTGGAAAATTATCGTCCTGTAGAGATAAAATCTATTTTTTATTTAATAGTTCTCCAGCTGTAGTTAATCTAAAACACAACAAATGTTGAGGATCTCTAATTTTCACTCCTGGCAACTAAAAAGAGACAAACTGTAACTTATCTGATGTCACTGTTTTCAACATCTCTCCATTACATTAAAAGGACTAGTTTACATCCCAAATTTACTTTACGAATTTCAGCTCTTCATGGTCACCACCGTTGTTCTCTCACCACATAAACTTATCATATCATCATAAAGATGCAATAATTTTAAATGCATATCTTATTATCTTACATTTCCTTCTGGCATCTGTGCTCCCTTTACTCATCTTCTATTCACACATTTTCATCTCTTGTCCCTTTTCCATTTCACCTGCTTTCACATTTTATTTCTTCTGGAGTCCCTCAATCACCAAATTGAAGTTGATCCAGCTGCTGTCCCTGCTGTGACGCCTGTCCTTCCTTTTCCTTTGCTGCCTCATCTGTGGGACAAATTAGTCAAATCAGCTGACATTAGCTAGCGAGTGGTGATGAGTGGATGAAGCATTATGAAGCTTTGGGGCTTCAAGCTAAGCAAACACAGTTGCATCTGGTGACTTGTAAAACTTATAGCAGCACTTTTAGACTGAGGCTGAAATGCCACCATAACTCACTGATACTAATAATTTTAGTCTCATGTGTGCAATAAAAGTCTAAAAGTGTTCGGTATTGTGAGATTCAGACATGTGATTTGATTGGACAATGATATTCATTAAATTAGCCTATTATTGCTTTTGCTACGTTAATACAGGAGCATCTAAAATCTGAAAAAAAATTAGAACATGGTGGAAATGTTAATTGTGAGCAGAAGAACCAGACTGAGAGATTAAGATAAGGAAACTTTTGCAGGTGTTTTGAGTTAATTAGCTATCAGAGCTCTTCTCAGGTCGATATTTCTGTATAATAAATAATTTATTCTGAAATCCTAATAAACTTTGGGATACTAGAGTTTTTATTCTATGAGCTGTTAATCATCAAGATTAAAACAAAAAAATTTGTAAGATTATATTATTGAATTAAATTCTGGAAGAAAATGAACTTTTCCACGATATTAAATTATTTTACAGCAGATGCACCTAAAGGCTACTTGGTATATTTGTCATCAGGAGGAAATGTCCTTTTTTTCATACTCTCTCATGTCTTTCTAATCTTTATCGCCATATTTCTCAATTATTTTAGATCAGCTGTAAAATGTCCTGAGATGATCATTTGATACAAGCTCACATACAACTGAAACTGTGAGCTTCACAGGAGGGAAACGAGCCTCTGAATCAGCCGAACATCTCTAATAGCGAGATAATATCACCTAATAACATCAACAACATCACAAACCTGAAACACGCCGTGGTTCACTCTCTGACGCTGCTTCTCTCTGTGAATGGCCGGTCAGGTTTAAAAAGGTATGAAAAAGGGCCTCAGCATCTTTAAGTGCCAATATTGATCTAATCTTTTCTTCTGAGATGAAAGAAGGCTACTTTTGTCACCTCCTTAATATGCAAATCACAACAAAGTTATTGATCAAAAATGACCCCAAGATTCTTTACTCTATCCTTTCAATGAATGACCGAATCATGAATGGATAGAATAAAACTGTTATACAAATTACCTAATCTAGCTGGTCCAATAGCTATCATCTCAGTTTTTGCTGAATTGAGTAGCAGGAAATTTGCTGATAACCAGCTTGTCATAGCAGCCAAGCAAGTCAATAACTTAACCTAATCAGATGCTTTTCCTGCAATAACTGGTAAATATATTTATTAATCATCAGCATAGCAATGAAAAGCAATCCCAAAAGAAGGAATGATCTGACTCAGTGGCGCTAAAAAAACCCGTGCTGAAGTGGGGAAGGGTTGGAAAATGTGTTATTATAATACACAATATATATTGGTTGATATAATATACAATATATAATATATATATAATATACTTGAGCACCTGACAAAAGATTCTCGATTCTGTCCAAAAAATACAGTGGTCCACAGTATCAAAAGCTGCGCTAAGATCCAACAACAAAAGGACAGATGTTGAGTCTTAGTCAGCAGCCAGTAACAGATCGTTTCCACCTTTGTCATTGACATTTCAGTAGAATGTTTTGCTCAATAAGCAGACTTCAGCGGCTCAAAAAGATAATTAGATGACAGATATTTTAAAAGCTGATTTCCCAAAGACTTTAGATAAGCAGGCTAAATTAGAAACCAGTCTATAATTTTCCAACTAGTTTATATCCAGATTTGGTGTCTTCAATAATGGTTTAACGCAGTCTAATTCCCCAACATCTGACTGGGATAGTCTGAATCGTAGTTCGGATATCCTCAACTCTTTCATAAAATCATGTGCTGACAAATATGTACTGGCTGCTGACACTGTGTAAGTCTATCAACAGTTTCAAGTAAGTCTAGGGTTATGCTTATTATTCATAATCACATTAGAACCCTTTGCAGTAGCCATCCTAGACTGATATGTTGTCAGACTGTCATGCCATGCTCTGTCATAAACTTCTAGCATAGTATGGCGCCACTTACGTTCAACTTTTCTGCAGCTCTTTCTAAGAGTCATTAACTCCTCATTTAGCCAATTACCTATACCAGCCAAATGTCCATGTTAAGTTCTTCTTTAAAGTAACTCTATTTTCTGTCTGTTAAGTTACTATCGCTGAATTAAATAACACAATGGAGATGGACATTATGGCCTAGTGATGGAAAAAAAAACATTTATGGTCCATCTTATGTATTAAAATGGATGACTATTTTTCTCGACCGGAGATTCTTTTCTATTAGACTGGGGCTTCATGCAGGTACAAAAAACAGAACATCACCCTTTTTATTACCCCTTTAATGTAATATTTAATCACTGCCAAGATCATTCTAGCTGAGATGCCTCTGTGTGTGTGAGAGAGAATGAGAGCAAGAGAAGGATTTCACTCTGCAAGCATCTCAAAAGCACAAGATCAATTTGTACACAGTTTGAAGTTGAAGGGGTTAAAAGCACAAGCGGTCTAAACTTGCCCTTTTTCTCAGGACAGACATAACTTGTTATTTTGGGGAAATATAATATATAAAAACAGCACATTTTTTAACAAATAGCCTAGAAATGTTACAAAAACTGCATACAAGACGTTTTTCACCAGTGCTCATGAGTAAAATAACGCGTGTTCAATGCCAGCATGATGCTGTATGTTTATCTGATGTGATGCTGCTAGCTGCCGGTTTGGCCACTAGTAAAAGTTACTTCATGGGGCATTTCCTGTCTGCAAGAAAGGCCCACCCGTGATTGGATGGTGAACTGAGATTTCCAGTATTCCCATTGGCTATTCAGAAGAACGTATCAAATGTGGGACAAAAGTACTTTTAACTGTAGATTTGTTTTGTACCAGTAGAATCGATCCATACCTGTAAACTTTGGGTTTTTCTGATATTCTTGTACACATTCAAACATTTTCCAAACTGGTACAAAGCATTTCCACGAGTACAAAAGTTGTTCACACAGTTACAATGTCATAATGCAAGAACTTAAGGACTCAGAGGCAGACTCTGAACAGTTTGAAGGGGTAACAAAAGGGTTTTATTGAAAGGTGCAACGGAAGACTGGGTGGTTGGTTCCAGAAGGGCTGAATGGAGAATACCGAGGTGGAGAATTTGTCCAGGCAAGATATGAGCTGAGCGGCGTGTGGCATTCAGCAGCGTTCCCAGAGGTAGTGAGATCCTGGGCACAGAGAAAAAACAGGTTAATCCAGGGGTCACAGAAATTACAGAGAATCTTACTAGATATAGTCGGACGGCCTTGACGCATGTACCACGTGTGGTTAACTGACGATCTGGCGAAGAATGTGATGAGAACCGGGGTTGAAATACTGCAGGAGCTTGATTAGTGGAATGAGGACCAGGTGCGCTGCTGGAGCCAGAGAGTGTAGCCACGCCCAGACAAACACAGACAGGGAGGACAGACAGAAAACACAGGGAAAGGGGGGGAACAAAAGAACACAAGGTAGTGGGGAGATTCTGCAGTACCACAACATACAATACATATGGGGCTATATTTATTCCACACTTAGGTGGACAGTAGATTGGAGCGATCAAAACCACAGAAGACACTAGTACAGTGCAATAAAAATACATTATTTTTCATTCAAAATAATGGTTGTTGATTAAAAGAATTAGTGATCCCAACAGACGTGGGATTTTACTGCTATGATGGGATCTCAGACCTCCTCATGGGAGCTGAGCTCCCATGTAACCCGAACCCTGTTACATTTTCACGCAAACATATGGAGGCCAGTTGATGACTTAATATTTGTCTCATATTAATAATACTTAAATATTATAGGCATATAATTGTTAATGTAATTAAAAATTAACTTATGTAACTTCTAGTAAGTTACTTACTAGTTACTTACTGTTGTTAGATTATTTAATGCATAACAACCGTGATAACTGTAATTATCTCGTAATTCCAACCTCTTTATGTAGCTATATGATGCTTATAATGGCTGAATAGTTTAAACTGAAGAATCAATTCTTCACTCACTCTTCTCTACCAGACTGCCAAAATACCTACCCTGTGGAAAACTGCTACCACATTCCCCGTACCCAAGAAACCCCGGCTACAGAACTCAGCAACTTCTGCCCCGTTCCCCTCACATCCATATTAATGAAATGTCTGTAGAAGCTGTTGCTTCATCCTGCCAGTTGTCCCCACAACTTTGGGAAAAGCCCGATTCTCTCAGCTGTAGCCACCTTAAATAAAAGGTCTTGATGAACTGCCCTGAGAGTCTTCTGTTGTCCATCATTGTTTGTCATTACTTTGTGCTGTTGTCTGAATTTCCCCGTGGGGACAATAAAGTCTAAACACTGAATAATTTCAAGCAGGAACATTGTCTGCTAACTGTACATAATTTATTCTTTATTCAGATTGAGGGACTGCAGTTTGTCAAAGATCAGCTGTGCTTCTTTGGCCTCAGCTCTGAAGTCCAACCCCTCCCACCTGAGAGAGCTGGACCTGAGTAACAACGACCTGCAGGATTTAAGATTGAATGATCTGGGGTAATGTAACTTTGAGCTCCGCATTTAAAACCTGAACACATCTGATTGGATTAGAAATGGATTTTTATGTCCATCATTTCTTCTTTATACAGATTGGCGGGCCGCATTTTGTCCAACTCCTCCCATCTAAGAGAGCTGGTGCTGGGTGTGAACAAGCTGCAGGATTCAGGAGTGAAGCTGCTGTCTGAATATCTGGAGAGTCCACACTGCAGACTGGAGAGGTTCAGGTCAGTTCATATATTTTGCTCTTGTCTAGTTTCCTCCAGTTCTCTTGTTTTCTAGGTTTGTCTGAGCACAAATCACAGAAGCTCTTTTTTTAAAGTTTGTCAGTCTGAACTCCAACTGGATTCCTGTCTCTATAGAAACTGTAGGATTTATTTTTCAATGTGCTGCTATTGATATATTAAATCAATATTTATAACTTTCCTACGTGAGACATCCATATATAACACATTATTTTCAGGAACACTGTCTTTTTATCCCTAACCTTCAAAACACAGTACTGGAAATTCTACATTTATACTGTTACAACCAGTAGGTGTCTAGGGATGAAGGAAGCAACATATCATCGATGGAAACAGGTAGGGAATTACCTTTTTTTGTCACGTGGCAAAACGGGATAAGTTAGTTAAGCAGTACAATTAAAATTAAACGGGGAGGCAAGATGATGTAGGGAACAAAGGGAAGGGCAGCGGGTGGTGGCAAATCAACAAACAAATGAACAAAGACACCTTTTTTGGCCGACCACCTCCATCATCTTACTAGCTGCAACAACTGAAAAGAACGAAATCAACAACCCTCTTACCTTAATGTACAAAACTTACCTGTCAAACTAAATACACAGGGGCAGCCACCCATAAACTAGTGTTTCAGTAAACAGACAAAAACTAGGTGTGGTGCAGGAATAAAGCATGTGTGAAACAGCAGTGATTAACCTAAACCTAGAGCCCAGCTCCCACAAAAATCACTAAACTGATGCCTCAAACCAGTTAACCTACTTAACACACACAACCAAAGCTAACCTTAAGGCTAACTATAGCAGATACATTGAAAAAAATACAGATAGACACACAGGCGGGCTGTTCAGGTTAAACCACAGCCGCCCATGGCATTTCCAGGAGACGACTCTTATCAGCTTTCGCAATCAGACAAGCAGACGATTGGCAGCTGAACCCCGGGACATAGAGGAGGGGCGGATAATCGAAAACCGGGTAGGACGCAGATTCAGACCAGGTGGGTGGAGCCCAGGGAGGGAAGGCCCCCAGTATGAACAAGAAAGGAAACTGTCCCACAACACATTAAACTGTCACCAGCCGAACTTAACAATACACAAATTCCATCTCTCTCACAAAGACACTCTACAACTCTCATCCAGCAGCACAGAGACA
Source organism: Lepomis macrochirus (assembly GCA_024633595.2). Lineage (NCBI taxonomy): Eukaryota > Metazoa > Chordata > Actinopteri > Centrarchiformes > Centrarchidae > Lepomis > Lepomis macrochirus. Next base: position 3,721,621 of record JALXJV020000020.1, on the reverse strand, counting down.
GAGAGGGTGAAGCTTATTTCCAAATGCAGCTGTTTGAAGGATCGTGTCTGACAGTGGTGATGAGAAGAGGCTAAATCTGTGCTTTGAAATGTGTATCACAAGTGCTGGGACAGGAGTTAAAGAGCTCTGTATTCACCTAAATTATTATATTTTTTATAAGTATTTATTTCATATTGGCCATTGTTTAATTCTATAGCAAACATCTGTCTTAGTATTTTTCATAAAATGTCACATGGTTAATATGAATTAGAAGAAACAGTAGAGACACAATGACAAAGTCCCTCTACTCATTTTAGGGAAAAGCTCATTGATAAGGACATAGTAATGTTGAGCTCCACATTTAAAAGCTGAACACAGCTCATTGGATTAGAAATGGATTTTTATCTCCATCATTTCTTCTTTATTCAGATTGAGTGGCTGCAGTTTGTCAGAGATCAGCTGTGCTTCTCTGGTCTCAGCTCTGAAGTCCAACCCTCCCATCTGAGAGAGCTGGACCTGAGTAACAACAAGCTGCATAATTCAGGAGTGAAGCTGCTGTCTGATCTTCTGAAGAGTCCAGAATGTCATTTGGAGACTCTGAGGTAAGATCACTGACTTTCTGTTACTATTGTAGATCTGATATGTTTAATTTGTTGTCCAACACCGAGAGCGTGGCTCCCAGCAGGTAGACTGGGGATGGTTGTAACATTTTTGACATCCTAATGCAGCTATTTGAAGGATCGTGTCTGACATTGGTGATGAGCAGAGGCTAAATCTGTGCTTTAAAATGAGCATTACAAGTGCTGGGACAGGAGTTAAAGAGCTCTGCATTCACAATTATTATATTTTTTATAAATATTTATTTCATATTGGCCATTGTTTAATTCTATAGCAAACATCTGTCTTAGTATTTTTCATAAAATGTCACATGGTTAATATGAATTAGAAGAAACAGTAGAGACACAATGACAAAGTCCCTCTACTCATTTTAGGGAAAAGCTCATTGATTGGGACATAGTAATGTTGAGCTCCACATTTTAAACACATCTGATTGGATTAGAAATAGATTTTTATCTCCATCATTCATTCTTTATTCAGATTTTGGAACTGCGGTATGTCAGAGATCAGCTGTGTTTCTCTGGCCTCAGCTCTGAAGTCCAACCCCTCCCATCTGAAAGAGCTGGATCTGAGTAACAGCAAGCTGCAGGATTCAAGAGTGAAGCTGCTGTCTGATGTTCTGGAGAGTCCACACTGCAGACTGGAGACTCTAAGGTCAGACACCATTTTTCCTTCTGTGCTGAGACTAATATGATGTGAAAGTTGTGGTGACACTAAAATGCAGACATAAGGCTGATATTATACTGATCCACACTGAGGATCTTAATTCTTGAATTCTGTTTTCTTCTTCTGTGGGTTTTGTAATTGAACCCGTCTTCAATTCAGTTAAAAAAACTTTATTGTCTGTTACATAATGATCCACCCATAAAAGAAATAAAATTATATTAAAACAAACAATTCCATGATAAATAAGGGCAGGTGTTCAATGCTGCATTAAACCTAGAGTCTGTCTGTTTGTCCTTGTTTAAAATGAATCCTGCAGTGGGAATGAAAGAGTTTTTGTTCCCTTTTTGGCCAGAGATTCTCTGAAGCAGCGGCCTGGTGGGTGTAGCTGAAAGGAGTGGTGAAGCGCCCTTTTTTACTATGTGAATGTTTAGTTCTGACAGTTGGATTTCAGTGGTGCCGGTGATTTTGGTTTCATGTGTCATGATTTTCTCACGTGTCCTTGTTTACTTCCTGTCATTATGTCATCCCGCTCTGTCATTTACAATGTTTTTCCTTGTAATTAATGATTCTACTTCCTGTTTTACTTTTCCTCTCCTCCCGTTTCTGTTCACTTCACTTCCTTTCTCTTTTTATCTGCTTGTTTGATATTTGCTCCCCCTTATTGTTTCCATATGTATCTTGTTAGTAACCTCCCTCTTGTATAGGAGTTTTTTCCATTGTCACTTTGTCTTGGTCACTTGTTAAGCCTTTTCCTTGGTGTTTCCTGTGTGACTGGTTTATGTGTTTTCCCTATTATATTTGGTTTGCTTGCCTGCTCTGGATTTGTTTGGACTCTTCATTTGTTTGTTTTTTTCTGCATCATCACCATGTAAACCTGTTTCCCACCTTTGCTGGATTATTAATAAACACCAAGGAATTCAGAGGTTCTGTCTGGTGTCCTGCATTTGGGTCCCCTCTGTAATTTTCCTGTATGTTTGCCTATTATGACACTCCACACTTCTTAAACTCTTATATTCCCCATTAAATAATACAAAAAATAAACAAATCATCTCTATTTCAGCTATCAGACAATAACAAATATATTCAGCATTTGTTTTTTCCAACCTCTTTATGCAGCTATATGATGCTTATACTGGCTGAATAGTTTAAACTGAAGATGCTTTGATTTTATGACTCCACTATTTCTTAATAGCTCTCCCCCTACCAGACCGTGAAGAACCGCCCCCCTTTACAGAGGAGGAGGTGTGGTATCATGCCGATGTAACTAAGCAAGGCCCCTGAGCCTGGCAGCATTCCAGCAATGGTGCTACAGACCTGCACCCTGAAACTCATTAATTCACCACTCAGTCTTCTGTGAATCCTACCAGACTGCCAAAATACCTACCCTCTAAGCCCTTGAAACACATTTCTGAGGACCTCTCTCCATTTTTCTAAGATGAACTGCCATCAGGTTCAAGCAACTGGTTTTGTTTCTGGTCTGGAACCCATTCGTCTTGTTTATTAGACGCCATGTGTAACATCAACTACTGACATAACTTTACCGTAGCCTGGTTTATTCACAACAAGCCAGCTGATGGAAACTCACATTTTTCAGTAGTTTCTTTTTTTTTTTTTCTTTTGCGACATTTGAAAAGTACACTTAAAATTAGCATGACAGTTGGATGGAAACATGGCTAGTGTTTGTCGTTACTCTGTGCTGTTGTTGTCTGAGTTATACGATGCTTTGAAAACAAATTTCCCCTTGGGGACAATAAAGTCTAAATATGAAATAATTTCAAGTCTTTAGAAGCATTGTCTTCTAATAGTACATCATTTATTTTTTATTCAGATTGAGGAACTCCGGGTTCTCAGATATCGGCCTTACTTCTCTGGACTCAGCTCTGAAGTCCAACCCCTCCCATCTGACAGAGCTGGACCTGAGAAACAACAAGCTGCAGGATTCAGGAGTGAAGCTGCTGTGTGGTTTTCTGGAGAGTCCACACTGCAGGCTGGAGACTCTGAGGTCAGTTCACTGCCTCTCTGTTACAATTGTAGATCTGATATGTTTAATTAGTTATCCAACACCGAGGAGGCTGTGTGAGACCGAATGCTTGTAACAGTCAGTGCGTTAAAATTCACCCCACTGTCTGGATCAGTTGTAACATGTGCTGGGGTGAAATGCAACATTATGTAACAAGGAACATGGTAAAAAATAGGATTTTTATTGTCAGTCAAAATAGTGACATGGTAGTGGACCTAATATTACAATTTAACAAAATATGCACCAACTGCATATTAGTGTGTGTGTTTGTGCTTGTTTGTCTCAACACTCCAGGGCCCGGTTTCAGAAAGCGGGATTGGTGTAAACTCTGAGTATGTTCAGCCTGAGATGAAGCAAACTCTGGGTTTCTGTTTCAGAGAGCGAGATCAGATAAACTCTAGATCAGTAACTCCGGTAACTGATGCTGTGAGCTTGCCGAGCAGCAAATATGGCTAAAAATCGTGTAGTGTGACCTAGGCTTTAATTAAAGGAAAAGTCTTCAGTCATGATTTAAAAGAACTGACAGTTTCATTCCTATCGTAGATATCATGTTGGAGATAATGTGACTGCTTCTGAGTGAGGATGACTGTAGCGCAGCCGAAGCAAATGAATGTAGTTTAAAAGTGAGTTTTTCATTATTAGCTGCTGATAGTCTGAATGTGTTTTGACAGCATTAATAAAACACAAAATTAGCAAGATTTTAAAAATGTAAAATAGACGTCTAAAACTTTACAGTCAGTTTGAACTCATAGACGCATTTTCCACTGCAAAAATAAATAAATTAATAGGCTAACCTGCAAATTCATGACTAAACTGTGTCTTATAGGTAGCCGATTTATTTTGTCCCGTCGTTTTACAGCTTGATATATATAGCCTTCTTATTTAAATTGAGTGTAACAGGCTATAGGAGAACACTTCATGATTTATTAAGGAAATCCCAGTCTGGAAAATGATAAATGAGCAACGCTGCATAAAATGTAATATTGTAACATACTGATCCTACTGATTTATAGCTCCACTCGATCAAAACGGAGGCTCTGCCTTTATTTACCCGTTACCATGGTGAATTGTAGCATCTGAGCTCCACTGATGGATTTTTTTCATCCCCACACAGGCACTTCCGTCAGGCTCAGTCAACTCAGAGCTCAGAGAAAAGCTCAGAGTTTGTTAAGCCTGCTTTCTGAAACAGGGTCCTGGAGTTACATATTACATATGAACTTAATAACAACAATAATAATAATAACAAACATTACTGTGTCTGCAGCATACTAAAATTCTAAGAAAACAAATTAATACAACTAAACATTTTATAACCCAGACTCTTGTAGCCATGAAGTAGCTTACCTTACAGCTAAAACATTGGCACTAACAAACACGAACATGAAATTGGACGTGTTAAACTGACCCATGTTACAACCATCCCCGGTCTCCCCTACCAGCCCTGCTGGGAACTCTCTGATTATCACCCAGTTATGAAAGAGAAATTCACGGGACAGGTTCAGACTGCTGCTGACACCTCAGGTGCAAACATGAAACTTGTCTACCAGCAGGTGGAGCTATAATCAAGTTTAATGCATTTTGGCCTCCAAGTCTCACATTTTAAATTTCACGTTAAAACCTAACATGCACGTGTTCCCTGAATTGAGCTGCATGTGGATCATTTAGGCCACGCCCATTGCTGCTTAGAATTCTGATGATCTGATTTGAGTCTGATCTCCACAAAATTGTGCACAGAAACTTTATAGACCCTTTGATCAAAATTATTTAGTATTAAGAATTTAGATAATCTAAAACTGTGCATGTTATAAAATAAGAACTTCTTGTAGGTTGCCACAAAACTGGAAGTTGTGTCATACTCCACAGAATTCTTTCTGATACAAAATATTACAAAATATGTGGGTCTGCATGACTTCCAGTCTTTGTGCTGAGCCCTGTTTCAGAAAGAAGGTTTAACAAACTGAGCCTAACCCTGAACTCTGAGCTGATGAACCCTGAGATGGAAAACTCCACAACAGCTGATCAGAGTCAGTTCAATTAACTGAGTCTGTTCTCTCTAAGTGAAGCTGGTGTGTGTTGAATGAAAACCTCATCACCAAGGAGCTTTGATTCTATGATTCACCATGGCAACAGGTAAATAGAAGGCGGGGCCTCCATTTTAATCCTGTGGACGTGTGGCAAAGCTAATTTATTTGTATCATTTCAACAACTCAAAAGTGCAACACAGGGAAATTTAAAATACTAATAAATAAAGTTAAATAGAAATTTTAAAAAAACATATAAAGCAGAACAGTAACAGTCACAGTGCAGTGTAAATGATCAATCTACAGCCTTACGTTTAATTTAATTGAAGAAAAAGTCTTCAGTCTTGATTTAAAAGAGTTTCAGCAGACCTGCAGTTTTCTGGGAGTTTGTTCCAGATATACGAAGCATAAAAACTGAGCGCTGCTTCTCCTTGTTTAGTTTTGACGCTGTGGACAGAGAGTAGGCCTGATCCCTGACCAGCTGAGAGGTCTGATGGTTCATAATGAAGCAAAAGATCAGAAATGTATTTTGGCCATAAACCATTCAGTGCTTTATAAACCAACAGCAGGATTTTAATTTAGAGCTCTGTTTGGATCTTGGCTCAACAACATTCTTAATTTTAGCTACTTCAGATAGTGTAGTGACTTTTAAACAGTCAGTGAAATACTGGTCAGACTGTTTGCTGCCTATTTTAAAAAACTATTTTCTAACTACAGTCTGCAGCTGCACCGCCATCCTGCTGACTCAGAAATATTAACATATATTCTCCAACGTCATAGGAATTATATTTCAGCCAATCACACCAGGAGTGATAGATGAATATAAATTGATCCTACGTGTCCACTGAATAAACATTCAGTGGAACTGCTCCACCAGCGACCCGACCCGGATAAGCGGATGAAGATGGATGGATGGATGGAACTGCTCCAACAAGCGTACAGCTGTATTCTGAGTGTTATTAAAGAAGAACATGAAGAGGTTTTGTTCTGAGCTGAGGGTGATTTGAATGGGAGGGCAAAAGCCGCTAAGTGACAGAGCATTAAAGCAATAACCTTAAACTGTCCTGACTAACAAACTGATATCCAAGCAGGATTTAGATTCTGATGCACAGTAAACCTCTGCTAACTATGGCGCTTTGATGCGTCCATTGATACGGACTGAATCAATGAGGAAGTGAAACAGTCTGCCTCTGTACGAGACTGAGGGAAAAATAATGTTTATAATTGTTGGTAAATAGTTATATTCATGTACAGAAGATCTTCTCAACTAATACTTGTTTTAAATGAATCAGGTTTACTTGTTAAATATGTAAAATATTTGTTGGATTCTGTTAATTTCAATTTGTTTTTACAAATAATTTATGATAAATGATATTGATCCCTTAGAACACAGACAGAGGAACACAGAGGTCAAAGTTTATTTCCAGATGCAGCTGGAAAAGGATCATTATATTTTCTCTCCTCTAATTCCAGACTGGCCTGAGATCAGCAGCATGTTATTGATCTGTGTTGACATGAATAGGTGTATGAATGTTGTGCTGAAATTTGAAAGATGTCTGTAGAAGGCTGACATTATGATGATCCACAATAACACAATGACAAAGTCCCTCTACTCATTTTAGGGAAAAGCTCATTGATTAGGACATAGTAATGTTGAGCTCCACATTTAAAACCTGAACACATCTGATTGGATTAGAAATGGATTTTTATCTCCATCATTTATTCTTTATTCAGATTGTGGAACTGCAGTTTGTCAGAGATCAGCTGTGCTTCTCTGGCCTCAGCTTTGAAGTCCAACCCCTCCCATCTGAGACTGCTGGATCTGAGAGAAAACAACCTGAAAGATTCAGACGTGAAGCTGCTGTCTGATCTTGTGGAGAGTCCACACTGCAGACTGGAGACTCTGGAGACTCTGAGGTCAGTAGAGGGTTGGTGTCAAGTGTTCCTTTTAGCTGTGAGGTGTCCACACTTGAAAAGGACCAGACTTCAGATTTCACTCAGAACAATTTATTTTGACCAGTTGAACAGGAGTACAGTATAGTGTCCAGTGTATAGTGTTCAGGTGAAAAACCTTTAAATACAAAAATAAAAGCATTTTGAATAAACTGGTATTTTCACAGTAAACACAAGTCAAAGTAAGTATTTCAAAAGTTAAGTGTAATTTAGATTAAATATTATTCTTTATCCAAAACCAACTAAATTTTAACAGGATTTATTTAATCTGTATTTTAAACATTTTAATAAAGGTTTTAACTAAGGAATATTCTTCACATTTTAATAAACTAATTATGCATTTTAATTTAGCTTTAACAAAACTTTTGGTTACTATTTAAGTATTCACTTACATAAATGAGGTAGAAAACCCACACTTCTTAAACATATACATCCATGCATTCGATCTTAGCAGTTTCTCTTCAACCATGCAGCGACAACTTTAACACACACCCACATTAACACCTAAACAGAAAAGATTTAAACAACATTCAAGTGAGCTTACCGATAGCCCGTCAAAATCAAAGTCTCATTCCCCACAGTGGATGTGTACTGCTCATGCCGTCCTCTCAGTCCATTGCAACCAGCCAAATGACTGCATCGTGTGTATATGCTCCGCTGATTGAACTGTGTGTGAGCTTCTGATTGCATCATTTAATTCACCTGGTCAAGAGTGCGCCAGGCGCCATGCGGTCACATCGCGGCTGCCGATGCAGAGCGGGTGACACGCAGGTGAGACGGCATGTAGGAGGAGGCGGGCACACGGAGACAGGCGCACCTCTGCCAGGTCAGCGCGACAGTTGGAGTCAGTCCATGCTGGTTTCAGCAGTATTGTACTAAACACAGTTAGTATCAAAGCAGAGATCCAGTATTTCCTGTTAACCTCCAACCTTCTCAGCGGCTGCTTTCCTCAGTGAAGCTGTGAGAGGAGAATGGTGACAGGCTTCAGGATTGGACAGAAAGACAGAGAGAGAAAGAGAACAGGCAGTGATCATGTGTTTGAGTTGATGTGAAGACGACTGTTGTTGTTGTGTTCATGTCTCCAGGAAATAAAGCTGGATTCCAGCTGACAGCATCACCAGATGTATAGAGACAGTGGTCCTCATTCATCAAACTGACAGCTGACGAAGGGAGTCTCTGTGAACTTTGATTTATGACTTCTGCTCTCTGTCTTCTTCTCTCATCAGATTGAAGTGATCTCTGTCAGAGTGTGAGGGATCAGAAAGGTGGTGGTGTTGAGAGAGGATCAGCTGTGTCCTGATGATCCAGAGAGGTTGAAGCAGCAGCATCAGCTTGTGTGTGGAGAGGCTCTGACTGGGCCATGTTACTGGGAGGTAGAGTGGAGAGGAGAGCTTCATCCAGCACTGACTGAATAGAGGAATCCCAACAGTGCTGCAGTCTGAACTGCTCTGAGATCAGCTCCACTGTCACACATAGAGTCAAGTCCACCATCATCCCTGTGTGTTCCTCTGGATGTGACAGAGTATCATCAGTGGATCTGGACTGCTCTGCTGCTGCTCTGTCCTTCTACACAGTCTCTGCAGACACACTGAGACTCCTCCTCCACCTGGACCTTCACCTGGCTGCTGTCAACCCAAAGTGCCTCTCCAGATTAGTTGTGTTTCTGCACATTAACACTTCTTCTGTTCTGCTTTCTGTTGCAGCTCCATCTTGTGGATTGATGGAGAATCACAGTTAATGTCCACATTATATTCCTGATTCATTTTGGAGGTTGATGTGAAAAAGCAGCATCCAGCCTGCGCGCATAAAGTTCCCTCGCTGAAGTTCTGCTTCTTACCACCATCACCAGACGTTTCTCTCAGTTTAACAGATAATAGTTTGTAACACAGAAGCAAGAAGATAAAACCTGTAGAAAGTTTGGATTTAATGGAAGCTTCACTGAGGTCTGCAAACTGAGACACCATTCTGAACATTTTAATAAATTGTTTATTTTTGTTTTTCTTTTGACATGAAAGTAGCACACATAAACATACTAACTATAAACTTTAGTGTCATTATTAGGGATTATACACATGAATGTGTTTTCTCATATCGTGACAGTTTGTATTATTGTAGAATGAACATGCTGATATTCAAATCAAGTTAAGAAAGCAGATAGACTGCATCAGACCCGCGGTTATATCCTGTTTTATTAGGGAACCCTGGGAACCCTATTGTTTTCGCTCAGATTTTTATTACATTTTTTCTTCTGTGCATAAAACGCATACTGCAGCCTAGACAGTAAGTGCTAGGGACGTGAAACTCACAGGGTAGGTCAAGTTCACTGCAAATGTGGCACAGACCATCTCTGGACCAACATCATACAGGCTTGTAGAGGCAGATCGATATGTAAAAAACTGTTCCGGTTATAAGCTAACAAATACTGGCCATAAACGCTGGGAACAGGAACTGATGTCATATCTTCATTTTGGAATGGCCCATCGACACCAAACTTAAAGCACTTCTGTGGGACGTCCCCCTGAGGGCCTGTGCAAATATTTGGTGCAACTATCCCCTATGTGGCGCTGTTTAATCTGAAAAATTAGTTTCACTATAACAATAAGTTGCATTGGCATGAAATTTGTGCCAAATTGTTCAGCATGGTCCCCTGACTACAGGCACGAAAGTGGACCCTAATGTGCCCATAGGTGGCGCTGTTATTGCGGATTAAAGACGAAAAAAATGATCCTATTGACTTACATGCATTTTATATCTCCAGTACCACAGGTCCGATTGACACCAAATTTCGGTCAATTCTTCCCCATGGGCCCCTGATGACACCTGACAAATTTGGTGCAATTCAGACAAAAGGTGGCGCTATAGTCAAAGCTGGAATGCCGCTGTAATCGATGCTAAAATCTCTCACTAAATCCCATTCATTTCAATGACATTTTCAAACACAGGTTCGGCCTTATGCGGCGGGACGCCTGGGATGACTCGCTCGCCCTTCGCAGGGCCAGGGGGACAGCTGGCTAGTTTATTTTGTTTCCCTTTGATCATGTGATTGGCTGGCACCTGTGCTGACTTGTGGGCTGGATTTGTATTGGCAGGCGAGTGTTCAGCTCTCTCTGCTGCATCTAAATGTTTCAGGTGTTTGGTATCTGTTTTTATTCATTTATTCATATTCAAATAAACTTACATGCACTAAGCTCTTCTCCTGGTGTTGTGACCATTGTTATGTTCGGTGTTTGAGCCGTAACACCACAACTCAAAGGAGACAGTCAATGTCTCATTTCATTTCTGTTTTTTTTACTATCTAATGTGTATTTTTAAATATAATTTCTTTAAATAGCAGGTTAGTTTACACTAAGTTTCACCTGAATTGTATGTTTCTGCTGCAACAGGACGAAGCTTTGTTGTCAAATGTTTCATTCAAATTATTGGGAAAATCAATTACCAAGATACTTACATAAATACAAATATATGTCTACAGTCAGATTAACACCAACAAAGACTTTTGTGTTTACAAGTCCTTCAAAAATGTGTTTTAAGTCTTAAAACCTGCACCATACATACAGTGTATACTGTACACTCAGCAAAAAAAGAAACTTCCTTTCACACACAACTGCTTTTCTTTTCAGCAAACTTAACATGTATTAATATTTATATGAACATAAAAAGAGTAAACAATTAAGACATAAACTGAACAAAGTTTCAAAGACATGTAATTAACAGAAAAAAAAAGTGTCCCTGAACAAAGGGGTCACAATCTAAAGTACAATCACTTTCTGATGTGGTCCTGTGCAGCTGTTCTCACATTTATATGTACAGTATCTCACAAATGTGAGTACACCACTGTGGCAGGTAACAATTCAAAATATATAAATATAACAGAATCTAAGTGAGAGCAGCTCTCAGATCTGTTTCTCCTGTAAATCAACTTTTGTCCTGTAACATCGTCCCTGCTGAGTCATGATTTGGACTTCACTCCTCTTTTGTCATGTTCACAGGGAGAGAACGGAAAACTTGGCCAAAAGGAAACTGTGTCAAGAAGTCGTTAAAGTTACTGATCAGTGCTGCATGTTTTTGGGTCATTTAATAATCAGTAGCTTGTTTTTTTTAAGCTCAAGTTAATTTTTTTGGGACAATGAACATTTTTTCTTCTATATTTTAATTGCATTGCATGTTTTATTACTGTGCAAATTTCTCAAAGCTTCATTTGCTATTTAGCCAGCTATATTTCAGAACTTTTGTTTTTTTTTAACAAATTCTGCTTTAAAAAAGTGATGGAGACATGTCCCCAGTGTCCCCAGTGTCCCCAGTGTAAATGACACCTATGGTAGGTCTCACAGAGGACAAACCTCAGTGTCCTCAGAGTTCCAGCCTGTACAAGTTAAAAAAACAACTAAAAACTAACTAACTAAACTAAATTACTAAGTATTTTAATACATTTCCAATTGTGTGAAAATGTGAAAACACCCAAACCTTTAAAAGTTTAATTCATGTATGCTTTTATTTTGAATGTACGGAACTGGTACAAATAAACGTCCGGTTGGTTTGACATTAGCTTAAAGGAAAATAACTTTGCGGAAAATGTGTTAAATAAGTAAAACCTGACCGTGTCCGAGGAGTAAACTTGACTTCCCGCCTCCGTGTCTTAGTGCAGCAGCTCTCTGAGTCTCTCCGCTGAGAGGAAACACGTTAATAAACCGTTTAAAAGCGGTAAACTGTCACGCGCGCCGTCACGCAGCGGGGGCGGCAGGAGGAGGAGCCGCTGCTGCGGTACAAGTGTCCGGACTCCGCGCTCACTTCCTCGCTCGCTCCCGACGCTCTCTAACGCTAACCGGCCCGCGCGTCTCCCGGGACGGTCCGCTTCGCTAGAACCAGAACATGTACCGGTGTTTCGGAGAGCTCCTCGCCCGGGGAGCGGGCGGCGTCCTGGGCTCCGGCCGCTCCGCCGCCGCTGACTCGGCTCTCCCGGCGTCCGCGTCCCCGCTGCGGTACCGCGGCTACAGCCAGGCCGTGGACCGGGCCGACGACCCGAACTTCTTCACCATGGTGGAGGGCTTCTTCGACCGGGGCGCCGCCATCGTGGAGGACAAGCTGGTGGAGGGCCTGCGGACCCGGGAGAGCGCCGAGCAGAAGAGGAAGCGGGTCCGCGGGATCCTGAAGATCATCAAGCCGTGTAACCACGTCCTGAGCGTCTGCTTCCCCATCAAGAGGGACAGCGGCGAGTGGGAGGTGGTGGAGGGCTACCGGGCCCAGCACAGCCAGCACAGGACGCCCTGCAAGGGAGGTGAGACCCGCACCGGGACCCGGACTACATAACTAACACGATTGTTGGAGGGTCGTTACTGGAACTGTGGGACTGTTTTTAAATGTTTCAGTCAGTTTTAAAAAAGATTCACTGGCTGCAGCTCCTCTGCAAAGAAAGATCTTAACATCACTGTATGTTTCATTAAATATCACTAATATCGCGAGAATAAAGTGACTCAAAGGAGGTTAGAAAGATGTAAAACTCACATCTCATGAGGAATATTCTAACATTACTATATGAATATTATAATAATGAGATTAGACTGGAGGAGCAAAGACCTGTAGGACAGCTGGAACAACATAAAGGCTGTAATAATGATTTCACCTCCTTCTCATGACAGGATTTATGTTCCTGCAGTAAAAAGCCTCTAATGAAGAAGGACACGTTCTGACAGATTCCTGACATCATGAATCACATAAAGTAATAACTGCATGTCCAGCGTTTCTCTCTACATGTTGACTTGTCGCCCAGCACGGACACAGTTACAGTTTAATGTAATTATTAAATGTTTTTAAGGTTTGACCCGAGGAGGAGGGAGAAACTAGAGGAGCAGCAGAGAACCAGTACAGAAGCATTGATGTTTGTTATTAGAGGATTAATCTGCCATAAACTCGGCTTTGCTCTCGTTATAATCTGGATGTCTCTGGGTTCTGGACTCTGGTGTTGCTTCAGGTGGGAACACAAACCAAACAGGACTGATCAGATCCCAAAACCAGCCGGGCGAACATGAGGAGGAGGAGGAGGAGGAGGGCCTCTGTGCGTTTGAGCTTCATCACAGATTAATTTAAAGTTAATGTTACATTAATAATATAAAACTCCTCAGACGTCCTTAAACCTCTTGGTTCGTCCTCCAAAACAGAAACACATTTAATTTACTGTGAGACAAAGACAGAGCAGCAAAATCCTCATGAGAAGCTGGAACCAGCAAATATTTAAGATTTTTGCTCTAAAAATGATTAAAACAAAGAATCGATTAAATTCTAACGACTAATTAATGATGGTTTCAGCTTTTGTGTCTAAAAACTCAGCGGTTCAGACGAACTTTAACTTCCCATCAGTAACTCCTGAGTAACGTGGAAAAGTCACGGCGGCTTGTTTCGGTGCAGGTTTCCTAAATATTGTTGTTGACGTCCAAAGTTTGAGGTTCGACTGAAGCGACGTTTCAGCTCCAGACTTCAGCAGCAAATACCAGTAATTATCTGTTATTAAAAGAACAGATGTTTGTATTTGTGTGTGAAACATGTGGAAACCTTAATTAATTTAATTTGCAGGCTAATTAACAGCAGCCCGTCTCTCCTTGCTGAGCAGCAGGTGCAGAAACAAACGCTTCAGAATAAAAGCTAAGTGCTATAGACACGTAACTCATAGGGGAGGTCCAGGTCACCGCGGCGACAGCAGGTGCTAAAATTCGCACACTTCTACCTCTAGGGGGCGCTATAAGCAAGGTCCACGCGTTTGGGCTTGGAACTCTCGCCTACGAAGGCGCATATCAAAAACCTTATATCCACGCGTTCGGGGTATCAAGCTGAATCTCCTGGTATAGGCCACGCCCATTTCTGTCTGGACTTTTTTTTTTTCACAAAATTGTGAAAACTGAAAATCGTATTTTAATTAAATCCTCCGAAGCAGCAAGTCCGATCGACACCAAACTTGGCAGGATAATCTCTGGACCGAGCTGAAAGTTTGTAGAGGAAATTTTGATGTGACAAAAAGTTTCAAAGTTTCCTCACTAGAGGAAGAGGAGTCCAGGCGACAACTATCACAACAGAAAGGAAACTCTTTAATCCGCTGCAGCAAAGTCGCAGACATCAGCCCAAGGATCGCTACGTGATGTCACTTCCTCCGGCTGCACGTACAGGTCCGTGTGCGGCGTCACTTACTGATCCTTGGGAAAATGTAGCTTGTGTGGAAGCTGCCGCGCTGCTCGGCCAATAAAAGAGCTTTGATTTGATTCAGAAAACAGCGACGCTGCCACCGAGCTGCTGAGAAATGTAGTTAAACTAGTAGCGGTGCTGCTTGTAGCGGCGCTGCTGCCCGGACGCCGCTTCGTACGGTGGGCGTGTTGAAGCAGCTCGGTGGCAGCAGGGCGCTGAGACGATGATGCACCGGCTCTGTCTTGTTGCAGCAAAGACGGAGCGACTTTCTGCTCTTAAGTTTATTTCACGCACAGTCAAAGGCTTCACCAGGTTTGTCGTGTCGCAGCAATTATCTTACGTCGCAAATATTGCATCACGCTGCTGCATCACTTTTGATTTTCTGCACGTCTTTTACATCCATGAGCCACGTCTCTGTGTGTAACCGCCGTGAGCTAGTGTTTACATCACCACAGCCAATTACAATCACTTTTAGATGTGGGCACATCAAGAATGCTGCGTGCTGATTGGCTCATTGGCGTTAACAAGAACCTTTAGGTATCGACCTTTGGTACCGAAAGACATTTTTTGATACTCGGTGGTACTGAGGCAGTTCGGTGCCTAAAAAGTATTGAACTCGATACCCAGCTCTAACGCTAGTAGACGTTAAATACAGAGTAATTTGTTTCTCCAGCTGTAAAACATTCATGTTAATCAATAAAATGTTTTGTCTTATGCTCTGTGGTGATTCTGTTATACTGTCACACACTGCTGAGCGCTTTCTCTTATCTTGTTGTCATTCTGTCTTTGCAGCCATGTCATGTCTGCAGTTTGTGCTGAAAGAGCTCCAGCAAACTGAGAAGACTCTGGTCTCAGCACCAGGTGAGAATCACAGGAAGATTTTTATATTCAGTTGTGTTTTCTTCTAAACAATGTAACTGTGGCCTGTAAGAGTCTTACACATATCTGTAAGGATGGACAGCAGTGGGAAATAAATATGGTACAAAGTTAATAATTAAATGATGCAGTATAAACAGAGTTTGTTGGATTTAATTGAACCATACATTCATCTTTTCAGGAACCTTCTGAAACCTCCTCTTCCCCTCACACCCCCTGAGCCTCCACACAGTAATGGACCAGCTACACTGAGGTTGGACTATCTGCTTTGGAAAACAGAGGACGGCGGCCGAAAGCGACTCAAGTAGAGGCGAGGAGAGCTGAGCTGGTGCCAGCGATGGAAAAGCACTATGGGTAAGATGTTTTTTATAACTAAAGATGTTTCTGTGGCCCAAATGTTTTCATTTATTCTACAATCTGTGATAATAACACAATGTGTGAAAATGACCACATGTCTCTGATAATGTTTTTGTTTTTCATCCTGGTCCTCACAGCTGGACCTTCTGCTTTTGTTGCTCCACCTGCACAGAGACCACATCAGGATGTAAGCAGGGTTCAGACAGAGCTCCAGTCTCAGGGACCTTTTTATTATAGCGTCTGCCTCCACATCCAGAACTCACTGACACTGTGTCAGCGCTCCCATCCCAGAATGCCTTTCAGCTACATCCTTTTTTGGGGGGAAACCAGAGAGTGACATTATGGAGAGACTGAGAAATAATTACATTCTCCCATGGATGGACGTGTGATGTGTATCTTCTACGATAAATCTTAATTGTTGTTTTCAAAAACACATCATGCAGTAAACATGTGCTAGAGTTAAAGAAGCTGCTGAAAGATTCAATACTGAATTAAAAAAATGAGTTAACAGACAGAGCCAGGAGATAAAACACGGACACCAGCAGCCTCACAGTCTAACGTTATGTTGTTAGATTGAATTGACAGACTTGGATCGACCTCACTTGCAAGGAGCATCCAGCAAAAGCTCCACAGAAATGGTTCAAAGACAACAAGGTGAATGTTCTGGAGGGGCCAAGTCAAAGCCCAGATCTCAATCCAATCAAGACTTTGTGGCTGGACTTGAACAGAGCTGTTCACACCTGATCCCTGAGCGACCTGACAGAGCTTGAGCTGCTTTGGAAGGAAGAAGGGAAAAAATGTCAGTGTCCAGATGTGCCAGTCTGATGAAACACATCCACAGTGCATCTACTAAAGACTGACCTGAAGGGGGTGAATATCTACGCAGTCATCTTCTTTACCTTATATAATTTTAATTAATTGACATTAGTTTGTAAAAATCTGTTTTCACTTTGATGTTAAAGAGGTTTTATTTGCTAAATCTTGTCAAAGAGCCAAATTATTGACCCTGATTTCACGTATAAAATAAACAAAAGGGTGAAACATCCAAGGGGGGTGAATACTTTTTATAAGCTTTGTACATGTAAAGTTTCGTTGCTCATCTCACTGATGTATTTATTGAAAAATCTGGAGAAAGTGCATTTGTATTTAAATGAGCAGCTTTTATCAGCCTTGAAATACTGAGCTCGTATATATTAGCTCTTGAATCGGCCAAGAAAAATATTTGTAGAAAACTCGGAGGAGACAAAACCTTAAAGTCCTCTGAGACTTACATCCTGATTTTTTTTAAAAATTAATATTAAATATTTCACTCCTACAAAACCACTCAGACCTTGAAAAGTTTTATTTTGAATGGTTCAACCAGAAGTTCCATTGTACCAATGTAAATGCTCCGTATTTGTATAGCACCTTTCTAATCTTTTCAACCACTCAAAACGCTTTTGCACATCTGCATTCATCGGTTCAAAGTTAGTTTTAAGTTGGATATTCGACAGGATCCGGTGACGGCTTCTTACTCAGTTCACCCAGTGTCGGCAGTATAAGTGCGGGTAGCTCATCTCCATCAGCTCGCTTTTAACCACCGGGAGGTCAGCTTAGGGACCATCAATAAATTACACTTGTTAAAACCGTGTTATGGGAAAATCAACATTTATTTCAATAGCTTCCATGTCACGTGACCTACAGACGTCAATCCAATGCCGAATTATTGTACTACACTAGGGGAATGAGACACACCTCTTCATTTTAGAATTGAGTTCATATTTTATTTGATATGAATATTAATTAGTAAATGTCAAGTTCAGACACCTAAAATATCAAACAAGGAAGAAAGACAAGAGAGTTAATGGCTTTTTACTCGAGAGGAGAACGGACAGAGATGTACTCAGTTACAAACTCCAACCGCTCTGAGGCATCTCTGCCGCTTCCTCTCTTCATTATTATCAGGGAGGTCCCTAGTTACATACACATTGCTGCTACATGGGGAGAGGGGGATAAGCAGCAACATGAACTGTGAGAATGTTAGATTAGCATATGTTGCTATGGCTATGGTGCTGCACAGAATGTTCCAGGCACTATGTATGTTATAACAGCTGCATATCAGTAGCTGTTTTGGTTCTTGCTTCTTTGGGTGTCTGCTCTGTGACTCCTGTCTGACACCCATCCACTGCAGGCTTCCTGTGAACACTTCTCTGTAACAAACTCAAAGACTCATATTAGCACATGCTTATACACTTCATTGTGCAGTATTGAATATGATGAGTGAAGAGTAAATATGAGATAACTTAAATATTGATTTTTTTTCAATAGTTTCCATGTCATGTGACCTACAGACTTCAATTCAATGCATTTTGCATGAATTATTAATTAATATTCATATAAAATAAAATATGAGCTCAAATCTAAAATGAAGAGGTGTGTCAGATTCCTCTAGTCTAATACTACAAATCGGCATTGATTTGGAGTCGGCAGGTCACACGACATGGAAGCAATTGAAAAAAAATTCATTATTTTGCATGAATTAATAAATACTCATATAAAATAAAATATGAACTCAAATCTAAAATGAAGAGGTGTGTCTCATTCCCTTAGTGTAGTACAATAATTCGGCATTGGATTGACGTCTGTAGGTCACGTGACATGGAAGCTATTGAAATAAATGTTGATTTTCCCATAACACGGTTTTAACAAGTGTAATTTATTGATGGTCCCTAAGCTGACCTCCGGTGGTTAAAAGCGAGCTGATGGAGATGAGCTACCCGCACTTATACTGCCGACACTGGGTGAACTGAGTAAGAAGCCGTCACCGGATCCTGTCGAATATCCAACTTTAAACTAACTTCACCGCGGTCATTCACTGAGCCTAAGATCCGGTTAGTCTGACGTTAGCCTAACACATTTTCCAACCAACAACACTGCGGAAACTACATTACATTAATTCATTTAGCTGATGCTTTTATCCAAAGCGACTTACATGTCAGAGGTCGCACGCCTCTGGAGCAACGAGGGGTTAAGTGTCTTGCTCAAGACAAGGACACAATGGGGATTGAACCCGGGTCTCCCACATCAAAGGCAGCATCTTATCCACTGCTCCATCACCACCCCCAGATGTAAACTTGTGTGTTTTAATGTAGCAGCTGTCTGAGTCTCTCAGTCGAGAACAAACACGTTTCTAAACGTTTCCAAAGTTAAACTTTATTCAGCCGAACTTACAGACTGAAGGTGAAACGGTGTCCTGTTGTTTTGAGTCTCTCAGCGGTGAAACATTCAGCAGGAGGAGCCGCTGCTGCGGTACAAGTGTCCGGACTCCCCGCTGCTCTTCCTCCGCACGCTCTGCAGCTCTAACCGGACCAAAGGGTCCCGGGACGGTCCGCTTTAGAACCAGAACCGCGGCTGCAGCTGTCCGAGAACATGGCGGGAAATATTATTAAAATGTCCGCAGACACGTTATAATGAGACCTGATTTAATAAAACCCGGTTTAGTTTCACTGTCAGGTCTGAGTTTGTTTTTTTAACCACTGAGAATGATGATTTAGTTTAATGCACTTTAATTGTAACTTAAACATATTTACATAATTTATGTATCAAAGTTTTGACTAAAACTTTATATAAAATAAATAAAACATTGTAAAGCCAAGAGAGACGCTCATAAACACACACAGCCAGACACGTGATTTCCTGTAAATGAAGAGGGGGGGTCGACCAGGCTGAGAACAGGAAAGGAGACTCCATTTGGACAGAAGGAGGAAAGCTGCAGGCTGACACAGGGTGAGTGTTAATCCAACATTTTATGTTACTGTCAAAGTCTCTGAAGCCCCTTTTCCACCAAAGCATTTTGAGAGCCGGTTCGGAGCCGGTGCCTACTCACGAACCAGTTCTTTGTGTTTCGACAGCCAAAGAACCGGTTCTGGGCCTGGAAAACTGGTTCCAAAGCGGCACCAACTCTTTGCTGGACTAGAACCGTTCTTACCACGTACACGGTGACGTAATGTCGTCGTTCGCTGGGCTCTCTAGTCAGTGGAAAAACAAACAGGTTCTGAGAAGGTTCGCAAGTTGAACCAACTTTGAACCAACTTTGAACCAGCACCAGGTCAGAACCAGTTCTTTTTCGCGGGGAAAAGAGGTATGAGTCCGTTTCCTCCCTGTGGACTGTAGAGGAAAGAAACGTCAGAGTGAACTCAGCACTTTGATCCATCTGTGGACACCAAGTCCTGACTGGCTGCAGTTAGTTTGTGTGTTACTTCCTGTTCTCTCAGTTTTGCGTCTGACTCTTAAACAAACTAGTTTTTTTCTGTCTGAAGGTTCTCAGTCATCCAGGTCATAGTTATTCAAAAGAAGGTTAAAGTCAAGGCAACTGGACTTTGTTGAAGATACTAGAAGACGTTTCGTCCCTCATCCAAGAGACTTCTTCAGTTTTTCCTGTTTCTTGTGTTCTGAGCTCACAGTCAGTTTTACTGTTTCACCTCTCAGACTGACTTCAGACCAGAAGATGGAAGAGGAGGACGGAGCAGAGTCTGCAGGATCCGACTGTCTGTCTATGAAGAGTGACCGGTCCATGTCTTTACCTCCTCCAGACTTCAGTAATGAACCTGGACCCTCAGACACAAAGTAAGAAAACTGCTACTAACTAATTTATTGACACATTTTCTGTTTATATATTAAACTCTCTGCAAAAATGTAATTGTTAATGCTAACATCTGTTACACAAATAGTCTCTTATTATCTGTGACAGCTGTATCAGCTTATCAAGGATTCAAGTGATAAGAATAAAAACTTGGTGACAGTTTTTACTGTAAACTGACCTGATGGAAGATGATGGATTGAGGATGAAGACAAAATGTTCTGCTAACAGATTTATATTCATGATGCAGAACTATTAGTGCAGATACTGTTTCAAACTAAGATGGATCTGATTTGATTTCTGGAGCAAAACACCTGAGAACCTCCAGTTCAGGATTTACACTTAGAGAACATCTTCATATCTTTTCCCTCATGTTGAAGTTGCTGTAAATATTTAGAACTATTCAAGAAAAGGCTTTTACTCAGAGAACCCGCGGGGTCTTAAAAAGATTTAAAAAGTCAAATTTCATATTCTACAAATAAGACCTTAAAAGTAAGTTCATTTACGAAGGTCTTAAGTTTTTTCTTGTCCTTTCGTAGGATTAAATAAATGCAGTAACGTCATAAATAAATACTTCGTGTGTGTGACTTTACATTTTCCTCCGTTTGGTGTGACTTGGATGTTATACGGCAGCACAGGTTACTGTTTACATCAGTGTTTGTATCTTTATGTGCCGTTCAGACCAAACGCTAATTTAATCCAGGCAGCGCTCTGCTCGCGGAGGTTTGCTAAGTGTTCACACACAACGTGATAACGCAAATAACTCACCATTACTCCAGCTGTATGAACCCAAAGTAAACATTTTGCTGTGATTAAATAGCAATAAACGGATCAAACTGATGCCGAAATAACTACAACATGATGCAGATTTGTTAAACATATGAATTCCTGCTTTGTCAAGTCTGTCAGCAAGACAGCAGGACAACAACTTCTAAAATGTTTGTTTTCTGAATGGAGTTCGGATCGATCAGGGCTGTGCTATGCTAACTTGGTCACAGTAAAGTACAACGACAGCTGGAATAAAGTTACAGACACATGTTTTCTGAACTCACCAGGTAGTTCAGCCTCCTCGCTTTTCTCCAAGTAACGCCCAGCTTTGTCCGGTTTTCATGAAATAATAGTCCAGCAGATCTCTGGGTGCTAACCGATGCTAACAACAACACTGGAACAGGGTGTGGACAGAAGCTGCTGAGAAGCTCCAGTGAAGATAAATCAACACTGTAATCCTAAAAACTCCTCTCCACCACGTTTAGCAGCTCTCTGCCACATAGGCGGAGCGGGGGGGGTAAATGGGCTTAAGCCGGATGTTTTGTCAAAAGCCCTGGATTTAAACTTTGTTTAATTTGCCCTCTGTCTTTCTGTCAGGAGTGGCAAAAACAACTTTTGCCGTGGTGGCAGTAATGCATCTTTCAGCCGGTTTGCCAACTGCTAATAAACGCTAAAGAAGAAGAAAAATCAAACTCTTCTTCTCTGTCGTCGTGATAGGGGGCTGCTGTCTGTGTTGGTTAACTGGCGCCCCCTCAGTGAGCGAGCTAACCAGCTGATGTTTTTTACACGGAGAGGTAAACCTGACCGGCCGTTCACAGAGAGAAGCAGCGTCAGACAGTTTGAGTCTGCAGCTGGAACACTTGAGTTCAGTGACTGTATTTCTGCTAGTTAGATGTTATTAGGTGAAATTATCTCGCTATTAGAGATGTTCGGACAAGAAGAGAGAATAATTGAGAAAAAAGGGGATAAAGATTAGAAAGACATGTGAGAGACTATGAAAAAGGACATTTCCTCCTGATGACAAATATACCAAGTAGCCTTTAGGTGCATCTGCTGCAAAATAATTTAATATTGTGGAAAAGTTCATTTCCTTCCATAATTGAAGTCACAAAAATATTCATATAAATATTTCAAGTTTTTTGTTCATTTTAATGTTGATGATCAGGGCTCACAGCTCATAGAATCAAAACTCTAGGATCCAAATATGTATTAGAATTTCAGAGTAAATTATTTATTATACAGAAACGTTGACCTTTCTGTAAAAAAAAAGGTCAATCGCAGCTCTATGCGTCTTTGCATTGACATAGTATGTAAACGCACCGCCCCCAACGCTCACTTCGCTTTTGGTCTGAAAGCACCTTTACACTCTGGACTGTGAAGCGTTCACAGTGCACAAACTCTGGCATCAAAGCTCTAGCTCGAATCTAGGGCTGGGTATTGAGTTCAATACTTTTAGGCAACCGAATCGAATTAGCAGTATCAAAAATGTCTTGTCTTTCGGTACCAAAGTTCGATACCTAAAGGTTCTTATTAACACCAATGAGCCAATCAGCATGCAGCATTCTTGATGTGCCCACATCTAAAAGTGATTGTAATTGGCTGTGGTGATGTAAACACTACCTCACGCCGGTTACGCTACAGAGACGCGGCTCGTGGATGGAAAAAGACGTGAGAAAATCAAAAGTGTGGCTTTATGCAATATTTGCGACATGAGATAATTTTTGCCAAGAGACGACACGACAAACCTGGTGAAGCCTTTGACTGTGCGTGGAATAAACCTAAGAGCAGAAAGTCGCTCCGACTTTGCTGCAACAAGACAGAGCCGGTGCATCATCGTCTCAGCGCCCTGCTGCCACCGAGCTGCTTCAACACGCCCACCGTACGAGTGGCGTCGGACAGCGGCGTCGCTACACGCAGCGCCGTTACTAGTTTAACTACATTTCTCAGCAGCTTGGTGGCAGCTGCCGCTGTTTTCTGAATCAAATCAAAGCTCTTTTATTGGCCGAGCAGCGCGGCAGCTTCCACACACGCTACATTTTCCCAAGGATCAGTAAGTGACGCCGCACGGACCTGTATGTGGCAGCATACGCAGCAGTTTGGCAGGTCTGGACTCAGAATGGGCCACATCAGGTCCTGATTCTGGTTTCAGGGCCACATCAGGTCCTGATTCTGCAGACAGAGAAACAAACATGAGCACATCGCTCTCAAACACTGCAGGTTGTTCACCAGTCACCCAGCAGGACTAAAGTTACGGTGCGGCTGTTAAAACTATAACTTAGCACAGCATCACTGCGCTGTAATAATGTTATGCTTCATTAAATGTCACGTCATTAACTAAATAGCTCTATAATGTCAGTCCAGTGACTGACGGCCGACCTGCCTCTCATTCTCCGGCTGCAGTCACTCAGCCTGCAGAATGAACCAAAGACTGAGGAGGAGCCATGTGAGCGGTGAACGAGTAGCTCATTCCTGCTGCACAGTAGGAGCTGTCACGTGACAGATTAACAACTTAAACAGTTGAGTCGTGAACTAATCATTTCTGTTTCCTGTGCTGACGGAGCCCGTGCAGCTGCTGTGTGACGAGTGAACGTAAGAGTCCAAGATCCTTCACGTATGCGTGAAAATGAATGAATCACTGAGACAACCCGTTCCTCCAGAGTCATACAGACGATTAGGTCAAATGAAAAAAAGTTTATTTAACGACACAACACTATAAACAAATAACAGAAAATGGCACCATATACACAGGAGGATCACTTAACAACTTGTCTTTGTTCAACTCTTACATTCTTCAGACTATATAAGGCTTCAATGTGATGTTTGATTTTGAAATTGAAATTATTGGTGAGTGTAATATTTTTTAGATGAGATAAAGAGGTTCAAATAAATACATTACATTTATCTGACGCTTTTATCCAAAGCGACTTACAATTGCTATAAACGTCAGAAGTTACACGCCTCTGGAGCAACGAGGGGTTAAGTGTCTTGCTCAGGGACACAATGGTGTATGGGTCACAGTCGGGGATTGAACCCGGGTCTCTCACACCAAAGGCACAGTGTTAACCATTGCGCCATCACCACTCCTAGCCTAGGCTTTCCTTTACAATGAATTTCAATCTTTTCATAAAATAATGCATTTATTTTTCTTAAATATCTAAAGTCATGTTCTTAAAGAAATATTCGACATAAACACTGTTGTAGTGTAACGTGTGAATGGAAACATCCAACATGCTAACGCACATTAAACTGACATCACCCAGATGTGTTGATCACCAGGAAGAGGGAAAAAAAACAGAAGCCCGACTCCTTATCCTGCTACTTTGAAGCCAATACTGTATAATACTGTATTTCAAGCCTTTTAGATCCAAAAACCCATGAGCCAAAACTCATGAACCCAATGTTGTGAATCGTGCATGTGAGCTAAATGTGTTGTCGCACCCCTAATCTGAACCTCTATGTCCCTCCACTTTTCAACACAAAGTGTCGTCCTTGATTCATTTTATGTTATCAGACAACAAAGACACTTCAAAAAAGCTAGAGTGTGTTAAATATGAATGTATTAGAATAAATAAATAAATAATAATACTTTATTCTCTGGCTTACAATTCATACAGATTTACATTATATGTAAGTGAAGTTGGCAGACTGAAAGCTGAAACAGAAAAGTAACGACACTTTTACTCTGTGACCATCTGAGCTTCTACACAGTGTCGGACACATCTGGAGATTTTAGTTCTAAAGAAATGTCTTCACAGAGAGAGGAAGAGGAGTCCTGTTTCTGTAGAGGAGCAGCCGTCCTGCTGTGCTTTGTGTCAGGACGTCCTGGAGGATCCAGTCTCTACCAGCTGTGGACACTGGTTCTGCAGACGGTGCATCACCTCATACTGGGACCAGTCTGCTTCATCAGGACACTCCTCCTGTCCCCAGTGTGGAGACAGATCCAGAACCAGAGCTGGACTGCAGACAGCCAGTCAGAGCAGCTCTGTACAAAGTAAGACTGGACATCTGTACATCTTAAACATGGAACCTGCTACATTTCATTACATTACGTTTATTTAGAGACTTACAATAAGAACATTCAACCATGTGGATACAACCCAGAAATGACAAGAACCATGCAGGTACATCAGCTTCATCAAATAAGCTGAACTGCTTCAAGAGCTGCATTTAGTTTCTAGTTTTCAGGCTGAAGATGTGTAGAGTTTCTGCTGTCCTGAGGTCAGTGGGGAGCTCGGTCCACCATTGTGGATCCAGGACAGCAGGTACAGATGGGATTCTGTTGAGCTGGGCCCCCCTAGTAGTGATGGAGCAAGCTGATTGGCTGTAGCAGAGTGTAGTGGACAGGCTGGTTGTTTGATTTGTAGGATGTGTCTGACTTTATAACCTTTACAGCTCTGGTTATTCTTACATTCATTTTTATTGGTAATAAAATAATCAGCAGATTGTCAAAGTTTCTTTTCTTTGTCTGAACTTTCTTCTCGTCTTTAGTGAGAGGTGGTCTGCAGGAGGTTTTAGATGAACATAAGATCAGTCTGAGGAGGAGATGTGAACATGTGACTGAAGGAAGTGATGAAACAGGAAGTGGAACCCTCCTCAACAGGATCTACACTGAGCTCTACATCACAGAGGGACAGAGTGAAGAGGTTAATACCCAGCATGAGGTGAGGCAGCTTGAGACAGCTTCCAAGAAGAAGACCCTCCATGACGCTCCAATCAGGTGCCAGGACATCTTTAAAGCCTTACCTGGCCAACAGAGACCCATCAGAGTGGTTCTGACCAACGGCGTCGCTGGCGTTGGAAAAACCTTCTCAGTGCAGAAGTTCACTCTGGACTGGGCAGAGGGCTCGGAAAACCAAGATGTCAGTCTGCTGGTTCTGCTCTCGCTCAGGGAGCTGAACTTGATCAAAGATGAGCAGCACAGTCTCCTCACGCTGCTCCATGTTTTCCATCCAACATTACAGAAGGTCCCAGCAGAGAAGCTCGCTGTCTGTAAACTGTTGTTCATCTTTGACGGCCTGGATGAAAGCAGACTTTCATTGGATTTCCACAACAATCAGGTTGTGTCTGATGTCACACAGAAGTCATCAGTCAACCTGCTGCTGACAAACCTCATCCAGGGGAATCTGCTTCCCTCGGCTCTCGTCTGGATAACTTCCCGACCTGCGCGGCCAATCAGATCCCTCCTTCGTAGTGTCGGCAGGGTAACAGAAATACGAGGCTTCACTGACGCCCAGAAGGAGGAGTACTTCAGGAGGAGAGTCAGTGATGAAGAGCTGTCCAGCAGAATCATCTCACACATCAAGACCTCCAGGAGCCTCCACATCATGTGTCAAATCCCAGTCTTCTGCTGGATCACTGCTACAGTTCTGGAGCACATGTTGACTACAGACCAGAGAGGAGAGCTGCCCAAGACCCTGACTGACCTGTACTCACACTTCCTGCTGGTTCAGATAAAGAGGAAGAAGCAGAAGTACGATGAGGGACATGAGACGAGTCCACAGGAGCTGACGGAGGCTGACAGGAAGGTTCTTCTGAAGCTGTGGAGGCTGGCGTTTGAACAGCTGGAGAAAGGAAACATCATGTTCTACCAAGAAGACCTGGAGCAGTGTGGTCTTGATGTCACAGAGGCCTCGGTGTACTCAGGAGTTTGTACAGAGATCTTCAAAAGAGAGAGTGTGATCTTCCAGAAAACAGTCTACTGCTTTGTTCATCTGAGCGTTCAGGAGTTTCTGGCTGCAGTCTACATGTTCCACTGTTACACCAGCAGGAACACAGAGGTACTGAAGGACTTCCTGTGGAAATACTGGGATTATGATAACAGGGCAAATAATCATGACCCATTACTAGATGTCTTCCTGAGGAGAGCCATGGAGAAATCTCTCCAAAGTAAAAATGGCCACCTGGACCTGTTTGTTCGCTTCCTTCATGGCCTCTCTCTGGAGTCCAACCAGAGACTCTTAGGAGGCCTGCTGGGTCGGACAGACAACAGTCCAGAAATCATCCAGAGAGCCATCAACAACCTGAAGGAGATGAACATGTACAGCATCTCTCCTGACAGAAGCATCAACATCTTCCACTGTCTGATGGAGATGAACAACCACTCAGTACATCAGGAGATCCAAGAGTTCCTGAAGTCAGAGAACAGATCAGAGAAGAGACTCTCTGAGATCCACTGCTCAGCTCTGGCCTACATGCTGCAGATGTCAGAGGAGGTTCTGGATGAGTTTGACCTGCGGAAGTACAACACAACATTGGATGGACGATGGAGACTGATTCCAGCTGTGAGGAACTGCAGAAAGGCTCAGTAAGTCCAGATGTGATTATCAGCAATGTAAAGCTGAAGCATCAGTGTTACAGTAAAGATACAGACTTTATACATCACGATAAAAAAAACAAACACAATAAAAGTTTTCTAAACTAGAATCAAAATTGCTTATTAAAATACTTCTACATGTATTTTTTCAGACAGACATGTAATATCTGTTATCTGCTGGAACTAAAATCACATGAAGTTTTTTCATTATAGCTTTCATGCAACTTTTGCTATGGTATTATTTCTCTGCAGTTTTTAAACTTTTTTTTATATGGATAGAACATCTACAATTATTTTTTGAGCAAACAGAACACCCCCCTCTCCGTCCTAATTAACTTTCTTGTCTGGTAGGATTTAATAGACTGTTTTGTTTTTTCTCCTTTTCCATCTGGTCAACATGAGAAGTGATAACAGTTTGTAAATAGAAACTGTCAGACAGTGTGTTTGTTTTCTGCAACATTACTGCAATCAGTAAAGTCAAGACATGCAGAGGAAACAGCAGCTCACATTTAAGCTGTGGTTCTCATTAAACTTGCAGCCACAGTCTTTGTGTATTTAGCAGTTGGTTTCTTTAGTCAGCAGCTTATTACACAATCAGCTGCTGGGACGCCTCCAGGTTCATTCTGCCTGTGAAGGAGCTCAGCAGCTTCACATCAGTGGATTTTATCATCACCAAGCTCAGATGCTGTTAAACAGCTGAACTTGATAAAAACTATTACCCATCAAATAATAATAATAATAATCAAATCTTTAGAAGAAGAAGAAGGAAATTCGATGTTCTCACTCTATTAGTGTACACACACAGGTCTGAATTACACATCATGCACATGCAACAACACATGGAGAGATGTCAGAGTCGGGGGGCTGCCACTCTGTACGGTGCCCTGAGCAGTTGGGGGGTTCAGGGGCTTGATAGATGCCACCTTCAGCGGTGCCCAGAAGGTGAACTGGCACCTCTCCAGCTACCAGTCCACGCTCCATAGCTGTGGTCCGAGCTGGACTCGAACCAGCGACCCTCTTGTTCCCGGCCTAATCCTTACAGACTGAGAGCCATGTCTGTTTTGATAATGAAGTGTCAGATGTTATTATACTTTAAGTTTATATTCTCTGTCATCACAGACTTTCTGGCTGTGGACTCTCAGAGATTCACTGTGAAGTCGTGGCCTCAGCTCTGATGTCCAACCCCTCCCATCTGAGAGAGCTGGACCTGGGTAACAACCTGTTATTGGATTCAGGAGTGAAGCCGCTGTCTGCTGGACTGAAGAGTCCACAATGTAGACTGGAGACTCTGAGGTCAGTTCATGTATTTTGCTCTTATCCAGTGTTTATACCAAATTTAAATCCATTACTGACATTTTAAATTTCCCCTTCAGTTCTCCGTCTCTCTTCGTTATGTGTTTGTCTGAGCACAAATCACAACGCATCTTTTTTAGAGTTTGGAAGTCTGAACAGTTTGGCACCAAATTTAGTCTGAACTCAAACTGTATTTCTGTTTATATGCAAACTGTAGGATTTATCCTTTAATGTGCTGCGAAAATACATTAATATTTATAATTTTGTTACATGTGAGACACAGCTACATTCACCAGCCACTTTATTAGGTACACCTGTTCCATTGTTCGTTAACACAAATAGTTAATCAAGCGGGGGGGGGGTTGATAAGATGCATACCTTTGGTGTGAGAGAGCCAGGTTCAACTCCCCACTGTGACACGTCTGCCATTGTGTCCCTGAGCAAGACACTTAACTCCTAGTTACTCCAGAGGCGTGCGACCTCTGACATAAATAGCAATGGAAGTCGCTTTGGATAAAAGTGTCAGCTACATGAAGAAATGTAAATGTAATGTAATCAGTAGGGTTGAGCCGGATACTCGGCTGAAACGAGTATACGGATAAAGCATTTTTGCCGAGTACAAGTATTATACGCCATTATACTGGGATTGAATAAAAATTGCGTAGCTGACTGTGCGCCCTCTCTCACTCTCTCTCTCTGCCGGTCATCAGAGATTTTTTTAAAACTGTCAGCTGCTCTAACCAGTTTTTTTTTACTTCACGCACTGAGTGTCTGACTGTAATTAAAAAAATAAAGGTAGTTGTGGTATAAGTAAATTATTTAAAATAATATTACAAATTAAGCTACACACCCCCCCCTCTCTCTCTGTCTCTCTCTTTCTCACACACATACCTGTCCTGCACCACAAAGCGAGTTCAACAAACCCAGGATATGTTTCCGTTATCTGACTTCACTAACCCTAACAATCCCGACAAGCGGCACCACGAAGCTGGTTAGCAATTCGGTAAATTAACCCAGGGTTTCCCGATCCAGCCGGGAGCGCGTTCACATAAAAGAGGCGGTGTTAGCAGCAGATGACCAATCAGACATGAACAGGTCCACTGTCAGCAGAGCGTCATGTTTTACCATCGAGGATTAAACTGTAACACTACAGAAATACGACAGCAGCACGGCTGAAACTGACACATGCAGGGAGACAGAAAATCACAGACAGTGTGAATGTCTAAATGAACAGGCGTAGTCTATAATAATGTGTTGATAAAAAAATATCAGCTTTCAGCTGGCTGTGTGTCGGCGTTTCACATTAAAAGACTCCGCCGTTCTCCCTCACTTTAAAAAAACTTGTCACCACTTCAAAAATGAGATTAATTTATTTAACACACTCAAAGTGTCCAAACATTTTTCTAAATTAACTTCATAAAGCAATGAAATGGAAAAATCCCTTCATGCCATAAAATGAGCTCAAATAATGTTTTAAAGACTGAATCTGAACATTTAGGCTGCTGAAAACTCGCCGTCCCACCTTTTGCGCCCACATCGCGTCGGAACATGACTACAGTCTCTGTAGTCGGCCTTAGAAAGCTACACTAACCTAAATAAACAGACTACGTTCATATTAAAATTTAGTATTGCAATACCAAACTGCTCATAATATTCAGCCTCACATCAGAAAAATAAAATCCATTTATTTAACGGCTGCGTCAGGCTGTGTGAAACGGACTGGGAGCAAATAAAAAATCTTAAAGACATTTAAAGGCAGTAAGTAGGCTGATCCTGCTGTACTGTAAAAACCTGTAGGCAACATTAGCCTGAGGCTTTTAATCAGTCTCTGTAGGATCACCATAGTCAAGAGTTTCTCCACATCACCGCTGCAAACAGAAAGCAGCCTATTGGCTAAAACAGTCTGTGGGATTTCCTACAGATGGTGATGTCATTTTCAGGAGAGCTGATTGGTCAGTAGGCAGCGTTTTCACAGAGTTAATCTCTTTTCTGGAACATAACCTGCTTGGAGCAGGTTAGCTGTTCATGAAATTAAAAGTTAATAAAAGAAAGTTATGTTGAGTATGAAAACTCTTGTTCATTACATTTTACTTCATAATTGCAACGGCATGTGTTGTATTCATTGTTGTAAAACTTGTTCTGTATATAGTTTGTTTGTTATTGAGATCAAAACCATTGATCTGAAGCTCAATGCTGATGCTGTCATGTAAATAGTTTTATAATGAGCAATAAATATAAAAATTTCTGATCAACCCATATAAATTGCATGCTTAAAATAACATATAGTTAAAGCCCCGCCCATTTTGTGACAACCCAATCCACTTCCGGGTTAAATCCCGCCCACTTCCTGAGTACAGATACAGATAATACTGTACTCGCTCATACAGTCTGCGGTTAAAACGTTTGAACCTTCCTCAGAGTGTAAAGACAGATAAGCAGTATGAAAACCTTCCAGCTGTGTTTTCCTCTGCAGCGTTTGTGTGACGGCGGGAGCAGAGGGCTCTGTGAGCGGCCGGCCGGCCTCACACACAGGCTTCCCCCGCCGCCACTCGCCGAGCTCCTCAACTCCGGAAATATTCATCACACTTTCGTTCCACCGTCACTTCTCATAAAACTATCAAGATTGGAAATCTACACAGCTGATTTCTCACCTCTAAACTTCTCAGAAGTGGATTTAGTGATGAAATTCCACACAAAAACTGTAAAATAAACGTCCTGTTGCTGCCTCTGTCTGGTGCAGTGATGATGCAGTGAATAGTGAATATTCTCTCTGACCAATCAGCAGTATGTCGTGTTTTCACGTTACATTTTAGTTTCCCTCAGCTCGTTTGGAACCTCGACGGAGGTGATACGAAAAAAAGTTCTACAAACCGTTATCACAGCGTTTGTGGGCTTGTTTATGATGCAGCCTATCAACCAACAAAACTAACATCTGCACCCTGTATTCAGCGCTTTAGCTGCTCTGTGCTTGTAAAATATCCACCGGGACTTGTAACATCATTGCCTACCAGATTTTGATCCGAGTGAAGTCTGTGTGAGGTAACACATGCACATATAGTCTGACTCCTACTGTGTTAAGCCATTGCTAGAGTGCTTATATGACATTAAGTCCTGGATGTCTCTTCATTTTTTTAAATTTTAATGAAAAGAAGACAGAAATTATGGTCTTTAGTGGTAGTGGCACTGCAGAGACCCCCCTGATTGATCTGGGTTCTCTAGCACAGTATCAAAAGCAAATTATTACGAATCTGGGGATGCAGGTGGACCCTGACCTTAAGTTTGACACCCAGATTAGAGCTGTTGTGAAGTCCAGCTTTTTCCAGTTAAGGCAGTTGGCAAAATTAAACCAGTCCTTCCGAGACAGCACTTTGAGACTGTAATTCATGCCTTTGTGACCACTCGGCTGGATTACTGCAATGCACTTTGTTTGGGGGTTAGTGGGTCCTCCATTGCCCGTCTGCAACTGGTCCAAAATGCTGCTGCTCGTCTCTTAACTGGTACAAGAAAGTATGAGCACATTTCACCTATTTTAGCTTCACTCCACTGGCTGCCTGTTCATTTTAGGATTCATTTTAAACTTCTTTTATTTGCTTTTAAGGCTCTGGCTTTTAACACCAGGTAGTTGTGACTGATGTTGCGTAAATGTGTTGCCCAGCAGAGCATTTTTTTATTTTATTCTCGTTATTTAATTATTGATTTTATTGATTTTATTTTTTGTTTTTTATTAGTGGATTTTATTACTTTATTTTATTGTGTTTATCTTATCTATTAATTTTATCCTATTGTGTCTCCTATTGTTGTGATGTACAGCACTTTGGAAACCTTGTGTTTGTTTAAATTGTGCTCTATAAATAAAGTGGATTGAATTGGATATAAGACGACCGCTGTAACACTGTGGATCAATATTTTGATATCAGTCACAAACCGAGCGAAGTGACTCGTTTCACTATCAGCCATTTGAAAAGTCTACACCAGCCGCACGTATACAACTTTACACCCATTCACAAAAGCGGAGTGTTAAACCAGAAGTTAGCCTGCTTGACCGGCAAAAAGTCAATACAGTGGACGCTGTAGCAATAACACCAACTAGTGTTTGGTGGTGTAATAGCAGAACGTATAAATTAAGGTAACACGAACCAGTTAAGGCATTTCCATAATCTTATCTCTCTGTCTCACAGTAAGTGTGATAATGACCCAGCTGTTTTCTTGGTGGAGATGAACTCTACACTTCACAATGTAGGGATCACCTTACTGCAGGAGTTCCCCAATCTTTCAGGTTTCCATCGCCACACTGAATTCATTTCCCCATGGAGGCATAACAGTCTGAGAATAAACAAGAAATTGCATTAACCGCATCCTTTGCACTCTGCACTATTGGTCAATCTGTCTGTAATGTTCTGTTTAGTGTGTATATTTAGTGTTCTCCATTCTGCAGCCTGTTTGATTTTATTAGTTTTATTATAGTATTATTGTATACAGTAAGTAAGCACATTGTCAGCACAATGCAAATAAAGCAAATTTTCATTCTGTCACAGTTTGGATGTCTGCGCCTTGGTCAATGGTCATGACATGTAAAAACAATTCACCATTCCCGTTACTAAAAACCTCCACACTATGGTCTTTCAGTACAGAGGTTCAGTAGCTTTTTGACTGAGTAGGTATTTTTAGAACCATTGTAAAAATATTACCTATACCAGCCAAATGTCCATGTGTTAAGTTAAGTAACTCTATTTTCTGTCTGTTAAGTCACTATCGCTGAATGAAATAACACAATGGAGATGGACCCTATGGCCTAGTGATGGAAAAAAAAAACATTTATGGTCCATCTTACGTATTAAAATGGATGACTATTTTTCTCGACCAGAGATTCTTTTCCATTAGACTGGGGCTTCATACAGGTACAAAAAACAGAACATCATCCTTTTTATTACCCCTTTAATGTAAAATTTAATCACTGCCAAGATCATTCTAGCTGAGATGCCTCTGTGTGTGTGAGAGAGAGAATGAGAGCAAGAGAAGGATTTCACTCTGCAAGCATCTCAAAAGCACAAGATCGATTTGTACACAGTTGGAAGTTGAAAGGGTTAAAAGCACAAGCGGTCTAAACTTGCCACTTTTCTCATGACAGACATAACTTGTTATTTTGAGATAATATAATATATAAAAACAGAACAGTTTTTAACAAATAACCTACAAATGTTACAAAACTGCATACAAGATGTTTTCACCAGTGCTCATGAGTAAAATAGCGTGTGTTCAATGCCAACATGATGCTATATCTTTATCTGATGCTAGCCGCTGGTTTGGCCGCTAGTAAAAGTTACTTCATGGACATTTCCTGTCTGCAAGAAAGGCCCACCCACCTGGATCCGTGATTGGATGGTGAACTGAGATTTCCAACATTCCCATTGGCTATTCAGAAGAACGTATCAAATGTGGGACAAAAGTACTTTTAACTGTAGATTTGTTTTGTACCAGTAGAATCGATCCATTCCTGTAAACTTTGGGTTTTCTGATACTCTTGTACACATTCAAACATTTTCCACACAGGTACAAAGCATTTCCACGAGTACAAAACTTGTTCACACAGCTACAAAACATATGGGACTATATTTATTCCACACTTAGGTGGACAGTAGATTGGAGTGATCAAAATCACAGAAGACACTAGTACAGTGCAATAAAAACATTATTTGTGATTCAAAATAATGGTTGTTGATAAAAGAATTAGTGACCCCAACAGACGCGTGATTTTACTGCTACCATGGGAGCTCAGACCTCCTCATGGGAGCTGAGCTCCCACGTAACCCGAACCCTGTTACATTTTCACTCAAACATATGGAGGCCAGTTGATGACTTAATAACACTTTCCCCTGGGGGATAAATAAAATTAATATTTGTCTCATATTAATAATACTTAAATATTATAGACGTATAATTGTTAATGTAATTAAAAATTAACTTATGTAACTTCTACTTACTAGTTACTTACTGTTGTTAGATTATTTAATGCATAATAACCGTGATAACCGTAATTACCTCGTAATTCCAACCTCTTTATGTAGCTATATGATGCTTATACTGACTGAATAATTTAAACTGAAGAATCAATTCTTCACTCACTCTTCTCTACCAGACTGCCAAAATACCTACCCTGTGGAAAACTGCTACCACATTCCCTGTACCCAAGAAACCCCGGCTACAGAACTCAGCAACTTCTGCCCCGTTCCCCTCACATCCATATTAATGACATGTCTGTAGAAGCTGTTGCTTCATCCTGCCAGTTGTCCCCACAACTTTGGGAAAAGCCCGATTCTCTCAGCTGTAGCCACCTTAAATAAAAGGTCTTGATGAACTGGCCTGAGAGTCTTCTGTTGTCTGTCATTGTTTGTCATTACTTTGTGCTGTTGTCTGAATTTCCCCGTGGGGACAATAAAGTCTAAACCAGGGGTATTCAATTAGAATTCAAAGGGGTCCAGTTAGAGAAAATTTCCCAAAGCAAAGGTCCGAAACATCATACCGACTATCTTGCATTATCATTCACTGCCATAACATATAGTTGTATCAACATATATGTTTTTAGTCAACAACTGACAATATTTCAACAATATTCAGTTTTCACATCAAACTGGAGGGAAAATAAATACTCTAATAATAAATTTTAAATTTAAGTAAACTAAAATAAAGTTCCTACTTTCTCTTGTTCAGTGAATAACGTGAGCTCTAACTTGTCCTGCCAGCTGATTGGAGATCTATGAGATATTCTGGTTCTGAACTGCCCGTGTGAGGAATGTACATGTAAAAATCTCTACAGTCTTGTGAAATGTCTTTTCTCTTTGCCTCCTCTCTCCATGTGCACTGTTTCCCATATGTTCATTTATTTGTGGTGGACCGCCACAATATCAATGCTGACCGCCACAGATTGATTTTCCGTTTGTTTTTTTAAATAAGCCTCTTTAAAATCGTATTTGATTGCAGAGCGCCGTAGCCATTTGCACAGCACGTCCTCTCGCTCGTCCCCCTCTCTCTCTCGCTCTCTCTCACTCACCCGTACCTCTCATACCTCTCTCGCTCTCTCTCCCTCATGGAACACCGCTGCATATATCTGTCCAACACAACGCTATCAGCGTCGAGGACTTAATAAAAGTTATTAGCCAGCATGCAGGGAGCCCAGCTAATAAGGAGAGCTAAGTTAATGTTGGAATGCAGCTGGATTTTGGAGGCTACCACTGTATATAGCTGGTAGTCAATACCCCCAGTTACATTGTCTCGGGACTGTATCTCGTGTATCTCACTGCGGATCTGGACTCGACTTCGAATGCACAGATTTGATTGGCTGAGCAGTATCACATGAGGCGATCGCGATTGGTCTGTGAGTTTCCGGGCGCTAAACTAGTACAGTAAATGCTAGAAAAGCTGCTGCGGGTTAAAATAGAAACGCTCCGTCTCGAGGTCGTAAGTCTCAATAATAAATCGGCTGTAGGTCGTGGTCCGGAGAGGACAGCGGCTGGGTCCGGATCCGGACCGCGGTCCGCCTATTAGTGACCTCTGGTCTAAACACTAAATAATTTCAAGCAGGAACATTGTCTGCTAACTGTAACGTAATTTATTCTTTATTTAGATTAAGCAACTGCTGGTTGACAGAGATCAACTGTGCTTCTCTGGCCCTAGCTCTGAAGTCCAACCCCTCCCATCTGAGAGAGCTGGACCTGAGTACCAGCATCCTGCTGGATTCAGGACTGAAGCTACTGTGTGGTTTTCTGGAGAGTCCAGACTGCAGACTGGAGATTCTGAGGTCAGACACCATTTTTTCCTTCTGTGCTGAGATTAATATGATGTGAAAGTTGTGGTGACACTGAAGTGCAGACACAAAGCTGATATACATTCTAAACCTTCTTCAGCTCTGAACAGATTATTAAAGACTGACTGATTTCAAGCAGGAACATTGTCTTCTAAAGTTACATCATTCATCCTTTATTCAGATTGAGGAGCTGCAGGTTGTCAGAGATCAGCTGTGCTTCTCTGGCCTCAGCCCTGAAGGCCAACCCCTCCCATCTGAGAGAGCTGGAGCTGAGAGGAAACAACCTGCAGGAATCAGACGTCAAGCCGCTGTCTGATCTGAAGGAGAGTCCACACTGCAGACTGGAGACTCTGAGGTCAGTAGAGGGTTGGAGTCAGTCCATGCTGGTTTCAGCAGTATTGTACTAAACACAGTTAGTATCAAAGCAGAGATCCAGTATTTCCTGTTAACCTCCAACCTTCTCAGCGGCTGCTTTCCTCTGTGAAGCTGTGAGAGGAGAATGGTGACAGGCTTCAGGATTGGACAGAAAGACAGAGAGCGAGAACAGGCAGTGATCATGTGATTGAGTTGATGTGAAGACGACTGTTGTTGTTGTGTTCATGTCTCCAGGAAATAAAGCTGGATTCCAGCTGACAGCATCACAAGATGTATAGAGACAGTGGTCCTCATCCATCAAACTGTCGGACCATCAAATCTGATCTCAAAGTGTTTGATCTCTCATTTCAACACTAAGGCCCCGTGTCCACCAAAGCGTTTTTTTCTGACGCCAGCGTCTTTTTTCAATTCATTCCAATGGGAGCGCCGCGTATTTCCGAGCTGCTAAAAACGCCAGGAGCGTGGCGGCGCTGGCGTCTTTTCGCGCCGGCTAAGCGCTGAGCGTTTTTTTCACGTCGCCGAGAGTTGAAAAATTTTCAACTTTGGGGAAAATGCTGCGCTCATCACTGTCACTTTTTACCAAGCCATCCAATCACGGTGCAGGAGGGGCGGGACAAACACCGCACCGAGCACATCCGATCTTGAACGAAGCGATGTGCCTACTCGCCGAGGTGTTTCCTCGGCCGCAAAATCTCATGAACACACGCATGCGGAAAAGTTTGTACTCTCATGTTTCAGCCTTCTTTTCATGCAGAGCGAGGGCCAGAGCAAGTAGGCCTCACGTGACTTTGTGTTGACATTTTACATTCAGTAAATTAAGTAGGCTACTCTACTTGTAGCACATCGCCTCCACGGAAATTAGGTATCATAGCAACCACAGCTTCTCGAAAAAAACACTGCACCTCCAAAACGCACCCCAGCTCGCAGCTAGGCGTTTTCAGAACAGCAGGTGGCGTTTTCAGCTGGCAAAAAACGCTTTGGTGGACACGGGGCCTAAACTACTGATCAGTTCATCTTTGTCACAGCTCTGAGATCAGTCTGACTGAAGCCTGCAAATCACTGGCTCTTATTTCAGAGAACCATCATTACATTTAGTAACCATGTGGTCTTTCTACAGACCAGAACCTCTGCTAAAGTCCAGTAAGCACAGCTGATGTTTAGCTGCTCAGTCTTTGTATGAACATGTAGGACCTTTAACATCATATATATATCTGTCCATGTGTCTTTAGTTTGGTCCAGATGTTTTTAGAACAGACTCCATATTTACAGATTTGTCCTGTAATATTTCCAAAGTAGCTGAAATCTTCAAATGTGACTGAGCGGCTGGTTTTTAACAGCTTTGAGCCCTAACAGCAGTAAATCCATCATTACAGTGAGCAGTGAATATCTCTCTGTCTCTGCACTCATGATGCGTTCAGGGACTCTCAGCACTTTATTTCCACTGTGGACTTGAGTGAAACCTGCAGAGTAAACAGAGCTGATGGCCAAAGTCTCTGCAGGTCTCAGTGTGTTCACTCCAATACGTTAACATGAGAGCTGAAAGGAAGCTGGCTACGCTACACAGCCGCTCCACTTCTGGTCTGAACAGGACTGAAGTCCCTGCTGGTCTTTATACTGGATGTGCTGCATCACTGACTGACAGCTGATGAAGGGAGTCTCTGTAAACTCTGATTTATGACTTCTGCTCTTTAACTTCCTCTCCCATCAGCTGGATGACAACTATAAAGAGGTAAACAAGAGAAAGGTGGTGGTGCTGAGAGAGGATCAGCTGTGTCCTGATGATCCAGAGAGGTTGAAGCAGCAGCATCAGCTTGTGTGTGGAGAGGCTCTGACTGGCCATGTTACTGGGAGGTAGAGTGGAGAGGAGAGCTTCATCCAGCAGTGACTGACAGAGGAATCCCAACAGTGCTGCAGTCTGAACTGCTCTGAGATCAGCTCCACTGTCACACACAAAGTCAAGTCCACCATCATCCCTGTGTGTTCCTCTGGATGTGACAGAGTATCATCAGTGGATCTGGACTGCTCTGCTGCTGCTCTGTCCTTCTACACAGTCTCTGCAGACACCAAGAGACTCCTCCTCCTTCTGCTGCACAGTCAGACACCTCCTCCACCTGGACCTGGACATTTATTCAGATGTTCTGAACCCTGAGTGCTTCTGCAGATTAGTTCTGTTTCTGCACAGTAACACTTCTTCTGTTCTGCTTTCTGTTGCAGCTCCATGTTGTGGATTGGTGTAGAATTACAGTTAATTTCCACATTATATTCCTGATTAATTTTGGACGTTGATG